>JAWWEU010000158.1:42068642-42159970 GCA_035583155.1 Acropternis orthonyx | reverse complement strand
CACACACGCACACACGCACACGCACACACACGTACACATGGCTGGTTTTGTTTCGGGGTGAATTTTAAGTGCTCGCGAAAGGGAGGGACTAAGCGGAGTTTGCTGAAGCCTGGCACAGGACCAGCAAGCTTCCCGGCGGCCCTCTGCCAAAAGAATGCAGACATGCAGCCCCCAGCCCGGCTCCTGCGGCCCCTCCTGTCCCCCCCGCCCCGACTGGCTGTGCCGTGTCCCCCCCCGGGCTGTGTCCTGCCCGCCCTCGCCCCTCCGCCGCCCCGCCCCGCGGTTCCTCCCGCGGCAGCCCTGACCCGTGACTCCTTAATCCCAATCTCTCTTCTGGGTCGTCTGTGGAATTACTGCAGGAGGGTGGAGAGAGCCTGTGATGTAAACATATCCTCGGAGGAGAAAACAACTCGAGGCCAAACACATTCATTGCAGTAGTGGCTTAAACTAGGTGAAATGTCGACAGAGTTACTCAACATCACAGTCCCAAACTCTTGGTACAGAAAATAAACAGACCTTCTAGTGATGTTTTGTATAGTCACCAGCCCAGCCCCAACCTACCGATCTGTTTCATGGGTCTCCTGGCATGTGACCGTGACCACCTTCCCCTACACATCCGCTGCAGATGAACTCTGCCATTTGTCTCCTGTTATGGACTACTAACAGGATTCTGCGGGTTGGGTTCAGTTTGGTTCTGTTGTTTGGTGGGGCTTGTTTTTGTTTCTTTTTTTTTTAACCTTTGTCATTAAAGAAAAAAGAGAACCAAAACCTTTTTTGGCTGCAGCAATCAGCTCATTTTTTGTTGCTTTCGAATGCCAAGGCCAGCAGGATCCAGGAATTCATCTACTGGTGCCAGCAAGAAAGCACTGACCCAAACAAGGGAGCCAGAACTTGGACTGCAGTCTTTGCCAGGGATCAGCAAGAGGCCAGAGAGCCCATGCTGCTGAGTCATCACCGCTCCAGCTGCTACAAGCCTTTTCTGGGGACGCGGCTGTTGCTAAGATTCCTGGGAGCTGACTGATTGCTCCTTCTATAGTCATGTAACACACACATACACGTCAAAGGAGCAAGGAACAGCAGCTGGGGCCAGCTCAGAGCGAGAACACAGCCTGGTGGCCGTGAGCAGCCAGGCTCGGTGGCTGCGCGGAGCTTCTGCACTCGGGGGGGGGCCTGCAGCTGCCTGGCTCCCAAGGAGCTCCTCTTGGCTCCCACTCAGGCAGGCATTTCACAAATCAAACAGCACGGGCAGTGGTTCTGGAAATAAACAAAACAGAGTTTTCTTTCTGTTTGTACTTGCATGTTTCACCATGTTTCCACCCTGCATTTAGAGGTAGGAACATGCTTAAAATCTAGGCAGTGCATTCCTTGCTGGGTCAGTGTTGGGTCATTCCCTTCATACAGTAAATATGTTCAATTTAGCAGGCAAGCAAAGTGAGCACTTTCCAGTTCTGGGGCCCAGAACTGAAAGTGATGACATTTCTCATTAAATCCTGTCAGGTTTCAGAGTATTCTGCAGTTCTTTGCACAGGGAGGGAATGCTTCTTTGTGTGCATCCTGCATTTTCCTTCTCCCAATTTAATAATCTTTGTGTTCTTCTGCCTTTTATCTGCCTGAGTTACTTGCCTCCCTCAGATGCTGCAGTTACCCTTGTTTCCTGCTCCACATTTGACACTCGACAAACTAGATGTACTCAGGCTTTCAAATCTCTCCACTGATGTCTAGGTTGTTAGAGCCTAAGGGTATGGGACCTGTCTTCTCTCTCTGACATTAGACACATCACTGATTTCAAAGGAATAACTAATTGCACTAACATTTAGTAGTAAAACTAATGATTCCAGAGCCCAGTCTCCCGGCTTCTCTTTACTGAGTGTTTGTTGAGGTGCTAAACTCAGAATTACAAATTGCCAAATGAGGTTGCAGAGCACCTGAGTTTTGTGGTTACTTTTTCCCCTCATCTCAAAGTGGCACCTCAGAGTCCTGCCAGTGGTCCGAGATCACTGTATACCATAATACTGAAAAAAAGCTCTCTGCCCCCAAGTGTTTACTGTCTAATAACAAAAAGAGACAAGCAATGGGCAGAGATAGAGGAGGCACAGCAGGCAATTAATTGGTTTTGGCCAGCATAGAGGGAGGTGGTTTTCACAAACAAACCAACAGAATTTTAGGGCAGATTCAGGTCAGACAGGGTGGATTTTCTGAGATCCTCAAAAACACTGTTTTCAACTCAATCACTCCTCTTTGCAGGGGAAAATAGGCACCTGTGGCTATTTCCAAGAAGAACCTTTATCTATTGCATAAGTCAGTAGCACATTGAAATTCACTTCTGGCTATATCCACACAGAACTAGTCTTTCAGCAGATGAAATATGTTTATACAGACAAAAGTAGGTGTAGACCAATGCAGACATGGGTAAACTTAAATGTTTTGAGGAAGCTGGTGAGAAATTGTATACATACCAATATAGAAGCAAATAAGGCCTAAATTGCTCAAAGTGCAGGTGGGCGATCTCCATCACACCAAATGTAAGCAAAGGCTACGGGATACAGCAAAAATTCTAGGGAAAAAAATTGCATAGGGACTGGAAGAAGCCACTCTGTACTGACTGTAAAGGGACAGTTTAAAATTGAATCAGATACAATTTTTCAAACTTTAATTTATATGGTGTTTTAGGTATTTTAAAAGATGGGAGAAAAGCAGTACACACAAAGTTTCTAATTACTTGCATTTGGAGACTTGGAAAGCTGTATTTGTCTTGTATTAAGGCACTGTGGTGCTCTGACCGTGTGCATGCATGGATGGTGAAAGATGTGTATGGTGAGGTTCATCCCTCCACTCCATGCAGGCACAGGCATGCTGTACTTAAAAATTTCTGCAGTTACAACATCTGAATTATGCTTTTTTGTTAACCAGGAGTGGTTTTATGCCTCTAAAGTGACTTGCACTTCATAGTGCAGGGAGATTTTTTGGGTATTGCTTGCAGAAGCTCACCATCAACAACACAATGAAGATAGTACACCCTGAACTAAAGATGCTGCACAACATCCCCCATTCCCCAATTCAGTGCATTTTGGTGTCATGAAACTCCTTAGATGTGTTGTATTTGAGACACATGTCTCCTGTGACTGGAATGAATAGAAGAATGCCTGAGAGCAGCTTAGGCTGCAGATGACAGGAAATCTTAACACTGACTTTGAAGAAGAGGTCAAGCTCCACTCCATTCTGAGCCACACTGTTTGTTGTTCAGCCAATCCTACCAAAACCATCTCTGGAGCAATCAGATCTTCCAAGCTACTAATTGGCGTCGAAACTGCCATATTCAAACAAGACAGTAGAGTGGGCCATGAGGAGTTGCTCCTGTGCTCGTTTGTCAGTGAAACCTTGGACAGTCCTCAGCAGAGATTGAGGTTTGGTTGTGGTATGGAGGGTGCCGGCAGCTCAGCGTTCACTCTCCTGGGCCTGCCTGCAGCGCTAGCTACGGCTGGCTTCTGCAAAACTTTCTTACTCCAGACACGAGTGTTATTTAGACAGCCTTTGAAATGGATCCTTTCTGCTTTTAAGAATGTTTGTTCTTATGAGACAGACAGGGATAGCTGCTTCCTCTGCCTTCAAAGAAGTCATGTGAAGAGTCCCAGAAGGCCTCGGCCTTCCCCCAATACTTTCTATAACAATTTTTTATATTTATTTTCATGACCGCCTGTGAAACTATCCAAGAATATATTAGAAAAGCTTCTTTCTTTGCATGTTGATAGCACTTTTCTTCTGAACTGAGGATAATGAAAGACAAGACATTCTGTAAATAGGGTCATAGCTTTGCAGATCACTCTGCTTGAAGATACAAATCTCCTTTCTCTGGCTTTACTGGAGGCAGATCTGAAAACAGCAGAGAAAAGACAAGAAGGTGAAAGAAAAAAAGAGATAAAAAGAAAGCATGAGTGAAAAGAGCTAAAACAGTGAGAAGGAGTGAGGAAAGAAACAGCTTGAAAGGTACAATTAAATCAGTTATAATGAAGAAAAAATTTTTTACCTTTCCTGAGACGTGGGAAAGAAAATCAGCCCAGTGAGGTGCCATGCATTGTTCTGCTCTCAAATACTTTAGAGGGAAAGTTTATGAGCATATGGAGAAAGGAATTCCATGCAGTACAAACAGAGATGCTTATATAGGTGATGTCCCTGCTCATACAGCTTAGGCCAGCATAGCTCTGTGCAGACTTTCAGTCCAATATATAAACAAAATGAAGTCTTGTGCCAGAGGGTTCACAGCTGTTTTCTAATGTCATTCACAAGACCATTTGACTATGATGGTAGCAGGGGTCCAAGTGGCATTACACCCCAAATCACAAACCTTTTATGGCATGTAAGTTTTAGCCTTTCTGATATTTTGATCTTGCAGCTTTAAAATGACATCTTCTCTGGTGCTTTGTAGTAATATACTCTTTCCAAGGTCATGCCACTGCTCTTGATGTGCCAATACTAAACAACCCCAATAACTACAGATACTGGGCAATTTCATAGCCACTGTGAGGTTATATTAATGTCAGTGTAAGGGGTCTGTCATGGGGAGAGAGATCTCCACTCCCACATGCATGCTTTTGAAGGCCCACAAACCTTCAGTCCAAGAGACTCAGTAGGATTGTAATAGGGCAGTAATTCATGGAAGTGTCATGGTGCTGCTTTAGAGTCAGTGTTGTAAAGCTTTTAAAAAGGGTAGTTAATCATTCATTGGTTCATGATACTAGAAAACAGTATCAATTAAAGTTAAAACATAAAAATCGAGTATTTTACAGCACAAATATTTAATTTAATGGTAGTTCAGTGAATGCTACATTCCCTTGTCCAGTTTTCTTTTGACACAGACCAAATCTGACAGTGCTATAGCACATCAGCCTTACCAACAGACAAAATACTTTTCCAGATTTTCTTTGCATAAAGTATTTGCAGGTTTTATTTCATCCGTGGTAGGACCATCTGTTTCTATTTTTACTGCACTATATTACAATCCACCTAAAACTTCTTTCCCTCCACTGTAAAGTAGTCCATTTGCAAAACCAGGGTGCGTCCGCATTCCTCAAAAAGGATTCAATTGCAAAATGCTTTGGTGAATTTTAATGTTAGCAAGATCTGGTTTTACAGACCATATTGCACTACATTTAGAGAGAAATTTGAAACTAAACCTTAACTGTTGTTCTGAAATAAATGAGCAAAAGATGTTTCTGAAGGCATAGCAACTCACAGGGTTCAGTAATACACAACAGGGCTCCAAGTCAGGAATGTATGAATCTGGGATGCCTCACAGTGGAGCATGAGATACTGGTTGATCACAGCATCACTGCTGAGCAGAGTACTTAGTCATTTGCTCAGCATCAATACGTGTATGGAGAGGTTAAAAAGAATTAATAGAGGGCAGGGAAGCACCCAGCTTAAAAAGGGGTAAAAGCAGACATTGACATTGTAAGCAAGTCAGCTAGCTTCAATATCTGAAAGAACACTGGAATAAATTATCTAATAATCGATTCATAAGCACCTAAAGGATATCAAGGTAATCTAGGACAACTTGGCTTCATTTGTTAAGAACAAATGATGTCAAAGCAATCTAAATCCCTTTTTGACAGCGTAACTGCCTAATCTTGAATGGCAAAATAATAGGCATTTATGTCTGGATTTCAGTAAGGATTTCAGTGTCTCATCTAACCTTCTTCTAAGCATATGGCAGAAATGTGTGGTAAATGAAGTCATTGTGAAATAGGAGAACAATTTGTGGAGATAAATTTTGAAGGAAGATTTCTCGGTAAGTTGCATGCTGTCAAAACGATGGCTGGCATTTTATAAGGAGCCTCCGTACAGGTCTGTGCTGGTCCTAGTCAAAGATCAGAATTTGTAAGCTTCTGGTAAATGAAGAAATGGCCAAAACCTGATTCAGTAAAGGCAAGTGGCATCCTTTTCTTTTGTCAGCATAGATTACACGGAGGTCTGTGAGCACTTATTAAGATATACTGCCTTAGAACAAGAGTGATCTCTGAGAGCTCTTATGGTCCTATACGCCTTTACCTTCTATTTACTTGACTATTTGACTGAAATAAGGATTTTCTGATTAATATTTTTATTAAATTTTCAGTTCTATAGGCTGATTTCTTTTCAACAGCTCTATATAACTTTTCTTAAAACCTCAGAGTAGGGGCACGTGAACAGGTTAAGCTGACGTTGTTGATTTGTCTCTCAAATTGATATAGCCCCTCTTCTGGTTTGAGCAGAGGGTAGCTTATGCTTTTGTATGCATGTGGTCCAGCGTGGAGCCTGCACAGGTTTTCAAGCTCCTGAGCTGCCTGCTTCTCTGCAGGTGCTATGGTGAGTTTTATGCCTCAAGCTTTGCCTTTCCAACTCTGTGTCTCTAAACTCAAGAAAATGTTTAATAAATCATATTTAATAAATTGTGAACTGATTTTGGTATGCAAATACAACTTATCTGGAAGAAGGAATATTCTTTTGTCTAGGGCACTTGATTTTTAATCTTATCTTTGTGTACAGCACAAACATAAGACAGGAATTTGAGCAGCTGAAGAGAAGATGGGTCAAGAAAGTTTTCAGGGGTAAAGGGCTTAAGTACATATGAACCAGCAGCTATCAAGTTTTCTGCTGCAGCCAGTCTTAGGGATGAAAGACTGATTCTTGCCTTGATGTTTGTCTCAGATTCTCGTTGGCAAAACCTATGGCCACACACTTATCATTTTGAGTTTCATGTGTCCCACAAAGTGTGGAGACTAAACTGGAATATGTGTGCTGGAGTTTGTGACAGCAACAGCAATAATAACTGAAAATAACCCAGCCAATATCAAATCCCAGAATCAGAATGATGCAAAGATTGATTCATTTCAATAGCCTGTGTGACGTCTGACTTGGGGTCATCTCAAATCAGCAGTCACAGCTGTCATAACCAGGTTCTATAAAACACAAAAGGCACAGAAGAAAACCCCGCATGTACACACATACACCTCCCTTTAATGTTACACACTCAGGTACTCAGAGAGGAGAGTCACATGAATACATGCAAATATTTTCTGCTGCATGCTGGACACAAGTAAAGAACTTCTGACACCCTTAGCACTGCCATCCCCTCAGTGTTACTTTCAAATGTTTGATGTGTGCCCATATAGCAATTTTATTATTTTCCCTCCTTGATAGCTTCCCTGTGACCCCAACACTGCAGCTCTCACCATGTCATCATCCCATTGAATAAGGACACAAGTCCTGGCTGTGGAAAAGCTGCAAATCAGAAGCTTTGCAGATCTGCCACCTTCTTCCCCATCCACATTGTGCACAGTCATGGGTACACAAGGCCTGCCCTGTGATAAGGATCATTATTCACTTAATCCAGAGGTTTCTGTGAAAAGATTCAGAAGAAATTACTTTGTAAAATGTCTTTCTCACTACTGAACACAGAATTGTGCTGAATGATCTTACTGATAAACATAATTGCCTACTCCAGTAAGCCAGTGTATGTAAGGGAGTGAGCTGAATGTTCTCTCCTTTGTACCTCCATCACATCCATGGTAGTTGGGTTGTGACAGGTGGTTCAGGATAGGAAGGATTTAATCAAGCTAGAGAGAGCTCATGCAGTGAAGTCCAAGAAGGGAGAGGGGATCAGTCTGTTCTCAGAGAGTTGTGTTCTCCTGAGTTCAGTATCCTTCTATTCTGAATCCTTGTTCAACTTAGTGAACCAGTGGCGTGAGGATACCCAGCTCCTACCCCTCTCCCCATGTTCTTTAACACTAACTCTTCCACACGTGACCAGCTGAAGAACAGGTCATTGGTCATTTTGTGCTGGATGTGCCACAAACCATAGATCCTCAGCAGGTGTTTCTGGGTCAGTCATGTAAGGGATGTTCCAGGGCTGAGTGGGTGCATATTTTTAAGCTCTCTCTTGAATTAAAGAACTCCAAACGCAGAATTTCTCCTGCATCCTAGACAATGCAATTGACCTTACTGTTAAACTATTTTTGATGTGTTTATTTAAATCTGCCTTGTGTCTGATTCAAACCACCAAATATTGATGTGCCTTTTTTCTTAAAAACAATAGCGTCATGTACAGTCAGGACTCCTTCCTGTATATCCACTTAGAGAATGTAAATAACCTACCTTAAATAAACAGATTAAGCATCCCAGTCTGTCACAGAGGGATGTGTTTTACGGCTCCCATATTATTCCTGTATCTTGCTTTAGAACCCTTTCCAGCTGATCAGCATCCTTTCTTCAGATGTGTGTCTTTGATTTTCTCTCATTATCTCAAAATATTTTTCCAGGTCCTTGTGGTCCTGGAAACACTCCCATTTTGGAAGTTCCTGTGCTAGTTATATGACTTTGCACTTGACTGTAGTCAGACATGTGTTGTTCAGATAAGCCCACCTTACAAAGATCTCCAGGTGTAACTTTATAACTACCACGTCCCATAATTATTTATTTCTCTGCCAATTCTCCTGTCATACAAATGGATTCTCTATTTTTCTTTTAGTTAATTAATAGAGATATTGAGTAGTTTTGCACTCAGAACAGATTTCTTAGGTGCTCGGTAGAATAACTCACATATAATGATAATCCTTCATTTACAATTACTTTTTTATGATAGATGAGTGGGAATTGAATTTGTTTAGTAAGGGCAACATTAGTTTGTGTAGTGATACTTTTTAATCAAATGCCAAGAAGGACAAAGTCAGCTGCATTACAGAAACCTGCATCAGTGCCAGTTACTTTATCATCCAAATTTATAAATGCATCAAAACCAATGCTGATAGTTTTAGTGGGATGAGATATTCCATATTGTCACTTTGTCTGGTATCAGTCCATCTTTTTATACTTCACTGACTGCTTTCCAGTTTCATAGAACTAATGCCAGGCTAAGCAGTTTGGAACCCAAAGCGATGCTATTTAGCTTTGCAAATATTTGCACACATCAAGTTATGTTCTCCAGTGCACTAGAATTGTCTTGGTATTCTGAAGCTTATTGAACAGAAATAAAAATTAAATATTCAGGGGGGCATACACCTTGCCTAACATTAGCTCTCTAAACCTGAATAAATGAGTCACTTATGGGTCATACAGTCTGCTGAGAGGGAAGTTTGTCTCTTTGTAAGGTATATTTCTGAGTAGGGAGATGAAATGCCAGAGCGTGAAATGTCCTTTGGTGTGCTGTTTTTGTTTCTTTGTGAGGTACATGAGGTGAGCAGTTAAGTCATCTTTCAGGTAGCTGGTCATTTGAGGTTCTTGCCAGCCTCTCAAAGTTCCTCATTCCTCCTTTTAACAGTCTTGTTCCCAGACATGCCTAATATTTTTTACTCATCTGACCAGAACATGTGGGTTCTAAATACTTCCTTAGGTAGGCATCTGGCTTCTCACACAGATACACTGATAGGTATTAATTACATACCTCTGCTGAGATATTTTGGTGTCCAGGCAAAGTAATAGATCCCTCAGGGACAGTACCTACAGTCTTTGACTGAAAGCAGCAGATTATAGGGCCCTTTATTTAGGACTGTTCATACAAAGAAGGACTGCAAACACATCACGTGGCATAGGCCAGTGTGCAGTTCCTACACTGTTACCAATGGTGACATCAGGAAGGTAAAGGAGACACAGTGAATATTATTCCATTATAAACCAAAAATTCCAGTATAAAGAATGGTTACAAAAGAAATTGAGATTCCATGGATTGCTATTTCAAAAAAAGAAAAAAAAAAGAAAAAAAAG
The DNA here is from genome assembly GCA_035583155.1 of Acropternis orthonyx. Lineage (NCBI taxonomy): Eukaryota > Metazoa > Chordata > Aves > Passeriformes > Rhinocryptidae > Acropternis > Acropternis orthonyx. The sequence goes on along the minus strand of JAWWEU010000158.1, from coordinate 42,150,235 downwards.
ACACCCTTTTGTCTTGATTTAAATTTCCCTGTGTTAACCACATTCAGTAGCAATGGATTTAATAAATACAGAGGGTTTTTGCAGCTTTCCAGACCGTTGTATCAGTGTAATAAATGTCCTACCGGGTCACATTAGTGGTCCACCTAGCTTAGTTTTCTGATTCCAGCAGTGCCAGCTGGAGACTATTTAGGGAAAGCATGTGGGTCTTTGATCAAAAGAGGTATTACACAAATCAATGCTGGTCTCATTAACCAAGCCTGGTTCCTTGTGGACCACCATGGGTTGGGTACTGCTAAGGCAGTTGTCCTCCTGCTTGCTATTGAGGTATCTCCTTTTGGATACTTTGGAAGCATAAGGACAGTCTCTTATTGTGTAGTTGTTCTTCAAGTCATGAGACTCTGTGCTTTCAAGATTTGCTACATGGACACATCCTTATGACAGCAGATAAAAGATGGAAGAATTAACCCCTTAACAATTTCAGAAATCACACTTAGAAAATGAACAGCAATGCTAGAATTTGAAATTGTGTCATTGTTTTAGTCCTTAACGTTATGTTAAGCTTAGCACTGGCTAGTGGTTATGATTAGTCCCTCTGTGCCTCTGCTTCCTGACTTTAAAATGCAGAAAGTAATATCTGCCTCCATCATGGGATGTTGTCATTTTGAATATATTAAAGATTATGAGATGTTCACATACTGAGGAATAGGCACTATCAGACTGTCTGATGTATAGATGTATAAAATACAGAGATTTCCAAGAAGTGGCTGGAATCTCCTTTTAAAGAGGAAAAAAAATTCCATCTGAGGAGGTTGTAAAAGCACTGGGAAAATGAGCAAAAGGTGAGCATGACCATTACCAAATGAGAATGTGGAGACATCAGAAGAAAGATTAAAAGGAAGCTGTAAGCAGGACATTTTTACAGATGTGGTTATAAGGGAATCACATGGAAGTGGGAGAATTCTGCCTAGAGCTGGAAGACGCAGTGTGGACAGACATGTCTTTTCTGCTTTCAAATTCCAGTGTCACCATTGACTGGTTGTGTGGCTCTAAGTCATTCCATGTATGAGGCACCATCCTGTCCATTGGTGGCACAGGGGTAATGGACCATGACAGGGAGAGGTGCAATTACAGATGGGGAGATTACTTTAGCTGAGGTCTAAAACATTGTAAGCTCTTTTTGGGAATATACTAGAAGAAGATCAAAAATACCACCATTTGTTAGTCATAACATTGACTATAAACACCTGGAAGAACCTGGACTCTGTTTTTATTTTAAAAATAAAATGGATGTTGTCCTTGATGAAAGACAGAGAAGTGACTGAGGGACAGTTGTTCTGATGCAGGGGCATTATCACTCATCTGCAGTGTTAAGAGAGATGTATCTGGTATTCTTTCATAAGAATCAATTATCAGATCCATTTGTGCCTCAGACCAGTCCTGGACCACCTGAGGATGAACAGTCTTTTCAGTCTTCTTCCTTTGAGAGGAAGAAGTGACAAGTTTGATGTGGCTTTTGGAAGGTGAGAACCATGAAAACTACACTGAGAACACATAATGCAATTCTCCCACTCTATAGGGAGACATTGCCCATGGTCTCTGCCTCTTGGGCAGCATTGGAACAGGCAACATGTACTGGAAAGTGTGGAGAGGACATTACAGAGCACATGCAGTGTCTAGAGTTCAATCAGCTGTTTTCCTGGTCAAGATTCATTCTCCGGTCCTTATTCTGAATAACCAAAACATGCCTTCAGCTGCTGTTTCAAGACACAAACCATGGGTATCTGGCACCTGTGTATAAACTATCTCACTGAATTAAAAGAACCAAAGTGCATTGTAAAGACCTTTAAGCAACCTGAGTGTTTCAAGGTAATTGAGGGGCTGCCATGGTGTTAGCCAGGAGTTGTGGGTCTGGATTCCAACATCTCTCCTCTGTCTGTGACACTATCGCTTCTTTGTCCCCTCCATTCTCATTGTAGCTATCTCACATTTAATATTTAAATTCGTCATTCCTTGGGCAGGGCACATTCTTTTCTTCTCTGTTCGCACACTGGCCAACACACTGGGGTACTGGTCCATGACCAGGACTACTGGGCACTATGCTAATGATTATAATGGCAGTAATTAATAATGCTTTGTTCTTTGATCTCTGGGCTTGCTGAGGCAGTCAGCTGCTGTAATTGTTCTCTGCCCTAGGGCTGACTGTGTAGTCAGCTTGCTCTTTTTGGCTATATCTGTTGGTTAGATCTCAATGCCCCCTCCAATATGTTCACCCTGTCTTCAGATGGGCAGACTGGAGTCTCCTAAAATGGTTTTGAGTGCAGTTGGCCAGGCTGCCTTTGGATCCACTCCTTCCATTGGGAATAGCTTGTATTCCCTTGTAAGCTGTACTACTAGTGCTATCTTTCTTCATGTTCACACCAGCTCCCAGTGTTTGCATTTCCCTATTGTGCTGCTGCCTTCTCATGATATGGCAGTGTTTTTTACACTGATAAATATATGGAATATTCACAGGTCACTTGCTACTTCCAAGTCCTTATATCCATACACATCTTCTGTTGGTTGGGGATTTCAAGCGGAGAAATCAGAAACAATAAATATCTCTGACTGACTAGGTGAGGAAGACATGTGAGAGGATAAAATGGTGTGGATTTGTCTTTCATGTCTTAAATCATACATACTACTTGTACCTTTTTTCTGCGGGGGATGCATTACCAGAGAAAATTGTATGTGGAGTCCTGGTAATGCCAGTGGAGATCCCTGTGCAGCCTTGAGGGAGGCTTGTCCCTTGGTGGACAGAGGGAGACTTCTTAGATCCTGAGCAAATGGCTTCTCCAGAGCAACTTGCTTTTCCACTGAGTGCTTAAGTTCCTCTACAGAACTGATGAATATTTGCATTTCCCTCACCCTTTTTTACCATTTAAAATTAAATCTAAGGCCATTGCTAGTTCTTTAACAATTGAAGGGGCTCCCATCTAACTATGCTGCTACATAGCTGAACTGTATCCTGCTGATATCAGCTGTGCTGCCAAGGTCTGAAAGGTGTCACTAGGACAAGCCAGCTAAAAATATTGTGGATATCTGAGGTCCTAAAGAGATGCCAGATAGGTGTGGCCTTTCTTCCCAGCAAGACCTCAAACACTTTTTCCAGAAATGGAGTGGTGCCATCTGCTTGGAAGGTTTCTGCAGGTGTGATACCGTTTAGATCCCCACATATGAGTGTGCCATCTGAAGGCAGAGTGTGAGGAGGTAAGAGTCGGGAAAAATGGAAACTGAAACCTTCTTGCCTTTATTCCAGACTGTCGAAACAATTTCCAAGCCACCCAGAACAGCTGCAATACTGCACAGGTCTAACATTAAAGAGGAAACTAAACTAGTGAGTCACTGCAGGAGGGCTGGACTAAGGCAGCAAAGTTTGGAAACTTCATCTCTTCATCAAAGCCACAGAAGTCCACGGGATGGCCTGGACTGGCAGGATTAGAAATACAAGGGTGTTAGAGAACATGGCAGGAGACCTAACCCAAATTTGGAGAGCTGCCTGAACAAACACCTATGACAGAGAGCTGAGAAATACAATATTTGTGCTTGTATGAGAACCAGCCGAGTGGAATAGTAATTATCATCTGCTGAATTGGCCAGAGCATGGTGGAAAGTCAGGACGGATCTCTTCTAGCTGGAGAATGTGACCTATCAAAAAATGATTGATTGTTTCTCAGGGCTTACTAAGTTTTCCAGGTTATTCAACATCACTCCAGCTGCAGTAGTGGAGTGGACAAAAACAGTTGCAGCAAAACTGTCTGTTCACTTTGGAGTTCCAGCACAGGTTGTATCTGACACAAGGCTTCAATTTTCTCAGGAGGTCTTCTGAGGCATTTGCAAGCACCTTGTTAAATCCAAGTCCTGTTTTGCTTGGGGAAAATGTTTCCTGCAGTGAAGACAATCAAAGATTTCCTTTCTCAATTCTCATACTCCTATCCCCTCTTGGCAAAGCAATCAATACCTCTAGCAATGGATTCAGCCTTGCAGATGAACTGTGGGAAGCAAGCTGAGGCCTAAGCATCTCATTCTGCCAGATCCTTGCTGGCTGGACTCCTTAAGTCTACAAAAGAAGGAAGATCAACATAAAACATCTGAAAAGCAGAACTTGGAACAGTCAGCTTCTTCTGAATACTAAACTCCCAGGAGTTTCTTTTCCAGACAAGATGGGGCAGTTCAGGGAAGAGCCAGAAACTTTCAGTTCCATTTTATTAGTGCGTTAGCAAGAGTCACCCATTAGCTCATTCTCATCTTGCTGCCTCACTTAATGGATTTCAGATACATTCTCAAGTCTACCCTGAGACTAACACTGACCCCTTCTGATCTCTAGCTTGTCCTCCAGATCCATTCCTTTCAGCTAGGAAAAGAGATGTCTTCCTGCAGTCTTGGAAGAAATAAAGGATCCACGTGCATTTAAATGCTTGTAGGCAAATGTTATTAAAAGGCAGAATAAACCCTGATGCAGGGTTACACCATTGTGTGTAGAGCTGTTCATTCTTGTACTGTATTGATGTTTCATTCCCATTTTCTTTTGTTTAATGAAAGGTTCACAGTCCTTCCCTTTTCATAAAGGGACTGCGGAATTTATTATGAACATTCAGACTCCCTGCTCAGGGGACAGTTAATGAGCACATAGTAAACAAGTAAGAGCTTGTGTAAACAAAAAATAAAGATAATTCTTTATTCACCTCGACCACAGAGTCCTGAGTCTCTGAAATCTTGGCAACTCCCAAACTCAGAGTTCCTCCTTCCACTAGGATGAGACATTAGCTAGTGTATCAAGCAATTACATAGGGTATTTTTTTCTGCAGAGCTGTGACATCATGCCTGGCAGCTCCCCAAGGCACCAGATCCAATTACCTGAGTCACCAGCAAAGGGAAATTGCCAAGGGGCTGTCACTGAATTCAGCTCTGGTGAATGCAAGAGCAGAAAAAGCAAAGCGAAATGGCTGACAGCAGACAGGGGGGAGGAAGGGGGAGGGGGAAAGGAGCAGCAGTAGTTCCACATCAGAGACATGGAAGGAGAAATGGATAAGGAAGGGATGAAAAAAATCCAGGGAAAAGGAGCTAAGAAAGAGCCGCAGGGTAAACTCTGTAAGGGGAATTTCCAAGTATTCGCTTTGTCCCACATAAGGGATGATTGGAGCTACTTGACTGACACAGGTCAAATGCTCTTGGAAGAGTTTTTTGGTATGTAATTTAAAAATTAATCATCGCTGTCAATGGAGCTGATACCCTTTTCTTTTGTGATCGTATCTGGAACCTCCTTTTTCAATTTGCTGCATTTTTTCAGCTTTCAGGTAAAGCTGTTTTCAAGGACTGAAAAACGGACCTCATTGGTGCTTGCTCTTCCTTGCCCTGGGTTATGTTCCTTTTGCATCTGCAATATCTTCCTTGCCTGGAGGAATTTGCAAGGAGTACAAGGCTCCTCTGAAGCTGGCACGTGGAGCCTTGTTTTCATAACCAAGCCTCTGGAGGCTTCTGTTAATTACTTCACCAGAATTCTTATATATAGCAGCAAAATGAAATTCCCCCAACACAGGGAAGAACTATAGGCCTGTGTTGCCTAAGGAGCCGGCACTGAAGTGGTGAGGTTAACATGTACAGAAGTATACCAAGGGATATCAAAGCCCAGGCATAAATAGGTTCCCTACACAGATCACGTTTGCAAATCGGGAGGTGCTCACAGGGAGAATTCCACCTGCATGTGGCATAACTGGCTACAGTCAGAGAAGGAGGTTTTGTGAGCTGGACACAGGCAGCACACACACACACACAGCATGAGGCAGAAACACCAGCACACATACATGTGCCAGGTAAGATGAAGAAAGAGAGTCCATAAACCACGGAAATACACACTGCTCACAAGCTCAGACTGAAGTACTGTGCACACACAAAAGCTATTAAGATGTAGATGCAGCCTCATTAATCTGAGCTGTTTTACAAACCTTATTCCCTCGCTTTCATAGGGGATTTAGGTGATAAATGAGGCCATTTTGAAATCTGGCAAAATGCCGCCTTCCTCAGAGCATACTACATTCTTATATAATGTGTTAACGCATGAGGGGGAGGGGGCATCTCCAGGAAGGAAAACATGTCTAGGCATGTGTTTCCATGTAAACTATTAGCTTTATCTCCACTACAGTGTGTTTGTGTAAGTATTCTGCATGTTTGTGGTGTGTGTGGGGGTATGGATGTACTGCTCAGGCTATGTGAACTGATTTGTGCATGGGATAGGAAGAGAAGGGACCTTTGAATGTGGATCTTACACCTGCTCATCTCCAGGTTGGAAAACTTGCACTCGCTGACCTTCAGGGTCTACTACAAAGGTTATGGGTTAAGCAGGAATGAGGGCCTTAATTTATCATGGGTTGGCTGGGGAGTTGTCTAGCAATAAAGATATCTTGTCAGCATCATGACCTTTGTTTTGTGTTTGTGAACTACTTCTATTGGTACCCTAGGGAGAAATGAAGGATATGAACAGATATATGGATTCATTTATAGAATGACTGCCTTACTCATTAATTGTGGAGCCATGTGTGAAAAATATTTACATTCATCTTTTCCTTTCACCTCCTGCATTAATATCAGCATTACAGACACTTAGTAACTTAGAAATTAGTCTTTATTGAGATTGTGTCTGGCAGCGCAGACCTCAAGCAGCTTTTAACAGGTACTGCTGACAGAATCTTCTGCAAATGAGTGATCCTTCATCTCCTTTCGACTCACACCCTTCTCCCTAAATTGTACAGTAGCCTGTATCATCTCTGCATTACAACACCCTATTTTGGTAGGAGACTTGCACATACGCAAGTTGCCTGTGTGCTGACTGGGCACCAGTACAGGTGTGCTGACGGCACCAGTACAGGCGTGCTGACTGGTCAGCTAGCTGCTACCAGAGTGCAGGGCATGCTGCAGTTAGATTCTGTCCCCCTCCCCCTCTCTGGAGACACTAATTTGGGCTGTAGTACTTGATTCAGCCATTCATTTTTGTGAAACTTATTACATGAGGTTTTTCCTGGGATTTAATTGTCTGAGGGTTCTGCGAATTGGACTGCAACTAATCACAGTGTTAAAAGGGTAACAAGGAGAGAGGTATGTAGGCAGCACACTCACATAAGGACTCTTTCCTTGGAAGGTAGTCTAAAGAAGAATATTTACTTCTCTCACCAAGCAGAATTTACTTGGCTTAAGACTGAAGTTAGGCAAGATTCAGACCTGTGACACCAGCAGTCTTTGAGTCTGATATCTCCCTGAAGGTGTATAAAAAAAAAAAAGACAGCTTCATCCTGTTGGAAAGCCATTTCCAAAGAATTATGGTGGGGGAAAGAGTTGATTTATTTCTTTAAGATAACCTCCCCCCACTCCCGTTTCAGATAATCATTTCCATGTCTGAAATAACTGACCTATATAATACTATAGTCTGTCTTTCAGCCATTTTCTCTGGGCATACTCTCCTAACTGGATTTGTGGAGTGTATTTGCAGAACACAGAGGCGAACCTAAGCCTAGCTTTCCTTGGGTTAACTCAGGTTAACCCACTGCTGCTGGAGAAACGTGATCAGCATGGGTAGCTGCCTCAACAATTATCCCATTCTCAGGAATTCCTGCTGCTCCTGCAGTAACCCATCCCTCTGCACTTCCCTTGTCCTCCTCCTCATGTGCGCTAGGTTAAAATTAGTCATCTTGCATTTCTCTTGGGCAGAAATGTGTTTGCCTTCAGCTGCAGCTCCTGTTCTGCAGCTGCCAGGGCAGAAGGCAGGGCGCTGTGGTGGGGTGAGCATGTGGGACGCACGGGGCAGGTGGAGGCCAGCGGCCAGCCCGGCACACGCCACCATCCACGCGTGAAGCGGCTGCACAGGGCCTGCACTCTCAGCTGTGCGGGCACAGAGCGATGGCTCTGGGCACGTACCCCCCATCTGTGTGTGCTGCAGTGAGTGCACAGGCATGTGCCTTCCACCTGCCTCTGGGTGAAGTGGCTGCTTGCTGGAGACCACCTGGCATCAGGCACATTGTCAGAGATGTGGTGGCATCAGGAGGCTGGTTCTGGACAAATATACTTCCTCCTATCTTTTTCCTTGTGCAAATTGTTTTTGGTAAAAAGATGAACATGTTGAGGAGCAGCCCCAAAAGCAGTTCAAGTGTACAGATCTGTGATGTATGTGCTGTTTAGGGGAGGGACTTAGGCCCTGGTTATATCAACAGCCGAGTTCCAGATGGGACTGTGGTGCAGTACAGAGACCCTACAGCCCCTCTAACATCCTGGCTTGAGTGCTGGGAGCAGTCAGGCTGCAGCGACACTGAGCTTGATTCACAAGGATTTGCTGTGCTTGCTCTGTCATGTAGAGTTTGGTTTTGTTTTGAATAAGACTGTTCATCACACATCTCTTCATTTGAATTCAGTGTCCCCATTGTAATGGCATCTGGATCCTGAATAGGTCCTTGAGGTGCTGCTACTGCAACAATAATGCCAATAATGATAATAACTGCAAGGGGAGGATCACAAGTGAAGCACCAAGTTCTTGCTTCTAGCCTTCAGATGGATCAATATTCTGACCTTCAAAGTCAAGGTGTATTTATCTACTGAATATATTTTTAATACTCATTTGGAATTTTAATGTGGTTTTACGCTGCCCCTCTGCCACTTGAGCAATTTGTTTGTGGTACCAGGATATCTATGTGACTTAGCAAGTAGAGGCATTCAAAATAGCCCCTGTAAAAGGTTTCAGAAAGCTTCACACTCTTTCTAAAATGGCTGCTCTGTAGCACACATATCTTAGAAGGATAAATGATGATAGGTGGTTTGAGATTTGTCTGCAGTGACCTGAATGATTCATTGACAACAGGGGTGTGTGTGGGGGGGGGGTGTGTGTGTGAGCGAGTGCAGGGAAAGCTGTGCAGCTCAGCCTGCCTGTGAGCCTGCCATCGAGCAAGGAGCACTGTGCTGTCTCCCTGTGCACAAACCCCACTTGCAAAAGCCCCAGAGCGTGGCTGTTCGAGCCTGCTTTATCCTCCCTGGCCCGGATGTCAGACAGGCCGGTGGGTGTCACATAAACAGGACCCCGCCTGCGATGCATCTCAAGCAGCTGGGCTAAGCTTCAGCTGGTTGTGATGGCACGTCATGATCTGGGTGCCTGATCTGCAGAGGATGCTGGTCTGTCTCCTCTGTCTGCTACTTCAGCTCAAGCAGCTTCAGAGGGGGAGACAAAATGGCCATTGTGGGTGTTTGCATATATCCCTATTTATATGTGGCATTTTAGGCATAGATAGTGTACAGTGCAGTGCAACCTGTATGTGCATAAATGGAGCCTGCTTTCAGCTTCAGCGCACACAGCAGCTCACACACAGCCTTTCCTTACAATAGTGGTGCTCCCCAGCTCTGGCCAGAGTGCGATGCATTCCAGCGAGGAGTGAGATTTCACAGCTGAACCCCTGAGGTGGCCCTATTCTCCAGCCTCCTGTTGTTGCACAATAAGGGATGGGGTGTCTAACCGAGACTGCAGCTCTCATGTTGCTGGCAGGGAGTGGAAACGGCAGCAGCATGATTTCTAATGAAATGTACCCCATGACCTCTTCTGTCCAAAGCAGGAAGCCATTCCCCAGGGGCCTCCTGCCATTCACATGTCTCTGGGCTAGCAGGGAAGCTTTTTGTTGCAGGCTTATGACCCCCAAAGTGGGTCGATTTTTCGTGTTGCATACAGAGCGTGCTTCTTCCTTTTAGACGATGCAAAATGTGCGCCAGGAGCTGGGTCTGCAGCATTCCCAGGAATACAGTGTACATGGCTGCATATGTCGTAGTGAGGTGGGGGGCACGGGGATGGGAATGGAGCAGAGAATAGAGTAGAACACCCTTTCTGCCATGCAAAATCTGTACTTCCCTCCTCCCTCCCTGTCCTTCCCTCTTCCTGTATAGTTTTGTATCTCCACATCTGTGCAGAATTTCAGGCACTTGAGGCTCCCAGGAGACAGCATCATTTTTGTGTTAAGGATGCTTATTGAATTTGACAAATGATGATTTATGACAGGGCAACCCACATGGGGCACGGTGAGGAGTCTCAGTGCCTCATCACGCACTGGGATTCTGTTTCATTCCCATCTCAGTTCCTCTTTTGACTCTCATTGGAGGTTAGAGCAGATCAGACTCGACAGACGCTGGGAACATATTGCTTAGCCAAGAGAAAGTGTGAGAGAGACCATGACAGAAACAGAGCAGACTGAGGAGCTAATCTCCTGGTGTTTCTCCCTTTAGCCCATGACCACACCTCCAAGACCTTGTAGGACACTCAATAAATAAATTAACTGCTCTGGTAGCCTGGGTTTGATTCCAACTTCACTAAGTTTTCTGCATGTCATAACAGTCTAAATTCAGTTTTCAAGCCCCATTTGCTGTCCTCTGGGCCTGGATCTTCTGGATGCAGCTTGCTCAGATCTGCGACAGTCCCTCCTTGCTACTGTCTGCTTTGGCCATTCCAGTTCCACTGTGCACCTTTGACTTCCAGCATCCTCTCTGTTCTGGTCCTGGAGCCCACACACAGCTCTGCCTCTGCACTTCAGTCTTTGCTGCAGATGCAGAAAATGTTGAGCCAGGCCAGGGGTCTGGCAGGCCTCAGAAACTGAGGCTTTGTGCTGCACTGTGTGGCTGTGGGCTTGCTGCTTTCAGAACTGGCTCATATCTTTGAGCAGCTTCGCCACTTCTGCAAAATGTAGAGCCCAATCTGATAAACCCAGCCCAGGCAGAAACAGTGGGGTTGTTTCAGGACCCTGCTGCTGGGGATGTGAGGACTGGGAAGGAACTATGGTGCAAAGACACATGAGAGATTTCATACAAATCCTGCTGGATTCAGCAGAGCCTGCTAAACCTGGCTTAGTACCAACCTGGCCAGATCTGGACTCCCTTAGAGCCAAGCAGGTGTCTTTCCACTGTGCTCTGAGCACGGTGAAGCTTAGTTGAAGCACTATATAGATGCAGAAAGGCAGCTCATGTCTGGCATTGTGCCCAAACTAATAAACCCTCCCAAACCCAGAGTGCTGGGAGGCGCAATGTGGAGACACTTGAGTGGTCCTGTTGGGAGACAGCCCAGGTCCAGCAGGGTTGATGCTGAGCCAAAGCTAATAATCCCTGCTGGACTCAGGCTGAGCTTGTGCAGAATGACTGGGTGTCCCTGCATTGCCTTTCCAGCACATCCTGTGGGCCCCAAATTAACCGGGCTTTTTGCTGTCTGAGGTATATCCCAGCCCCCTTATCTTGGGTCATGGAAACTTGACATTAATGTCTCGAGCAGAGATGGTGCACGTACCAATCCTCTCAGTGACAGCAGTCTGTGAGAGGCAGGAGGGTGGGAAGATCTGGAGGGAGACACTCTTCTGCTGGCAGTGTGGTGAGGGGGAGGCTGGGCAGCACATGGCTGCTCCAGATGGAAGCCATTAACCAGGAATGCCTGTGATGTGGTCTGGAGCAGTGTAAACAAGAACCATGAATTATCCAGCACCTTGTAAGCAGGGCTGGAAAAAATCCCCTGCCATCCTCTCCTTCCCTCCCTCTTCTCCTATCTCCCTCCTTCTTTTCACCTCCTCTCCCTTGATTCCCCATATTACTGTTGACATTTCTTTATTTCCATGTGTGGTTAAGTACGGCTGTGCTTTCTTCAGTCCTTCTGCTTTTAACCCATGAAGAGGGAAGGCTAGAGCTGGAGAGGGGCCAAGGTCTCATGAACCACCTCTGAGCTAAATCAGCCCTCTGGTGAGTGGACACAGCTCACTGGTTTGCTGCGCACATTCACCACCTCAGGCACTCCAGCAGCAATACCCTCCCAGTCCTCCTCCCAACTCCCAGGGCTGACTCCTAAGAAAGGGGAACACCATCAGCTTGTGGAAGGTCTAAACCAACTCAATATTCTGTCACAGAGCCTAAAACAGAGCTTACAACAGCACTAGTGAAGTATCCTGTCTTCTTCATGCTCCAGAGTGGTGTCTTTCAGGTTATCTGAATACAAGGATCAGCAGAAAGGGTTGAGGAGAGAGTGGCTGGGCAGAAATGTTCTTTACCTGACAGGTTCTGGTGGAGTGGTTAAACTGACCATACTGGATGCTGCTCCCTATTAACTGCTTCCTCTCCAGGCAGCAAAATCAAAACAGATGTACGCTTATACATTTCAGCAATCCCAACTAGAAGCTCTAGAAACTAGAAATGCTAGGATTTCTTCACTCACTATTGAAATGTAGCTATTTCTGGTGAGGAAGAAGGAAGCTATTTAACAGAGCATAGCAATGCTGTGCAACATTTGACATAGCAGGATGCTGCATCCAACCATCTATGATATGGAAAATTTAGGAAGCAAAATTAAATTGGTCAAATTGGAATACCAATACCCTGCAATACCAATAATACCCTGTATTATTTCAGGGCCAGGAAAGGAATTTAAATTTTGAAAATCAGATGAGTCTTTGGGCTATACCATGTGCCCAAATTAGTACTGGTTTGTGGGGTCACTCCTCACTACCTGCTGAACTTTCAACACTCCACCCTCTAGCACATATTTACCTTGAACTTGTTTGAGCAAGTGTCATCTAGTCAGACACCTCTGCATCTGAGCCCCAGTGGGAACACTCTCCTGAGTTAGATGGCTTCAGAGTAAACATCACGAGTGTCTGCATTTTTAATTCTGCAGTGGCAAATTACTGATTTGTTCCATTTTAGCCAGCCAAATGCAGACTACCTCCATGGGGGGTGATCTCCAATTCTTCTGAATAAAGGCGTTGTAACTCTCCCAGTCTCTGCTGTTGGGGTGGATGTCATCTCTCCAGGACAAAGGATGGGGCATGGTGGGCCTCCTGCAGCGACACATGTCCCAGGAAGCTACTCAGCTTGGTGGCAAAATGGCTTTTGACGGAATCTAATATGGATGGCAGTACCTCAGAAAGCAGATGTCAGGAGAAATAAGCCCTGGCCAGCTAGACTGCTGCATGATTTAGACAGCAGCCTAATGTCTGTTCCTTACCAACTCCAGGAGGGTGTCTCTGCTAATAGGGCTTCTTCCTATCAGCAACCGTTCTCAGTTTCTTGAACAGTAATGAAGCAAAAGTGGTTTGTGGAGAAAAATGCAGATGAGAGTGGGCAGAACTCCAGTCCTTTCCCAGTATTCTTGTGAGCACATCCAGGAGGTCACATCTACTTCTATGCCATGGGGCAACCTCCAGCTCAATTCTTCTAGCAATCCCATGGTCTAACCTTTATTAGTGGGGTTACTCTGTGCATTTTGTGGATCCCTGTCCTACTGTCCACTTTGGAGCCAAACAGTCAGAGTAATGTTAACAATTCAAGTGATTTCTGTGAGTTCAGTTACGATATACCACTTTAGACCAAGCATGAAAGTGGCCCATTTATTTAATCTGGGCTGTAAAATGGACTGGACCACTAGCAGTATCTGCCTGGGAAAGGAGTAGTAATCCGACATGGTAAATATGCTATACACTCAAAAGAGGTAGAAGTTTCATGTATTAGACATCACATCCCTGGTTCAAAGAAATTTCTTCCCCTACAAAATGCAACATACTCATGTCTAGATGGATTGCCTGCTATTCTCTCTGAGGCTTCATCAAGTGGACACTGTTAAGACTGGCCTTCATAACAGGGATTCCCAACTGATCTGATAACTTTGTAGTCATGTTTTTAGAGATTTTTAAGGACAGAACAGATCATCTTTTCTGGCTTTTTACATAATGCAAGCCCCGATTTTAATTCAGCTGGGGCACACACTATTCATTTTCACTTTCAAACATAATAAGGATAAAGTATGTCTTTGCACAGTCCTTGTATTTAGAGCTGAAGAAGTCTTAATTGGTCTCATTTCATGTGTTCCTTGGGGACCAACAGCAGATAATTTCCTTTACTAAGGGCAGATATAAGTTCTGCATGATTCAAAAGATGGAGTTTTCATTGCTTTCCTGGAAAAAAATCTTCTTTTGCAAAAAGATCTTTCTTAGTTGCTCCACTGTTTCTGGTATTATCTCTATCAATACAATAATTCAAATCTCTGAAAATGTTTTCCTCTCAACAGTCTACCAGCTTTCTCTGTGCACTGCCTGTTGGGGGTTGTGCAGCTTTTGCCTGACTCCAAATTCACCTTAGCATCACTTTGACATTTCTTTTCAGGTGTAAAATCACCAGATACTTGAATCCACCACTTCCTCATTTTCCTGGTCACCTCGAGGAAGACCTGCCTGTCATCGAAGCTCGAACCCTCTGCTTCAGAGCACACCCCGCAGCGAGGAGCTTGCTGAAGTACCAGGCCTTGGGCGTCTCTGCAGCCAGGAAGCTGCTGCTGCCGCCCACTGCATACATCAGTGCCAGAGATACCGTCTCCATGGCAACAGAGAGCTTTTTGTTTTTCTGATGAACAGTTTCAAAGAACAGAAAAAGCACATCTGGAGTTGCCATATCAGCTGCTCCCTGCCTCCCTGCCTGCTAGAGTCAACAAGAGACAATACCTTGGTTTTAGCAGACCTGGGCTGAACATCCCAGGAGACAGAATAAGAGTGAGTGAGGTGTACAGGAGAGGGAAGTCTAGACAGATGTATTAGTGATTTAAGAATGGGTTTGATTTGGTTACCTTACTGTTGTCATATAAGGGGCTTTACATGGGAATAGCTCAACCACACCAGCCTGCTGTGTATTCTCTACCTGCTATGTGGTGCTGAACATTTGAGCAGGACTAATTTTTGTATCCCTTATTTTTAAAGACAGAGTTTCTAGGTGCCCCTAGTTCAGCTGTACTTTTCTAAGGGAGTAGAAATTTATTATGTAATGGTTTTTTGGTCAGTGCTTTAAAAAGGTTCTTTGAAATTGTCCTTATTTTCATTTTTTATGTTTAGTGCTAGCAGCAAGTGTTGCTGCTGTTGTCTGCTGCGTAAGCAAGCCTCTTTTTACAGCCCTTAATGTCTTATGAGATATCAGACAGGAAAGCTGTTACTGCCATGGGACCATATGTAGCCCATTCTAGGCTGTACGTGGTTTTTTTAACCTCTTTGATTCCTTTGGGTCATTCTTCAGATAATTTTTTGCTCTGTTCTCAGAAGGGAGAGCCGATGATCTTGTTTCTTCCCTGCCCCACTGCAGCTTTTGTTGCAGTTCTAGCAGACAATTTAACAAAGAGGTGATGCTGGCTGGCTGTGTCTGGCACAGGAAGAGGCAGAGGAATCAGGCTCCTTGCCATCAACCTCTAACTTCAGCAGGCGGGATGTGGGAAAAAGCAAAACCCAACCCCAGCCAAATAAAGCTGGCCTGCAAAAGGTCTTCATTCCTGAGGAATTTTTGAATTAAATACTGGCTACAGCCAGCCAGATTCCACTGAAAATGACTGTCAACTGGTTTTAAATAACAGTCTTTCATGTATATGTTTTTTATGTTGCTTCCCATTGTCTGCTGATTTCCCCATGAGAAATGAAATCTTTTGCTCAACGCTTTTTTGTTCCTTCTTACTTGGCAAACAAGGCTTTTTGAATCTGCCTAGGAACAAGATGGCTGTCTCTGCATGGCTCGCCATCCGCTCCCCAAATGGTCGTCGGGAGAAGGTGACAGCTGCCTTTGTGCAGCTGACACAATCAGTGCTTCCTTTGGGGTTTCTGAATGCCTACGACTCATTCCTGTAGCAGTCCCTCTTACTCTTCCTATTATTTTAGTAGTGCTGTGGGAGTCTTGTAGTCCTTATGGAACAAGCCAGTCCTGACTACACTGGGCTTCCTTTGTAAACAGGCAATTCATTTCTAAACCTTCTCCTAAGAGTGCCAGCTCCAATGTGCGACAGTAGTCACAGACTGCAGAATTATTTCTGTAACTTACCTACCTCCAGTGTTGAGCCAGGAAATGAGAATTAGTCCCTCCTAGGGACACAGTGCCCTTATTACACTGTATGAGAAGAAGTCTGATTTCTTTGGGAAAAAAAAAAAAAAAGGAACAACTAAAGCCACCTGAATCCCTCTGTCTGGAAGAAAGTCTGACAGAGACTTGGAAAAGGCAGCTAACAGTATTCCTTGAAATTACTGAAAGCAAATGGTAATGAGAAGCAGCTGGAAAGAATGAAATCTTCCACATGACTGTATGTGCCATCTGTATTGGCCCAGATTGTATGGCTTTGGCCTGAAAATAAAGACAGATACCTTACAAGAAGCACCCTTGTGTTCCATACCATTGCTACAGGATGGATTTGTTTTTAAGGCCCCCCAGAGTGCCATGAGACAGCACACAAGACTTCCCCGCCACAGGACGAGTCTGTTGCTGTTGATGTTACTGATGTAGCACATGATGCTGTTATTCAAATGTTTGTGTAATATTGCAGGCCTTGAACATGGTTGTCTTCCATCCATGTCTCTGCTTTGAAATATAACATTAGGTAAAACATAATGTCATCTGGCTTTTGAATGGCAAGGATAAAATTATCTTCTATAGCCCAGCATTGTATGGAAAGATCTCTAGGGCACATCTGAAGCCTCCCCTTAAACCTGGCCCGTATGGCTTCTGGCTTGGCCTGGGCCTCCTTTGCCTGGAGAAAGTGCCTCAGTCATGATCTGTCATTTGATCTGCTGATTCATTTCAGCATCTTCAGTTTAAGGGAGCAGGTAAGGAAGGGAGGGTTGACTGTGTGGCCTCTAGTGCCATAATCTGGCAGAAGTGGGCGTTTCTAATAGTCTCTAATCTCTGAATTTCTGGGTTTTTTTCCAAAACTGTTTGATATCTAAACTGTCCCCTGGGGTGTGTAGTAAGGTCATCCATAGCTACCACATCATACCTGGAGCAAGACAAAAACCTAGGAATGTAATTTGTTTGAGTTTGTCTTACTTGCTATGTCAAGTATTTTTAAATACATAGGAAGTAAAACAAACCACAGTAGATTCACTATCTTTAAATTATTAGACTTGATACCTAAATCACAGAGGCAGCACAGCAAAAGCTGAGGTGAGAACCAGTTTGAAGTATGACAGATTCATGGTGTCCTCTTCATAGCACAAAAGATACTTGCATGAAGGACACAAAGCGGGAAGCAAGAGCACAGCTTTCAAGTCCAAAAGCAGTTTCTGTTTCTGCCAGGAATTACATATATATTTTATATTCAGTTATGCCTTTGAGTACATAGTCTGGGTGCTGAGGAGGAGGAGGTTATGATAGTTTGGTTTTGCTTTGCAGTGTAGTAGCAGTGGCATTAACTGGTCATCTTTGGAGTTTGTCTTCTTAATATCCTGACCTGTAAGAAAGAGCCAGGCAGCACCTACTGAGCACAGAGGAGTCAGTGCCAGGGGACAGCAAGGGCTGGTGGCTCCCTGGGGATGGAAGGTGGGGAGCTGCAGGGAGAGCCACAGGGCAGCAGGGCCTGGCAGCCAGAACTCACCCCGCTGCCCCAGCCAAGGGCTCTGGGGCAGCCCCAGTCCTGGGCACTGGGCACTTCCCTGGGGATGGTGACAGGCCTAGGCTGGGCTGTTGTGTCAGCTCCCCCATGGGACGCTGGAGGCCAGCATCCTGTGATGTCACTGATGAGGGACTGGTGGCCCTGGCAGGACTGAAATGGGGTCCTGGACCATGGACATGGTGAGGGCAACCCCAAGTAAGGATATTGGGACCCTGGCAGTCAGGATTAAAACACTGTGAACTGTTTAAAAACAGCATCAGAAACTTCATGCCATTTTCCTGGTGTGGGGTCATCAAGTGGCTGAGGCTGGATCTGGACTCCCTGAGCATGCTCATGCTCTTCCTTTAGCCTGAATGAGCTTGGTCTGAGTTAGTTAATGATACTTAAATGTTTTATGACCTGTTTTGTGTGACTTCATTGTCAATCCAGAAGGAATCTGGCCTCTTTTAAGTGATTTCCTTTTGTAAATAAAATGTGCTTCTGGCACCTTTCCAGTAGAGAGAGCCTGTGTAGCCCTAAGTAGAATTATACAGAGATGCTCATACAGAGGTCCTCAAAATTAGATAGGAGGGCTGATTTGGGTCAGGAAATAAATGTAGCTGTGTTTGGTGCATACATTTAAAAGAGAGGCTAGGGAGCCCAGTGAAAGCACTGTGTTAACATGACTGCATTGTTTTGGGTACTAGGGTTTACTTGGGCATCTCTTAACTGCACTGTATGATGGACACCCCAGAGAGGCTTCAGTTTACATTTCTAGCTGTGAACGTCCCTTGGGTGGTTTAAAGTGCTCCTGACAAAGAAGAAATACTCCCTGCTGAGTCACCCCTTTCTCTTCCACGGTGCCACAGCTCTGGCCCTGTGTGGGGACACTGGGGACTGACAGAGATTCTTTAGTAGCAGCACCCCAATGAATCACTGCTATGGAAACAGCCAGAAATTCTGTGTGTGACATTTGCAGAGCTTCCAAAGATGTAGCTCTAACTATGTTCAGCCCAGGCCATGCACATATCTGTGAGGTTTCCACTTTCTTCTGCCCAAGGTGCCATGTGTGGGAAATTGTTCAGACTCCTGTTTTGACTAGAGGAGGCCTAGCCAGTTGCAAACTAAGAATAGCCAAAATATAACTGTCAGCATTAAAATATATTTCTACACATAAAAAAATTAACTGCTAGTAAAAGAATGTAAAAAACGGACCGTGTCAGTAAAATATTTTGGCATTTCATGGGTATAAATACCCAGACTCCCTAAGCACTTTCAATGCATAATCCAGATTTACTGCCTTTTTGTGATGGCTGAAGTGGTAGATTCTTTAAAGCTTGACATGACTGACCATACGCATGAATTGTACAAATCCAGAGTTACAATTTTATGGCCTGTGTGAACACTTTTCACCGTGTGTTTTAGAGATTTATTGAGGTTATCAATGTTTGAAGTGTTTTTGTGAAGAAAATTAGAATGTCAGTTGAAAATGTGAAAATGACCAATAAATTCTCTTTGGTTTTTGGAGGTCAAAGGAAAAAAATCTGTTGGATTGCCTATCAAATAAAAGCCCCTCCCTCAAAGGAAAAAAATTTTGCCCCTCATCTTCTCTCCTATCTTCATAGTTGATTCAACCTGATGAAAGTTAGCAGGCAAAGAACTTTAAACATGGAGGGTGAAAAATGTCAAAGTTTCATACAGCCAGTAAAATGCAAGTAGTGACAGGACAAGCTTCCCCTGTTTCATTCATGCAGTTCTCAGCTTCCTAGACTACTGCATAAAGTTAGCTAGCAATTGGATGGACACCTTCTACCTCATTTCAAGAGAGTGTGTAACAGTTGTCACCTTTCAGTACCAAGACCTGAACTGGTGACTTACACAGAAACCACATCTGTATCCTTCTAGGGCAAGGAACCATATTTCAGACTTGACTCAGCTGGTCACCTCCCACCCTCATAGCCTCAGATTCCTGCTGAGACTGAATGCAGAATGATGAAAATAGCAAGACAAGGCATTTCATGTTATATTTCTGATCTGTAAAGAAAAGCAAAGAATGAGAAATGTCAGGAGTAAAGCCAGCCTTAGGAGATAGCTTCTTCTCAGACAAAAGAGATTTGAAAGCACAACCATCTTTATTTTAATGCCTTTCTGAATAAAACCTCTGAATTTCTTGATGCATAGGCCACCACTAATGTGATCAAATCACACTTAGACTGTCTGTGGGTTTCTAAAGCACCTATCACTGCCTCAGCTAGGTGACAGATTACAAGAATTAGAAGAGACATTGCTGCAGTTCCATTTAAACCATATTCTCTTTTCCCCCTAAGGCACTTTAAGATGGATTCTCTGCTCTCTGCTAAATTTGCTGTGCACTGGTTATGGAGCATAGAGAGAACTCGAACAGGCAGGAGATTCCCACAGGAAAATTCTGTCAATACAAGAGGTCTGTGCCAGTTGTATAGCTGTCTCTTCTCTGCTGGCTGTCCCTCTACTCTCAGCAGGAATAGGATGAAACAAAATACTATATTACAACAGATATTTCTTTCTCTGGTATAGGGTCCATTATCTTGTTTGCACTGATGGTGTAAACTGGAGTATATGATTTATTGTTATAGCTTCCAGTTGGATAAGAAAGTTAAGATTTGGACATCTGCCTCTCACGAATGCCTTACTCAAGGGTCAAAGTCTCTCCTATTCTATTTTGCAGGAAAGCCACAGGGAAAGACACCCACTGTCTGTTTGGCAAATGACTTCATAGAGAAGGATTACTGCGTGAAGGGGCACCATGTATTGGTCTCAGCCTGAGGTCAGGCTGAGCTGTTGCTCCACCTGACAGGATGTTCTCATGGATGAAGGTTTTCTGGCTCATGAGATTTTTTACCTCTGAGGATTGCAAAACAAAAATTAAGGGCTCCCCAACCTCAACCTGCTCATAGGAAAACCAATCATTATTTCTTTTCTTCTTATCTTTTGCTTAGGTTTTCACACAAACTAAGCACAGACTGTTTTTACTGCCTGTTGTTGATAATCTCCTGCTGCCCCCACAAACCTCTCTAAACCAAGGGAGCCAGCTTTGGAGAGGGGCTAGCTTCAGGTTCCAGTTTTACCTGAATTCATAATCTGCCTACTATGCATCATAAAATCATAGTGGAATCATAGAATGGTTTGGGCTGGACAGGACATTAATGGTCCTGTAGTTCCAACCCCTGAGCCATGGGCGGTGACACCTTCCACTAGACCAGGTTGCTTCAAGCCCCATCCAACCTGGCCTTGAACATTTCCAGGGATAGGACATCCACAACCTCTCTGGGCAACCTGTGCCAGCACCTTACTACTCTCACTGTAAAAAGTTTCCTTCTTATTGCAAATGTAAGCCTAGCTTCTTTCACTTTAAAACTGTTGTCCCTTGTCCTGTCACTACATGCCTTTATAAAATGTCCATTTTCACTCTTCTTGGAGGCCTCCTTCAGGTACTGGAAGGCTGTATTAAACAATGAAGATGCAGTTTGAATATCTCAGGTTTTACTAGTCTTCCGTTTTTTCCTACCTTGCTCCTACTGAACCCTGCAAGCTGATTAGCCAGAACTTATCTGGGACTTACTGCAGCCCACAGAACCTCAGAACCTTCCTTCTGGGCTCCCCAAGTCCAGCTCCTTGCCTTGCACAGCCAGCCATTTCATACCATCAGCTGAGTAAATGTGTCTAGCTGCCTCTAAAGCCAGCTTGACTTTTGGCCTTCTAAACCCATTGACAGGCCTTCACAGAGCATCAATGCGTTCAGCATTAGAATCCTGACAAATCCTAGCTAAATGTTATGCATGGCTGGTTTATACACATTTGTTCTTGTGCCAACATTGTCCTTTATCTTTAAATAGGTTTTTCCTCCTCCCCATGTGTTCACCCCCTGAAGTATTTATTTATAGATTGCAATTATATATCCCTTTGCTAGGCTAAACAAGCCAGGCTCCTTAGTTAATTAAGCTCTGGTGAATGATGCAAGGCCAAGCATTGTGGATGCCCAAAATCTGCCTCAGTCAGGGCTACATTAAGATTGTCAGGAGCCAAAGAGGACACACCTAATTTTTACCAGAGCTGGTTCTAGCTGCTCTTCTACTTAATGGGAAGTTTCTTAGTTTGAGCTGTGGTCAAGTCTTCAGTAGCCAGTCCTCCATTTTATCTTTAAAGTAAGGCAGATGTGGGATGCCTTTGATGCACCCTGTTCCATCCTGGTTGACATATCCAAACAGCCGGGTAATCCACACTACATTAATCACACTGGGGTTTATTTTTAAAGTAGAATTAAGAAGTGAAAAATACATGAACCTTGGTTTCTTGCTTGTTCAAAACATGTCCAGACAGACACAGGAAATGCGTGAGAGGCAACAGGACTGCATCAGCTCTGGGAGATGGGCTGGAGGAGCTAACAGGGCTTTTCCATCTTTAGACTGTAGGACTGTTGTACTTCATCATTTCTATAGCACCATAAATTAGATGGCACTTTGGAAGCACAGAGGCAGTTCTTGCTTCCCTGAAGTCTATAGCATGACTCTCAGGACAGGGTGCCTGGCTGAGGCATGCTCATCCTCAGAAAGGCTTCCACTGTGAATACCATGCCTACAGGACTATGAGACAATACTGCCCCATTGTCCCATTGGGAGTGGGAGTAAAAGAGCTGGGGAAAGCAGAGGACTTTTTTTCCCAGTCCCTCCCTGTATCACAGCTGGACTTCTTGTCTCTCCACAGCCTGTTTTAGCATTGCCTGGATGGAGAATAGGCTTCTTGGGGTTTTGATTCAGTCTGGCTGTCCTCCAGCAATATCCAAAGTACTCCCTCCCCTCCCATATGCTCTCCATTAGCATCCTCCTGTCTGCTGAATAAGGAAAGAATAACTCTCCCAGCCCCAGCCAGAGCCCCTGAGCCAGGGGAGTTCATCAGTCAGACTGGTTTCTCCTGAACCCAGAATAGGCCTCGTTAATGGGCCAGGAGGGGATTTTATTTTGCCTTCAGCTAGTGGCTGCCCTGAGCCAGGAGTAGAGTCAAGTTACTGTGTCCGGGAATCTCAGCTATTCCAAGAGTAGGAGCAAGAGAGCTGCTGACTCAGGAGGTTTCCTAGTGTTTTCAAGCAAGGCTCAGTCCTGTCAAAGCAAACTGAACTGTTGGTCTTGCGTTCTTCTAGCCCCAGGACAGACATTAACAAAAGTCACAGCCGACTGGAACAGGCTGTGGATCTGGAGCAGGACTGTGGATCACACTCTTTTCTGGCATGGACAGAGGTCCTTGCAAAGACTCATACTAGTCCTTTACCCTTTTTTACTCCTCTCCTTGGAGGGCTGTTTAGTATAGTACAGACGCTCACAAGCTATGAGGCAGCTCAGCTTTATTTGCACCATTTTCTAAAAGGGAAGATAAAATCAGAGGGAGAAACAGACTTAGGAGGCAAAATGTTTCATTGCAAATCACTGTTAAAGGGGGAATTCTGCTGTCACCCAGAGACCACCTTGCTTCTTTGTTGTGCAGGGATGGGGGAGGATCTCTCCTGTGTAGCTAAATTGTCTTTTGGACTTCTCAGAGCTTGAAATGGAGTTCCAGCCTGTGTCTGGGACAAGTGGTTAGAAGTCATTGGAGAGCATATGTTTCCAAGTTTGCACCCTCCCATCTCCCAGCACCACTGTGACTCCAGCCAGCCTGTTCTAACTTGTCTCCTCTCAGTCCCTGTCAGCAGAGAGAGTCTCAGCTCGCTTCTTTGAGGTCATGTTAGTCCTTTCTTCTTCGCAGCCTCTCTGTGGGCTGCATTTTCTTGCTGTCCTATTCCATTCTTCAAACCCACTTCAGCAAGGAATAACCAGCCTAGTTGTAAAAGGCAGTCGGGTGCAAGCTGGTATTTATAAAACAGAAGGTTTCTTCTGCCTGGAGCTACTGGCATGCCTATTCCAGCCACAGCCCCTAAGACTAGGATCTGATACAGGGGCAAAGACAGGTAAGAGCTTCTCTTACTTGTCTTCAGCCTTGAAGATACAAAGGTCTCCAGTTTGAGAAGCTAAGGAGCTCTTGGTTTGTGGCCCAAATACCACCTGTCTCTGCAGGCCAGATGGGTAGAATACCTCTCTAAGCTGACAGAGATTTCTCTATGTAAGAAGAATTTTCAACTACCTTTTTGAAGGACTTACTATTTCTTGAGGTGCCCAACACCACAACAGTGACAAGCTGCAGCCTAAGGCTGTAGCGCACTTAACTTTGGCATGGTGTTTGTTTTAGGTCAGGAGGCCCACAGATGGTGCCTGGGAGTTGTGATGAGTACAGGGAATCAGCCGGGGAGGAAGAGCATGCTCCAGGATGTTTTATTTTCTGGAAAAATGAGAAATAATTTTTCTTCATCATTTCTAAACACACCATTTGGCTTAGGAGGGGAGTCCCATCTACCGAGTTTGTCCATTGAACAAAGACCCCAAGAAATTTAGGCATCTTCCTCCAAAAATCTTCGAATCACAGGGGACCGCACTGTTTCATTTCAGCATACCAGGGCATGAATCAAGTATGTGGGACTGGAATACAGTAAAAATGAACTGCAGAGAGCAATGTCTGTTAAAACAGATTTCATTTCACCTGCTTGCTATCTGTGAGACAGTGCTCCCTGTAAAAAAGGCAGGACAAACTTGCTCTGATAAATATGACCAGATTAAATAACTTGCAACACAGTCTGTCATCTCATTCAGTGAGTCACATGTGATCTCTCTAGAAAGTTGGTAACACCCTAGAAGTCACTAACTTAATACATATTTAACTGAGGTCTGGTTTCATATTTAATAGCAACTCCAACTGGGCTTGCATGTCAGTCTAGAGAAGGGTGGGGAATGCCAACATGGGCCTGAACAGATACTAATAACCTTTTAGTATCCATGATGCCTAAGCAAAAATCGGCAGAGCATTTGTATTTGTAGCTCAGGCTTATTTGCACAGTGATAGAAATGTGATAAATGGGACACCATACTACAGTTGCATTGGATGGCTTCCATCTGAGGTCATCGTTCAGAAGAAGCTGTGAGTTCCAAATGACCAGCTTCAGAGACAAAGACTGTCTTGAGAGTTTGTGGATAAACACAGTTAAACTCCAGGATGCTCTCTCTCCTCAGAGAGAGGGAGCCAAAATGCTGCAGTGTTTCAGACAGCCAGAACAGCATTTGCTGGGTGATACGAGAAGTATTTAAGCACACACAGGCTTTGTGGTGTTTCCTGCCAATCTGCAAAATAGCAGTGTGGTGACTTGTAGTGTCAGGAGTTGGGTGAAGGAGAGGAGTTCCCTGGTGGGCATAACCTAATTGCTGTCCTAGATGGGCTGAAAGGCTATGGGGAAACTTTGAAATGTCACACTGTCACTTCCAATAAAATAAATAAATGTATCTGCACCATTTTTATCTTTCAGATGGTCCTGCACCTGCTTCTTTTCTAGTCATACACCCAAGCTAAGAGAAATGCTCTCAAAGTTCCCCAACTTGCTCCAGCTGTGCAGAGCAGGGGCTGTGACAGGGGAGGAGTACCGCATGTAAGGACTGTGCCCACGGACTGCCCTTTCCTCTGGGTGGCTTCTCCCCCATGTGCAGAGGTGACGCCTGGGTAAAGCAGTCATCCAGCTGCTTCAGGTGATGTACATGTGCCCACTTGACTCTCTCCTGGAAAACCTCATGCCTTCTTAAGGGTTGTTCACACCCAGCTATATACATACACATAAACAGCATGATAGCACATGACCTATGATAATGGCAATGAAACATGAAAGCTTCCCTCCTTCTCCTTGTTTTTCTGGTTTGAAAGAGCAGGGTGTGAGTCCCTGAGTGGATGGGAGAAGGGTTGGTACTCTCTGTCAGCTTAGTAGCCCTACTCTAGTACTGGCAAGGCACATGCACTACCACTGCTTGTATGCAACTCAAGAGCTTCAGGTCACTTCTGACCCGAGGAGGCATTTAATGTCACTGGTAATTGTTATTTCCTTGCACAACGCAAACACAAATGCCCCCTGCACCAGTGCAATCACCAGCTGTGGTTTACGCAGAGGGAAAGGAGTGGGTACTGATGGCCAGGCTGATGCTGCTTTGTGCCTTTTGGGTGATTAGGGACATTCAAAATATTTCAGACAGTACATAAACCAGTTTTTCTCTTTTGTGTGTGTAAACTCCACACTAATCACAGGGACTGTCTACCTGGCAGTCTTGTGGAAGGAAATAAGTTGGAGTGCTTATAGGGGTGTAACTTGAAGTGCACGGGAGATGGCCATGCAGATGCCCCTCTGTGAAAGGGGCCGGGAGTGTGGCGGGGGAATGACCCACTGAAGATGACTGGAATCTGTAAGGGTGCAAACCAGACCCCAGTGCATTTTGCAAATGGCTTCCTTTGCTCTGAACACCACGAGCTCGCAAAGTGAAAGGAGGCAAATGCCGTTTTCAGAAAAGCCAGGATTTTTTCGCCTTGTTTCAGGCAGGACCAGCTGCGTTCCAAACCCATGACTGCAACAGCCATGACCCCTCCGAAGGGAAATCTGAGCCCGCGAGCAGTTGTGCTTGGGGAGGGCTGCGTTCTCACGTTTCTCTGTTTTGTTTTGGAGCCTCAGATAAGTAGTGGGCTTGCTTTTTTCCCTTCCTTTCTTCTCTTACTTTCTTTCTCTCATTTTTTCCCCTCTGAACGTATTTCCACAGCCTCAAGGAAGGAATTAAAAAAAAAAGGAAAGAAAAGGTTCTGGCATGGGAACAAGTATGTTTCAAATTACAGAAAGGATGTGAAAGGTTCAAGGACTTGAGCCCTGACTCCGCCTGTGTCTGTCTCCACCCCTCACCCCCCCGCTCTCCCCCAGAGCCGGAGTGTGGCTTTTCCGCCGCGCCGCACCGTAAGGTGGGAGCGGGAGCATCCCGCCCGGCGCTGCGGGGGCCGGCCACGGGCTGCCCTTGGCGGGGCACCGTCCGTCCCGCTCCGCCCGGGCCTCCCGCCTGCCGCTTGGCTTTCCAAGGCTTTCAACCACCCTCTTCCCAGCTCGCAGTTTGTTTTGAGCTCGGGTTTTTTGTCTCCTAGGGTGTGCATGTGTTGCCTGGGTGTGCGCAGGACTTTTTCCTTCCAGTGGTTTAGCTTCGTTCCAGGAATGTGTCGAGGACACACTTCTAAGGGCGGAGCGCCCTCTGCTCGGTGGGAAGGAGGGAAAAGCAGGGAAAAGTACAGCTCTCGGGTGGACAGGCAAGTTTCTTGGTGCTGCTAAGGCGTAGACGCAGACAGGAGCCAGTGCACGGACACATCCGTACCCTCGCGGTGACCCGAGCGCTGTACAGCGCCCTCCGACTCGAACTGCCCTGCCGGAGTCCTCACAGGACATGGACCCGGTGTAGCTGGCTCCCATTCCAACTCCATAAAGATGGGTTGAGGAGAAACCACTGGCAAAGAGGAGTTGAAGTGGCTTGATTAGATCTGGTCTCAGTCCCTTATGGAAGATCATATCCTGGAGCCCTTCTCCGTCATATGACCATTTTATCCTGTGACACCAAATGCAAACACAGACCATGAAGGAATGCACATACTCAGTTTCCTGAAAGGAGGAAGTGAATAAGTTTACACGGTAGGACGTTATTTTCTTGTCCTCCTGTAACATGATACCTCCTTCCCATGAGGCTGTGAAAGCTGGCATATTTTTCCCTTGAGTGATGCTCAGCTAATAGCATGTCAGTGGAGTAACTAAGGTCTTCATGAAATGTCTGGAAGAGAGAAGGCTACCAGAGCAATCTGTCCAGTCTGTGACATGTGTCTGGCTGCCATCTCAGCATCCTACAAGAAAGAGGGTGGCAAGGAACAAACTATGGATTGATTGCATTTTCTGATAGACCAAATTCAGAGCACAATCCTTTGGTTGGGCTCTCTAGATTAAGAAATTATGAAAGAGCTTCAGTATTGTGGATAGATAAGAACTTATCTACTTAAGAAGAAAAGAACAACTATAACATAAATCTTCAAGAACTGAAATGTCCACTATGATCTTGACCTTTTCCAGTGTCTTGTAAAAACCATTAGCACCAGTCAATTGACTCGAATCTGCTGCTTCATGATGAAAAAATTAAATTTTGTCCCTGCAGATTTTGACTCCATCATCTCTTCAAATTCTGTCACATTTCTGTGACAGATTCAGGTGAGGGACTTAAGCATCTCAGTTGCACTAACCAGTTCCTTGTATATAGCATGCTTCCAATCTCATGATGCTTGATCTTGTGCATGGCTGCAAGACGCCCCTTTGCATAAGGCACATGTCCACTGATGTATACTGAACACCTTTTGATATACTCATTATATGGATGGGAGGCCACTGGAACAAAGAACTATTGATCTAAAAGAGGAAGACTAGTATCACTGTACCCACTTCGGCAGCCCATGAGATTTCTCCATTGAAAGTAAAGCCAAAAACTTGTAGGTCAGTTCAGCTAGACCGATCAAAGATCTTCAGTGTGAACAAGCTGACATGATTTGACATATAATATTAGTCTTTATACTTACTCTGAGATTTCCAGAGGTTCTAGTTAGTGATATCTTTATAATGAAATGATATGTTGTCCTAAATGTTGTGGTGGTGCCTAGGAAATTAGTCTGAATTGTGTCTCATTCTGTTGGATGGGATCTGTTACAGAAAGATGATTTCCCTTGCAAAAGATCCAACGGTTGATCTAAACTAGTTAACACATTAAATACTCCAGTGTGCATGCTGTGTTTTCAAAACATGTTATTTAGACAGTGTTTTCTTTCTAGTATTGAAGAGTTCTGACAATGTCACTTGGCTGTGTCACTCTCATGAGCTAAGGAAGATGCAGATGTAGTGTTTAGCCAGCTTTCTGCACTGTCTAATTTTGTGCTGGCAGGCTGAATTCCTGAGGTATGTTAGATGAGTCTCAGAGCTGCCTTAATTTATGCTAGCCAAACCATTTCCTTCTGCGCCATTTCACAGGTGCAGGATCAGCAGAGAAATTCATGTTCCACTTCCCGACCGCCCCTGCTCAGTGTCTACCACAGTTTATCCCTGAATTCCCAGCAAGGGGACAAATGCTGCCACCAAGCTTAAAAAAGCTTTATTGATCTGAGAATGCTCAGAGAGAGTCTGCACAATAAAACTGCAGCTATGTCCCTCTACCACACTGCTTGCATATGACTAAAATTTTCACTAACACTCTCAATTTTTTCTAGTATTTTAGTTGCATCTGGCCACATTGTAAGACAAAAGGTTGCATCTAGTTCCTTCCCAGAGATTCATTCTCTTTTGATTTTGTGTTTGCAAAATAAATAATTTTTATTTATCAAGCCTTTCTGGAATAGAAATTTGGCTTCAACTCTTCAGCCGAAAGAAGCCATCCAATCTCCCTGCAGGTTTTTCCTGGTGTAAAGGTACCATCTAGCTGCCACATTGTTGTTGACTCTGGAGTTGAAGTGGACACTCAAATAAATAAAAGCCACACCTGCCGCAGGCCAGTTCCCATCTCTATTTGATTATGTTGTTTTCTTACAAAGGATTTTTGATGGCTGTAGCTAATCTAGAAACTTAAGGGCGATAATTGGACAAATCAGTTTAGTTGGGCATCTGATTCTGTGCAAACCTAAGTTGAATAATAATGCATGACTAATACACAACAGCACTTTGCATGAGATAAAGATGCATGTGTAACATATGCAGCACAAACCCAAGACACTGTGGGAAGAAAAGACAAAGATACTGAACAGTATATATATGTGCTACTCCTCTACTCTAGAGTGCACCCTTTTCTGCAGAACAAAAGTGCTGCAGGGACAGCAAAGCAGGACCTTCCTTCTCTGCTGTCAGGTAACCCAAGATTCCATTGTTCTCTGTTCCTTGTTGTACCAGTCTGAAAACAAGTGAAAAACTTCTCACCGTTGATCGAGATTAACTGACCATAGAGCATCTGCCTGCTGATAAGCCAAGAGGCTCATTTCAAAGGAAATCTGGGATGCTGTAAATCTTGTTCTCTGTTATGTAACAATATGTGGAAAAAAAAAAAAAGCACGCTCTGTTTTTTTGGTGCAAAATATAAAATCATTAGGTGTTCCCAACTCCCTGGCCTTAATTCTGAGCCTGCATAGGTTGGTATTTCATTTTATTCCTCCTCAGCTTAAAAAAAAAAACAAAAAGGCTGAAAAAAGGATTTCTTGCAGCTGAGGGGAAGAGAGAGACATAGGTATTTTACACTGGCACAGCCAGGGAATGGTAAACACTTGATAAACAGACTTGGAGCCACTGAAGAACATCCTAGAAGATGACCTGTTTTAAGCAATATCCCCTTCAGAAGTGCTGAGTATCTACACACAGGTCTGTGGATCAGCTACAGTAAATTCAATGGGTCCAAGAGTCTTAATGCTGTCCCACAGCAGTGACACCTCTCTGTACACATGGGACATGTGGGCCAACAAGTGATGTCAGAGTTGTCACACACAGTTGTCAAAAGGACCAGTTGTCAGGTATCTGCAGTCCCTCAACCACCAATGCAGCGAGTCCAGCACAAAATGTGCCACAGCCACTGCTCACCGATGCGCCGGCCTCTGGAGCAGGATGCTGGAGGAATGCTGTACAACAACAGTTAAAATGATGCCCCTGCTGGTAATTCTTCACAGGAAAGCAGCGATGAAGTAGTTGTGGAAAGAGCAGTTCTTTTGAGACC
Source organism: Acropternis orthonyx (assembly GCA_035583155.1). NCBI lineage: Eukaryota > Metazoa > Chordata > Aves > Passeriformes > Rhinocryptidae > Acropternis > Acropternis orthonyx. The sequence goes on along the minus strand of JAWWEU010000158.1, from coordinate 42,120,142 downwards.
CTACCTGAAGAACTGCATCCAGCTTTGGGGTCCATAGCACAGGAAGGACATGGAGTTGTTGGTACAAGTCCAAAGGAAGGCCACCAAGATGATTAGAAGGATGGAGCACTGAGGAAAAGCTGAGAGAATTGGGTTTGTTCAGTCCGGAGAAGATAAGGCTTCAGAGTGATCTACTTGTGGCCTTCCAGCACCTGAAGGGAGCCTACAGGAAAGCTGGAGAGGGACTTTTTAGAAGATCATGTAGTGACAGGACAAGTGGGGATGGTTTCAAACAGAGAGAATAGGTTTAGATTGGACATTAGTAAAAAATTCTTCACAGTGAGGGTGGTGAGGCACTGGAACAGAAACTAGATAATGTTTAAGGTCTTTCCCGAGGCAGGCCACTCGCTGCCTGCCCGAGCCGCGGCTCCGGGCCGCGCCGCCGTGTGCGGGGCCGCGCTGACACCTGGCGGCGGCGCCGGGGCGGGGGCGAGCCCGGGCCGGGCAGCGACAGCACCGAGCGCTGTCCGGCCCCTCCGAGCCCCGGGGGTGCGCTTCGGGGCTGGGCTGGGGCAGAGGTAACTTTCTTCACAGCGGCTAGTACGGGGCTGTGTTTTGTGTTTGGGCTGGGTTGGTAATAGACGTGTTTTTGTTATTGCTGAGCAGGGCTTGCACAGAGGCAAGGCCTTTTCTGCTTCTCGTACTGCCACGCTGGTGAGGGGGCTGGGGGTGCTTGGGAAGCTGGGAGGGCACACAGCTGGGACAGGTGACCCAAACTGACCAAAGGGATATTCCATACCATATGACATCATGCTCAGTATATAAAGTGGGAGGGAAGAAGGAAGAAGAGGGGGGGTGTTTGGAGTGATGGTGTTTGTCTTGCCAAGTCACTGTTACGTGTGATGGGGTCCTGCTGTCCTGGGGGTAGCTGAACACCTGCCTGCCCATGGGAAGCAGTGAATCAACTCTTTGTTTTATTTGGCTTGTGTGTGCAGCTTTTGATTTCCCTATTAAACTGTCTTTATCTCAACCAATGAGTTTTCCAGCTTTTATGCTTCCAATTCTCTCCCGAGTCCTGCTGGTGGGGGAGTGAGTGAGTGCCTGTGTTGGGGCTTGGCTGATGGCTGGGGTGAGAACATGACAGCTTCTGTGAAAATGTACCTGAGAGTTTAGGAGTAGTCAAGAAACACTAAGTGTATTTCAGGGATGATTAGGAAAAGAACAGAATACCCCACAGTGCTAAACTCCTGCATGTGCAAATTTCCCAGCATCTCTAATTCTGCTCTGATTCTTCATCTCAAACCCCCACATATTCTATAGGTGAAGGGGCACTGACTGCAATCACAAGTAAATTCTGGAACAGTCACAGGTATCAGAGAACATAGATCTGCTGGGGTAAGGAGCTGAAGCCTTCTCAAGGTGACTACTGAGCAGACATACCAATGCCATCATGCCAACAGTCATCTTGACCTCCGTGCACTGGAGCCATGTGAACTCTTACTAAAGCTTTTCAAGATATTTCAAATATTTTTTTTCCACATGGGAATTCCACTGGGAAAGAGAGACTTACCAGATTGCAACTAGCTTCTTTTCCTTTTCACTGAAGGCTGATCTTCACAAAGTGGCCAACATTCCCCAGTTCTCCAAAGTCCTGGATGTATAGTCTATGTTAGCAGTTGCTCACGTGGCAAAATGTACTTCCTGTACATGTTTACATTTTAAAGAGTCTATTTTTTAATAACTATTAATATATGCAAGGATTTAATTCCTTCTTAAGAGCTGTTGAAACATATCTTTTAATGTTGGTTTAAGAAAAATTTAGTATCTAAGCCATTTAAAATATGTTATGTCTTCCATCTTTCTAGCATATCTTTTCCCATGGAGCTTTGAATAAATTTCTATCATCCATAACTTCTTAAGCAATATGAGCAGTAGTTTCTCATGAGATATTTTTTCTCTCTTACAAAGGTCCCTGTGTCAGATATCCTAAGCTGGTAGGGGATGACTGCAGGGCCCTTGCTTCAGTCTTTGTGTGCATTACCATAAAAGGAGATAATAATATATGAGTGTCTCAGTTTCTCAATTCCCATTTTTTACCTTCATCTTTGCAAGTAAATTCATCACTGTCAGCATACAGAGAAAGACAGAGTTGGTAACCAGGTTCAAAGGACTAGTCTTTCCGTAACAGAAAAGGACCAGACCATGTAGGGACCTGCTGCATAGTGGAACATCAACTTTATTTCTACATTCAATAACCTTGACTATCAGAGCTCCCCAGTGTTGGGCCACCCAAGTCCAGAGCCATTCTGAGCTTTCTTTCAGTGGTTCTCACAAAATCTTGCACTGTCTGACCTGCCTACTTGCTTCATTTTTATGGCTCTTCCTTTTCTTCCCCCTGGATTTCCCCTTCCACAGGCCTCTGTGCTGGCTTCTGCTCTTTCAACTGACTGATTGAAAAGAAGGAGGTGAACCACTATTAATCTAGTAAAGTGAACCTTCTGTCAGGTATCTTAGAGCTGCTGAGAGGATCTTGAGGAAACAGCCCAAGGTAGGAACAGTAAGAACAGCAAAGGTCACAAATCTGACTCTTGTTTGCAAGGTGAATATTACCACTTCACACATGCTATAGTGCTAAAATGCATCAAGAAGCTGGATAAAGGGTACATACCTATATATATTTACCCCTGTAGATCAACTCAGCCACATTAATGGCACCAGATGAAGCCTGCTGGCCATTGGGTTTCAACAGTTTCATCTGCTTACTGTTTAACCACATTTGTGTTAAGTTGTGCTTGAAGTACTTGGCAAATCCATGTAACCTCTGATTCAAGATTAACCAGGCTAAGGCACATCTAGCATCTGAGCATGCCAGCTTTTAGTATGGCACTGATGTACGCAAAGGAATAGAGACCAGACAAACAGAATAATTTGCTTCTCTTTGAAAACACTAAGAGACTAAGAGCAAAACTGACCCGTTGCTTCTAGTCTTAAAATTAGACTACAGCATATATTTAAACCCATTATTATGTGCTGAGGGATAGGAATATTTGGGCATGATTAACAGGGCTTTCAGCTGACGAGTCACATGTCAGAACTGACTGAAAATCTAGGGGGAATTTTGGGTCCAATGACAAGTGGTTTAGCCTGCAGCGACTGACAGCCTCTGAGGAGTTTGCTGCTGAATGCTCAGGCTCTCAGAACTTGGACATGATTGCTACAGGCACTAAGGAAGAGGTGCTTTCAAGAGAATGAAAAGTTCTGTAGTTTGAAGGCAGGTTTCCAGGGAAAACTAGGTCTCCTAAGAAGAGGGATCAGAGAGAAGTAAAAAAAATAAGAATCCCTGAGGAAGGAGGAAAAGTTCTGACAGCACAGATATGCTGTTGTTGCAAATCTTACCCTGGCTTCAGGGGGAGGACAGTGTTGAGCTGATGCTTCTCACACAGGCTAACGAGAATGAATGAAAACGCCATTCAGCTCTGAGATCCCTGCACCCTTACAGCAAGTTTATCAAATAGGAAAAAGACTAGCTTCTAGTTTGATTCAACAGAACTTCTAAGCATACAAGGTCTTTTTTTCATCTACCTTGTACTTAGGTAAGTAATGGTCTGGCCAAAAACATATGTCCCTTCATAGGTGAATAAGGTTTTGTTTATTTGGTGTTGAGCCAAATTAAAACAGGAACGACAAACCAGGACAGTAAGTGCAGTCATTCACATATCTCTAATCTATAACTGCTGTCTGATTCTGGTCTAGATTGTGAACTAGTTCCCCAATTTGGACTCAATCCAGTGGGATGCTTTGTTGCTAAGAGGAGAAGTGCTAGGAAACCTGGGTAATTTTAAGCAGGAAAAAATCTCCATATCAAACTGGGGCCTGGCATCTTTTAATAGGTGAGCAGATGGCCTGGTGCATGGTGGAAGGGATGAAAACAGAGTGGTGGTGGTGAGGCAATTTCACTATCTTTTTTTTTTTTTTTTGCATTTTTTGGTAAAAGAACATCATGGTTGGCTGACCATTGCTACTGATCCCAGCCACCACAGTGGTTTTGTTAGGAAGAGAACTGTCTTTTCCATTGCACAGGTGAGGGTTTAGATGACTTTTTTTTCACTTTCCCATAGCAGTAAGATGTATCTATCAATATCCCACATATCCTGTACAAACAGTGGATGATCGTGATATTCTAAAGTTGGTCCATTATCACTGGTGCCATCTGCAGTATTTATTGGGTGTCACAGCGTTTCTGTTCGTCTCATTCAATGCTCAACTTTTTTCATGAGTGAATTTAGCCTTTCACCCTGAACAATGTCACCAGCAAGGCTGTCTGGTGGCTGTGCTGCAGCAGAGAGGTTTCCTTCGTGCAGTATCCTGACAGAAGAGCTTTCTGGCCATGCTTTCAGAGGCACATCTGCATCATGGCTTTCTAGAAGGCTGCCACAGGAAACTTCATGTTTCCATTCTCATCAATGTTCCTAGAAAAGTCTCAGAGTTGTAGGTTGTGCTCTTTCAAATAGTTCTTATAGAAGCAGAGATAGAACACGGGCATAACCATGAAACAGCCACTGATACCTGCTCTCCTCTTACTCTTCCATCACCCTGCCTTTACCCAGCCCATCACTGAGAGATATGAAGTCTTTACTCTTTATGCAGTCACCCTATTGTCAGAACAAAGTTCTGTTGTTCAGATTTATCCCATTCTTTTCAGTTACACCTCCTTCTCTCCCAACCTTAAAATGAGACTTAGTAGTAAACCTGGGTTTTTTTAATAATTGCATATGGTTATTTGGTCTTCATCCCAGTAGCCACTGCTTGGTTAGGCTGTCTAATCCAGATCTCTAATCACTTTAGTTACTTTTCTCTGAATTCTTCTCTCTTTTCTGTTTGAATGAGGACTCACTGAATACCATAATGGCTATTAAAAACTGTAAAGCATGGTAGTGCAAGTGTCACTAGCTGTGAAGCACAGCAGCACTGTTTGATGTGAGCTAACAGCTCAAGCTTTTGCTTAAGTTCATCCGAACCCTTACCTACAGCAAAGTCTCACCCAATTAGCTGAAAATCTGCACAGCAGTTAAGAAACACAGTAAGGCTGGTAGTGCAAAGGTGTTCTTTAGCTCAGGAATGCTCGAGTGCTTGCATTGGCTTCCAGAAAGGAGGACAGCACCATCTGCTGTTATCCATGAAAACTGCAGACCTTGAAAACCTCAGTAATGTCTGTTTAGGACAGTATTTGTAACACCATATCCTAGTTTTATGAAGCACATTAATTTTGATGCTAAAGCACAACTGTCAGTGAAGGATTCTATGAAATTCAGCTGTTGTGGTGGGCTTGTGATGAGGAACAGACATTCATTTGGATCAGACCTGAAATCAATCAATGTATTTTACACATCAAGCAAACATCTATTGATATTCCTGTTTTTCCCTGCTCAGTGCCCTCAGATCCCAAGGCAATCACAGTCAGTCTGTGTGAACTGAGATATGTGAACATCCTGAGTGTTTTTGTAAATGTACTTTTCTGAAGGAACTGGGCTGAATTTCTGACTTGAAAGAAAGCTTACTTTTCAACCTCCATCCCTCCAAGTGTGCTGTGTACAGGCAGCTAAGGACCCAAATTCAGTAGTTCACCTTAATCACCTCTATGGGATTTGAATGCTGTTGGGCATCTTGGTGATACAGCCTTTGACCTCACTGTAGATTACATCCAGTTCAGGATGCATTTGACACACCAAATTCTGCAGCTTAACAAAAGCTTCATTCACCAACTCATTCTGGTACATAGGAGCAAGGAAAGTGCACTCAGCATGGACACCCAGAGAACTACTAAGACTTTCTTGTATTCACAAATACATTATTATCTCCTAAGAATGGTGCCTTCTGCTATCTCTCCTCCTCACTTGCAGGAATTCCATGGAGGTTCAACCCTAAATAAGTGTTCATCCATCTCTTTTTACATGTCTGATACAGAGAAAGATCTACTAATTTATGTAGAAAATAACTTAATACAAGGTCGGTGTTCATCACCAAAGACCTCTTATTTTTGGTGATTCAAGTAATTCATGTTCATCCCTGAGACAGTTCTCTCCATTCTGTTAAGATGCAGACTGCAAGTTGAACAGTTAATGGCCAAAATGTGTTAGTATTTCCAGCAATGTAACTTTATAGCCCAGACAAGAAAGATGATCCTATCTGGGAAGGGTCTTTATCTCTTCAGATGAAAACAACTTTTGGCAAAGCTCTCTTCCATTGTGGAACCATAAGAGGAAGCTCCAATCTGCAGTAGAAAACCTGACATTTGTTTTTTTCCTAAGAATTTCAAACAGAGTAGTGATAGCTCAGCATTTCAGAGCTCACATTGTAAGTTTTCTGTTTTAACATCTACTGAATGGGCAGCAGCACAATGTCCTGATTTAGGTGTTTGGAATATTAGAAAGTAAGTTATCAATGCAAATATTATTGATGTCACTGTAAATTATTCTTCTGAATGTAAGTTATGAAAAATTTGGCTTTGCCTTGATTGATCTTTTAAAGACATGACTATGGTTTTGTTCATACCCATGATGACAGCGGAACTGTTCCTGTATTATGTTAGTTATATACTTATTTGTTGGAGATTTCAAGGCAGTTCAGGAAATTCATGAAAGCTTCTCTTGCTGTCACTGTGGGAGGTTCCCAGGGCATCAAGTGCTGTATTTCTTCCCAGAGTTTATTTACAAAGTTTCCCAATGCATTTGTACATCTTCTTTTTAGAAACTTAAGATCCATTGTCCTTAAGATCCATCTAGAAGCTTATCATATACTGTGCAATGATTTCTTGACTGTTACTGCTCAATAACAGTCTTAACCAATCTGGGTCCACCTGGGTTTACGAGCTTTCATTCAGCACCAAGGGTTTTATGGACACAGAGCAGCTCTCTGAAAAAACCATTCAGACATCCTTGCACTATGCACGCTAGCAGAGTGACCTAGTCCTGGGAATGCAGCACAGGAAAGCCCAATCTGGCTCTGCTGGCTGCCAGCTCTCTCCAGGGTTGCCAGACTGGCTTGAACCCATGACAAAGCTGGTGGACTGCCAGTGCCACCTCAGAAGCAGAATAGCCAAAGCACCATGTCTGGCCTAACAAACCATGCTGGGATTGGGTGGCACCCGACGGGAGCCATTTCTGCACATTTGGCACAGTTAGTAGAGTCCACAAAAACAACACACAGACAGCTGAAAAGCAACAGGAGTTTCTTTGGTACTGTGATGTTGAAGATGAGCATGGGCTGGCTACTTTGATTCATGGCTTGTGGGAAATGTTTGATTGTCCATATCTGCAAGTTGGAACCCTATAAAGAGTAGATTATGAAAAGAATGTGTAGAAATGTTGTCAAAAGGAATAAACTCTTGTTAAAAATGTGCCTTTCTATTATTTCACCATTGCTGGTGCTATCAAACCCGTGCAAAGGTTTCTAGATATGATCCTTATTCTATATTCCTCTTATAGAAACAATAATTATTCATTCTTTAACAGTCAAGATAAGCATTTATCTCTGAGAAAAGGGCAGAAGAGGCTTTTGTTTATGTCTTCCCTTAAGTTTCCTGTAAAAGATTAAAACTTTTACTAATTTCTCAAAGGTTTAAGACAACATAAAGCCTTTGGTGCTGTATATTTACAATTATTCTGAATTGAAATGCAAGACTCCCTGCATCACAGGTGGAAGGAAGTCTGCCAGACAGATCAGATGTTTGCCTACAAACATTTGATTTGGATACTGAAATGTCATTGCAAATTTATGCCATGAACCATTTATCTTGTGAAATGCCAGGTAATTTAGACTTTTTCAAGGATGAGGTGAAACGAACAACTGTTAACCCTAGAAAGCAGAAACTCATAGTGAGATTTAGGTTAGATTATAGATTAACTACTTGCCTCAGAATTTCTTGAGTGCTTCCTCTCAAATAAATGCAGTTCAATAATTTCTTTTAATTTATCAGAATTTAGCTAAAATTTATTACCCTTTCCAATTTTATGAATTGTTTAGGTTACTAGTAATAAAACTAGCAGAACCACATCTACTGTAATGCAGTCCTTTACCCCCATACAGTTTTCTTTTGCAGAATGAGGTCTGACTCCTTGCAGACTTGAAAAATAATTCTCTTTGATCTTAATTTATGCAGGAAAAATTCTTCACCCTAGAGGAATGCCTGTTCTTCAGATGATCTCTGTTGAAAGCACTTGATACTCTCAGGAAAGACTATAGATGAATATTATTTATTCTGCTTATTTTTAGTTTCTTTCTTAAATATAGTAACCACAGGACAAAGAACACATGCAGATTTAACTTAGATACAACCCACTACATGAGTGTCCAAAACTGCCCATGAACTTTATTTTTAGCTTGTTTCAAGCATGAGCATATTATCTATGTCCCAAATCTAATTTTTGTGAAAATGCCCTTTCCTTTAATCACGCTGCTCCCAAAGGCAGATGGAGGGCCCTGAGGCCCCTGCCACCTTCTGTAACTGCTCCCATGAAGAACCAGTGCATGGATGGAAGTGCCAGGACTGCACTGATACGTGCCCAGGTCTCTCTCCTGTGTTGGTCTGCAATGCAACCACTGCCCTCTCACAGGAGCTCAGGAGCATTTCTTAGTCTCCCATTTTAGAAGAAGCACACGGGGTTACAACAGTATGTGTTATGCTCCAGACTTGCTACAGAGAAGCATATGAAGATTCAGCCTCTTTGATTTGCTTTCAATGACTGGAAGCATCCATCTTCTTCTGTTCCTCACACATACTGACAGAGTATCAAAGCACTTCACAGTATCTAGCATCTTAGGCTACCCTGGAGGAAGATAGCTCAGGGGATGAAAAGAATTCATCCTCCAGTGGGAGGGAATTCACTCCTTGTTCTTGTTCTGCTATTACAAATGGAATGGAGTGAAATGTGGTGAAACTGCAAGCACCTCTCTCCAGAGCTAGACCAAAGCTAAATTCCACATGGCTCCTAGCAGGGTTGTCAAATACTAGCCTTTTTTATTAATGACTGTGCATAAATGAAACAAACAGCAAGTCTCAAAACAGTTTTGGAAAGGGGCAGTTCTATGATCCACCCACTTCTTAAAAATGCATGGTGTACAGTCCTGGAGGCTTTTCAGCACATAAGCTCTTAGTAAGATGTTGATCTTCTCCATTATGGATTTGAAGGAAGATCTGTTCTTTCTGACAGATGTGAGTAGTGAAGTGGCATCTTCTGAGGTCAGGGTATTACTGGCCATCTCTGGAAGAAGAGATATAGATCCAGACATGGTGAGAATAAGGATGTCATGCCTAGCAGAAGGCATGATGTAAACCCAAGGATGACCCTTTCTTCCCATTCTTCAGCCAGGCTGTAGAAAAACTGTTGTCCCTTTCAAGGGGTTTGTCTTGTCTCACCATCTCTTGTCTCTGTCCCACAAAAGTCTGCAATGCAGATTCCAAGTGGAGTTACCTTCTCAGTTTCTCTCTGTCTCCTTGTGTGAAATTCCAAGTATCAGGTCCATTACATCTGTCGTGCAGGAAGATGTGATGTGGATCATGCTCAATCATGTGATGGGGAGAGGCTGAGGCAATGGGCTGCATTTGAATGTGTGCTTGCTAGTAGGGTCCCTCTGGATGGGGTTGTGCCCCTCGGGGCTTTTCCTGTACCCTTGTTTCCTCTTGGCAGCACAGAAGATCAGAGCTCATGCTGCTCATCTGCCTCCAGCCTACAAGATCTGGCTATCTGGCATTACAGGGTTGGCATTGCAATGTGCATTTCTTAGCGTGTGAACATAATTTCTCCCCCATCTTGGACTTCATGTGCAATTCTCATTCCCCCTATTAGAAGGAAAAGTTTCTTTGTTACTATTGGCCAGCAGAAGACATGTCCTCCTTTAAGTCCTTTGTGCTATCAGCTGCTAAGATTATCTGTGTGGCTACACAGAGAGAGGAATGCCTTGGTGTGAGCTGGTGACCTTACCGCAAGCCAGGTTAAGAGCAAGGCAGACAGACATGTTTATTTACATAATCTAAAATAGCAGTCCCAAAGACTGGTGTAGTTGCAGTGATTTACAAGGACAGGCGTGTCCAGAGACAGGCTTACATTAACAGCTTTAAAGATTCCCCTCAAGCCATGTACAGGCTCTCAGGATGGTGATGTTAGATCTAGCTGAGGATGCAGCTTGTAAGCAAGCTGCCTTTTCTGAGCTGAACTCCAAGAGTCTGATCTTGCACTGAGAAGACATGTAAGCTCTCAGCCCTGACCTCTGAAGCCATCTTGGCTGGTTGTTTAGTTTTACCCTTTCCAGGATTATTGATCCCTAGCTTCCTAGAAGGCAGTTTCAGCCATTCTTTTTTTCCAGAGCTTGATAATACTCCTCTACTTTAGGTAGTGCTGTGGCATTGCCCTGTTGTGAAAATGACAGTTTATCCTGTGCTTGAATAAATTCTTAGCAAATGATTTACATTGTGAAGGAGGAAATTAGAGAGAGAAAGGATTTCTTATATTAATAGACACTGCCTGTTTTTCTCACTGTGAAAAATGGCTGGATTCTCCTTGCCACATCTAAAATATCAACACTCACTCTGCTTATGTTTGATTAGCAGAGGAGAGGAATTCAGCTTCATATGGTAGTTGTGCCCAGCTGTATATGTGCCAGTGCCAATTCACATGCATCGCACACCTCACAGTGTAAGTTCTACTTAGAGCAGGGTATGTGTGAATTCATTTGTGTCTACTGTGACACTGGGAGGTATAGGACTTGCTGCCAACACTTGTTTCTCATTCTCAGAGAGAATTTCTCATCCAAATTTTCCATGTATGGGCGGTTGGATGGAGACAGATGGTGAATTTAGCTGACTTAAAAATATTCCTTTAAGAAACAAAACAGAAAAGAAACAGATCCTGCAGTAATCTCTGTGGCTCCTGCTTCTAGTGAGCTGGAAGGAGAGAAGAGCTGTAAAATCTTGAGTTTTGGAGAAACATTTTTCTGAACTAGGAGGGTCACAAGTTTTAGTACTGATCTCTGTGTTGCCTGCAGGATTGTTCAAGGCAGGGGCACAATGCCTTGCCCTCACTTTAATTTTAATTGATCCATATTTTAAAGACATGGGCTTTTATTAGAAAGAGGTATATATCAATGGAAATACTGAAAAAGGAGAAGAAAAGCATAAATTAAACTAAAAGCATTGTGTTAATGCAATTCTTGAGGAACACTGGATGCTCACAGCACACACTTGTGGCCATTTTGGTAGCAAGTGTGTTGAACACACTGAGGGAAGAAGAGCCCTCAGATATCAATGCAAGTCTTTCACAGTGTTGTAATAGCACCTGAGATTACTGAAGTACTGCTCTGTTTGCTTTCCCCTTCAAGGGCTACTAGCACACTCTGGAGCTCACTTTGTCTGAACAGACAGATTAGTCAGATTAATTTTATTCCTTCCTAATCTGTTTCCCTTGCTGCTTACTGTGCAATGGCTAAAACCATTAGGGTTTGGGCTACTCAAGAAAAACTGAAATAGCTCCTGAACTTTGTAATCATAAGCTTAAAATGAACAACAGTTCTGATCCTATGAGATTTTAGTAGAGTGCAGTTTTCTGCTTTCTACATCCTGAGGGACTTCTCTTTCATCTCCCTTCTCTCTGACAGACAGCTCTATTACTGTGTTTTCTCATCCTGCATGTACATTCGCATATATTAGTCATTGTTGCTAGAGTCACCTGTGGGCTGAGGGTGTCTCTGTGGACCATCCAGGAAGCTCTGAATCTGGGTGCCCTGACTTCTGTACTACCAACCAGGTCATGGGGCATTTTTGCTAGAGAAGGAAATACGTGTTCACTGTGCTAACACCATCAAGCCCACCAGTGCCTGTACTCCTGCTTTTTGGCCAGAATAGAGTTAATTTTTTCCACAGTAGCTGTAAGGGAGTGGAGCCTGGAGCTGTGTGTGCATGTCTAGGTTGTTATTCTATACCACCTCACTTCACTGCTGGGGACAGAAGTAAGGGAATCTCGCTTCCGAGGAGGTGGGTGTGGCTTGCAGTCAGGAAAAAGCTTGTGTATGAAGGGTCTGTTGGCTGTTGTTCATTGAGTCGGGATCAGTCAGTGAGCATTTTTTGCATGTAAATAACCCTTTTTTGGTATAGTTTTGTTATTAATATTGTTGCTCTTACTGTTAGTTTTCTTACCTCATCGCTGTTTCCAGTAAATTTTTCTTATCTCAATCTGTAATCTCTGCCTTTTGTCTGTCTCATTAGAGCTGGGGCAAAAGGAGCAGCTTGTAGTTTGAAGTGCTGTTTCTAAATGACGACATCCTGGCTTTGCAGGAGTAATAAATTATCAAGCATCTATCCCAAGAGCTGCCCTTCTTTCTCAGAGAACTCCTTGTGGCTGAGGTTCAGTTGCTTTGCTTGGTAATTGCCCTGAAGAGAGAAAAGTGTTCAAAGGCAATGGGATCTTCCAGCCAGCTGCAACCAGATGCCACACTAAGGCCCCCAAATGAAGATGAAAAAGAGCAGTATCAGACACACTGAAATCTTAACTGCATGGAACATCAGCAGCACAGAGATTGTGGCACTGTGTGTCCCAAAACAGATATATAAGATCACAGTGATTATCTTCCTAAAACAGCAACAGCAATGGTACTTTGTGTCATGCAAACTTCTCTCATACAGCTTATTTGTGGCCTGCAACACATTCTGTAATTCTTCCTGCCCCTGTTCCAACCCCACCATTGTACCTTGACCAAGAGCCCTTTCTGATACCAGGTAAAGGCCTTGCTGCAGGGTAGCTGCTGAAAGTGCCAAATGATGAAGAGGCTTTGAGACAGGAACTAACCAGAGAAGTCAAGCCTCTTATTTTTACTGGAGAATTGCAAAATTTTATAAAGTTGGGTTCTCTTCCACAGTTCTGAAGGTTTGTTTCTCAGACAGACACACACAGCTATCCTGAAAAAATGTTGGTGCAGTTCATCCAGCATCTGTGTCCTTCCAGCCTCTCTTATTTCTGAACTAAGCAAGAGGCACTTAGCGGAATTATGCCAGGAAATCATGTGGACATTGCCAAGTGAAATCATGCCAAGTGAGTAGCAGCTTCAAGATGAGAAGAGGCTGTTACACAGCCAGGGCTGCAAATGACCTTGGATTTCAGGTAACTCACCATTAATGCCTCAGCAAAGTATGATGCAGTCTCCTTTCCAAAGTTGTTTCCTGGGGAAGAAAAGTATGTTAACAAGGCTGATCTCTCCCTTGGTGCTGTGTTGAGGTCTGCAGAAAGTTGTGCTTTTAGGTAGAATCTCCAGTTCATCACAGTCCATATCTGGCTGTAAGAAGTTGTAGTGGGTTGACCTTGGTTGGACACCAGGTACTCGTGAAACCACTCTGTCACTCCGCCTCAGCAGGACAGGGGGGAGAAAATAACCTAGAAAAACTCTGCCTTGTGTGTCAAGATAAAGGCAGTTTAATAAGGCAAAGGCCATACACTGAAGCAAAGGAAAAGATTTATTCTCTATTTCCCATCAGCAGGTGATGTCCAGTCACTTCCTGTGAAGTCAGGCTTCAGTATATATAGTGATTGCTCTAGAAGACAAATGCTGTAATAACAAATGTGCCACCATGTCCCGCCTCCCCTCTCCACACCACCCCCCACCCCCCCCACACCCCTCCCCTTCCCTTTCTCTCAGTTTTTAGTGCTGAGGAGATGTGATATGGTATGGAATATCCGTTTGGTCAGGTTGGAGCAGCTGTCCTGGCTATGTACCCTCCCAAGATCTTGCCCACCCTCAGCCTAATGGTGAGGGGGGTGTTGGAGAGACAGTGCGTGGGGCTCTGAAAGCCAAAACTCTGCTGTGTTTATCAACACCTTTCTAGTTACCAATACAAATCATGACACTATGAGGGCTGCAATGGGGAAAACTAACTCCATCTCAGCCAGACCCAATAGAGAAGTTAGTCACTATTGTACTTTGCTCCATAGAGTAGAATTACCCCAAGATGTGGGAGATGCTCCACCAATTATCTAAGTTTCTCTTAAGGGACTGGTTTTCAGAGATGCTGGAATTTGAGCAGGCTAAATATTTAATCACATCACTTTAAATCTTGATTTCCACTGTTACTCTGGGTTCCCATCAGTGACATCACTGAGAGTTTGATTTTTCTTTTAGTCTGAGTAATATTCTCAGGGGGAGAGACTGGAATGAAACACATTATTTCACTTCTACTGTGATCACTGTTTGTGTGCATACAGTCCCCCCAGATCTGAAGACCATCGAGGTAGGAGGACATGTTATCCAAAAGTAAACTGGCAATGGCTTCAGCTCCTGCTGTGCTTAGACAGTTATTAGAGATGCTTTGGAAGGAAAGAAGGGAGGATAAGAAGGATGAGTCCGAAGAATGTATCAGCTTTACTGCCTTCTTAATGCCCAAGATATCAAGAGAGTAATTACTGTGTGAGTTACAGGTATGTTTAACCCTGTATCCTTTCTAACAGGAATAAAGCCCTAAAGCCATCAGTTTCACATGGGTTTTTGTCTTCAGTGAATCAAGAGGCATTTGGCCAAGAATCTTTTCTTTCAGTGTAACACAAATCCCATGGCCTATCAAAATGCATTTTGTATACCCCAGTTTCAGATCGCAGGAACATTCCTACAGTTCATATCTCAAAGTTTTGCATTATTCCCTTAATCTATTTAGAAAGGTTTCCCCATATCATATTGGAGAATGAAAGTTCCCGATCAAAACATTTTTTTTTTTCTGTGGGCTAGGCATAAACTGGAAAGATTTAGTTATGGTAATTACTGTTACATCTACTAATGAAGATAAGAGTTCCAGACTCACCAGACTGCCATTACATGCACACTTCTGCTTTTCAGAAGCTTGTACTTTTTAAAAGCAGTGCAGCGCAAAATATCATGACTTTCAGATTGTGAATGTTTTAGCATGGGAACAGCAGTTATTTGGTTAAAGTCATAATGGAATGAATTTGTTTTCTTTCAGATGATTGAACTTGGTGAGCAGTAATTTTGACTCACAAACTATGTCAGATTGGGCACCAGTTTTTGAAGGGAGGAATTCTCTCATAGTATCTCTGCTATACATATGGCTTCTTCTACCAAAATGCACTTGTGGTCTAACGCTAAATGGGTGATGGTTGTGTTGGACTTGTAAGACAAAAAGGTAAAGAGAGACATGCAAAAAATCACTGCAAAGTTAACAAAGGGGATATCTTCCTTAGTTCAACAGACACTGGACATTTCTTCTAAACATTAGGAAGCATTGCAGGTTTTGAGCAGGACTGTGATCAAGGGATGTGACAGAGTCATGGCTGTGGGAATTGGCACACAAAAGAGATGTTTTCTTGGAGGAGTTTTGAGCGGGTAGGACTCTGTGTTGCTTTGTGCTAGCTGGGAGACCCAGGTTCAGGTTCCAGCTTCAATTCAGGCATCTTGAGCCTGTCCATTTGTGAGTGTAGCACATACCTATGAAGAAACCCAGAGTGGGATACTAGTCCCTCCAGCCCTATCTGTGGCTCTGTAAGCCTTAGGAGCACGGAGGACTTGTGTCCCATGCTCTTTCGCATCAGTTGCTCTTGGGGGTAACTCCCTGAAAGGCCATCGGTTGCCACACAAAACTTTTCCTGTGCAGAGGATTAGAAACATAAGGGATGCTCAGAGTTCCAATGGGGAAGATACAGGACTTTTCCTCCCACACTGTGTACTCAATTATGACCTCCGGGACTGAGAGAGGCTTAAAATTCCTACTGTTCTTGAGAACAGTGACCTCACTGTCGCTGGCTACTCACCCTCATAACACTAACAATGACTTTGACACCTTTGAGTCCTAGACCATGCTTCAGATTTATGTAAGGCTTGGACAAGTTTTGAATAAAGTGTGAGACAGACACCAGCTCCATCAGCCTGCATGCTTCCAAGTACACCTCTGTGCCTGTAGTGCCTGCAAAGGCCTTCCCAGTGTCTACAGAGAAAAAGTATATTGATGAGTGGTGTATTAAGTGTTCTCCCTCCTCTTTTAAATAAATTAAGCAACTTAATAAAATTAAGTAACACTATGCAACAACAGTACACTGTTACTACATCTCTAGGCATTACAATCCCCTGGTTCTCCCCATCCCTTTATCCCAGATATCCAGAAGTTAAGTTATCCTCGTTTCTCCATTTGGCATCCAGTGACTTGCTGCAGCTTCTCACCAGTCTGCAACGTGACTGAACCTTTTTTGTTGTAATTGAGAATTCTTGACATCAGGCAAAAGCATCTTCTTTTTTTTCTTTTTTTTTATAATCTTAATTGAAGCACACAGCTGATATTGCCAGCAGAGGTAGGGCAGCTCAGAACATTTTGGCTTACAACCAGAAGGAAGGATCCCAGCAGTCTCATCTTGGCCATTGGGTGTTGTTGACACAGCTGCACTGAGACATATCAGTGCAGCTGGAGGCTGTATTTCCACAAAAACTTGTCATTTGGAATTCCTTCATCAAACCCCGTACTTAGAGCTCGTATTTCTCCATGTTTTATATGCATTCAATGGTCTGACCTCAAGAAAAATTCCCCTCTCATCAAAGCCATTTTCCAGTTTAGTCTGAAGCCTCTAACAAAACAGTCCTTGTTCTTGCATTCTTATGTTTTTTTTTTATTTTTCCTTCTATTTATAACAAATTAGAAAGTCTTCATCTTAAATTATGGATAAATCCTACTGTTACAAGAAGGAGTGCAAGACTTGCTTAGCCAGAGGACTGACTTGATGAGGCAGAAAATAAGAGGAGGGCCACCAGAAAAGTCTAGGATGGTTGTGGCAAACCTGTGGTGTGCAGACTGTAAGTGCCATGCAGTGTTTCATGGGGAGTGCACAAACAGGGCCACAGTCCCATCCCTGGTTTCAAATAGCTGCTCCTGCTGCCCAGGCAGGAGGCTGGACTGGCAGTGTTGGCTCTTAATGACTAGAGGAGAGAATAAGGAACAAAGAAATTGCTGTGGTGTATAGAGAGCAGTTGAAGGAAGATGCTTGACATCAAAGGGAGAGCTCTTAAGGGGAAATTCATCTCCATCGCCATCTTTATCAATTGCCAGACTACATTTGGTTGTCAGGATTCTGGCAGGATTGTGTCCTTGGTCTCCATTTTGAATATATAGCAGTTGGTAGTACAGCTCTGACTGTAAGGGAAAGGATAGTGAAGGCAGATGGTGAGAAAACATTCAGCTCCAATCCCTGAGTCGGTGTCAGGAGCTTGTGTTGGCCTTCTCTGCCGAGGCATCAGCCAGCAACAGACTCCTGAGACTCAGTGATTTTGGACATATTTTCATTCTGGTCTGCCATGAAACAAATTCAGTTTGTCAAATGCAAGCCCAGTAGAGATGTGACTCCCTGTGTGTGATAGATGTCCCACTCCTGTCACTGAAGCCCCTCTTCAACATGCTCGGATGTACCACTCCTCCATCCCTGCTTCACTCCCATGACTCCCTGTGCACTGTACACATGTGGTGTTGGCCCCAGTGGGGGGCTGGGCTCGCTCTGGTGCTTGACAGTGTTGGAAAAAGCTCTCCTCAAATTCTTCAGCCCACGTGCAGGGAACTCACAGTTCTTAGGTATGTATTTCCTCACAAGCTGCCTTTCCCCTGTTTCTCAATTTCTGAGCCCACCAGGCGAAGCAAATTTTTCAACTTCATCCCATTTTCCCACAAGCCTACAAGGCAAACCCATGCCAGCTTCTCCTACCTCTCTTGAACTCACTCACACTTCCCCATGCACAGGCTGGACACTGTTGGCTGACTGTGATCAGACTGGGAATGCTTTGCAGTTCTCCTTCTGAATGGCAGAAGAGAAAGCATTTGAATGGTACAGTCTATTGGGACTGAGTGTAACTGGAAGTGATACAGCTTCTCTTGCCCACAATTCATAATTTATTTCATAGTTAGAAGAAGTATTTGGAAGATTCCTTTTTAAGAGGAATAAATGCATTAAAAAAATTAAGTGTAACTTTGCCAAAATAATTTCTGGCTAATAGCATAATACATATTCTTTTTCTACTCTGAAACTTCCTTTTCATTCCTTGTCACTGCTTTTACTGCCCTCTCCCTTACTGTCTATTTTCCTCTAAAGCTCCAGGCTATTGACCTGTAGTAAGGGTAATTTTGTACCCTTCCTGGGTAGCATTGATGTCTGATGTGGAGCTTGCAGTTTGGCTGTTCATTCAGACCTATGTGAGGGAAAGACTGGCCAGCTGGCACCCACATCACTACATTTCAACCAGCTCCTTTATTAAGACCTTTTCCTTCTGCCAGACTTTATTTGTCAAATGATGGGTTTACTTGCATTACTTTAGTGTGAGAAAGACAAAAGAAAGGGTAAAAATAGGTCTAAATGCTATGAAAGGACTCATGAGATTAGTCATGTGCCCAGTAGATTAGCCAGTCTCAGTCTGTGGACTGAGCCTTCTGAAGTAGACTGAGAAGTGATCCCTGCACTTCATAAGTTGCATTATACTCTACTTAAATATAGAATAATGAGACAAAGAAAGAAGTTGTCCCCCATATGTCCCTATGTTACAGTAATTGCATTATTTAACAAGTAATAGGAAAATAAGAAATGAACTTGTAATGATTAGGCCAAAAGAGTTTTTGAATTTTAAGAGGAACAGTTATGCTGCCCTAGGAAGTGAGGCCAAAGTGCTGTGAGCAGTCCTGGCACCTGACTCTGCTGTGTATAAGCACAGCCGGAGAGCATGAGGTTCGGAAAACCCTACTGCTCCTCACGCCCTGCCTGTCCTTCTGGGCGTTGGAGACCTCAAATGGGATCTGGTCTCATAAGATGCTGAGCTCTGACATCTCTTGTGGGCATTAAGGACAGCTGGGTGGAGTGCCTTGGAAGCTGGTACTGGCAAGTCCTCCTATGATTCATTTTGCTTCTTTCCAAACTGTTCCCCTATGGCAGCACCCATCTCTGGGCACTGACACCCTGGATCCATGTTTACCACCCTTCTTCTCATTGCTGCCTGGCCTAGGGAAGAGAAGCCTTCCCACCTGGTGATCAGCCTGCTGCAACAACAGTCCATCTTGGGTGATGATGCTTTTTCTTTGACCATTTCTGAAGTGAGTTTGCTAGACTCTAGCATGTTTGCTAGACTCTAACTAAACACTGCACATGCATCCTTCTCAGACTCATTCTCTGTGTCACCATCAGTGAGTTGCAGGTCCATTTGCTTTTTCTCTTCTGTAAATGAGCAGTTCACAGCCTTTTTAGTCTTGAATAGATTCAGACTTCCCTACTGCCAAATTCCCAGTAAGTTCAGTAATAAAGTGTGGCTTGTAAACATCAGCATATAATGGGGCCTTGAATCAAGTGCTCATTCATCCCACCATTGTTAGTGCCAAAATTGGTTCCATGCTTATTATTTTATACCTTTTATACCAAGAACTTTGTGATTTTTCATAAGGGGCTAAAACTAAGACTTCAACAGAAGAGGCTTTCTGATAAAGGTTGAGCAGAACTAATTACTACACTTAGAAATATTTAGGGGCAGTGCTCAGTGAACATAAAGTATGGTACAGATTTTGAAGTTTATGTAGCCTACACAGTGTAATACGGGCTCTAGAGAGAAGAAGAAAAAGTCTGTTGCTTAAGAATAAGGTAATTTTAGTGGCTTTATTCCCTTAGGTTCTACACAGACTTCTCGAGTAGTCCAGTCATCAGAGGCTGTGGTAGGGTTATATTTGGATATAGAACAAAATGCCACAAAACCCAGTGGAGGGTTTGACCCTGAAGCAGATGATCATTGTCAGCTTTGATTTTATTGCCAAAGTTTGTAAATATTTTTTATTGTGTAGGCCAAACAACTGTGGCTGTTTGGCCACAGTTGCTTGCTTGTTTACAGCACCAGCTAGCATTCTTCTCTGATTTCAGTCTGATTATTCTGATGTGGATTGGGTTTGAAGATATTTTCTTAGATCTTTCCTTTTGAAGAACAACCTAGTTTTAAATTACCCAGTCATCAGCCCTTAATGTTTCAGATACTTCCTCTGGTGAACACCCTCCATTTTCTGACTAGAAGTGAAAACCAATGATGGTTTGGTTACTGCAACAGATGGGAGACCAGAGTCCAAATCTGTGCTTTGCCAGAGACATTTGTGGGATTTGAGACAAGTCACTGCATTTATAGTCTGTGGTATTTTATAACTGGGAATTTGAAAAGGAGACTGGTAGGATTATTATTTATATGTATTTATATACGTTATATATAACATCAGCTCAAATCCTAGCTGCGGACATTCATTGTGCTAATCACCAAGTGTTTCGTTTAATTATAAGTCATGAGGCAGCAACTGGTCACCATCAAGGGAACAGTTTGGCAGCACTCATCAGTGCAGAAGGCAGGGATGACATGACTCTTGACTTCATTGCAGGTACCCATCTTTGTGTTTGGAAGAAGGTTACTGAGATTGCACATTAGAAATTAGTATTTTGTGTAAAAAAATGTATGTAGCGTGTTCAGGTTGATCTGTTTGCCTTTAAATGTCGAAAACATTTAATTGTGGAATGAAGCAAACATGAAAGTCCTGGGCATCAACCAGGACTTCACTTTTCAAATGTAACTATCTGGTTTCAACCTGTGACGGATCTCAGCTTGCAGAGGCCAGAGTGCTCACAGCCAGGCAGGAGGAGTGATTGTGCAGAGCTGTGGTGGCCTGTCAGCAGCACTTGAGGGAGGGCTCGCTCCTGCTCTGCGACCTCACCCAGCCCATCGGCCGCACGGAGGCTGTGCGGTGCGAAACCTTGACATTGTCAGCGGTGTCCGAAAAGCCTGTGTAATTGTTAACTCAAATGGAGCAGATGGTGGCTTTCCAGAGTGAAAAAAAAATCCTGGAAGTTGTCCTGTTTGAACTTCTGGAGAACAGGGGATGCAAAATTATGTTAAAAACCACAGATTTCAGAGTGACGCGGCCAGAAAGCTGCCGTCGCTCAGGCCACGGTCAGGGCTCCGACCCCCGCGGGCAGGCTCAGGTGCCACAGCGGGGCGGGCGCGGCCCCACCCCGGCCGGGCCGGCCCCCCTCGGGCCGCGGCCTCCCGGGAGCGGCGGTGCCGGAGCGTCAGGCCCGGGCCGGCAGCGGTGAGTGCCGGGGCTCCCCGCAGCCCGCGCCGTGAGGTCGGAGCTGAGGCGGGGCCGGCGCCGGGGCCGGGCTGGGGGCGGTGGAGGCCGTGCCGTGCTGCGCGCTATGATCGCCACCGTGCTCTGCTTTCTGCTGCTGCCGGCGGCGCGGCTCCTCCGGGCCCTCCGAGGTAACCCGGCCCCGGGGGACGGGCGAGAGGCGGGCGCAGGGGGGGCACCCCGGGGGCCGCGCTGTCCCTCGGCCCCTGCCGCGGCCTGAGGCGGGCGCGGCCCCGGAGCAGCCCGAGCCCCCGGGGCGGGGCAGCGGGGCTGGGGCAGCTGTGCCGGGCCGTGCCGTGCCGTGCCGGGCTGGGTGTTTGCTGGCACAGCTGCGGCTGCTGTACTGCAGAGACAGGCTGTGGTCTGCGCAGGGCTCCGGCTCCTGCCCCAGGCCTGCGCCGCAGCCTTTGGGGACAGCTTTGGAGGTGGGCTGCTCGGAGATCTGTGGCTCCCCCAGGACCTGCGGGGGACTCTTGCTTGGCGTGCATCACTGTTTCACGTAGTTTCCTAGATCGTGCTGCTGCTTCACAGCCCCTGATTGCTGCGCTGATGTAAAGCTACCCTCCTGCCTGACCCGGCCCTGGGCCTGTAGCAATGACGGGCGGGCACTCTGTGGTCACAGTTAGCAGCTAGCTAACTCCTCTCAAATTCAGCTTCTACGGTGTAATAACAGGCTTCTGTAACTGACCTTCATGAACTTAATTACAAAACTTCAGAGACGTGTATGGCTCTTAAAGCTCCATTTCTGACACATACAGGAAACTTTGACACAAAAGATATAATAAAGGTGTACATGGATGTTGCTGACAGTGTGTTACTGCTCTGGCTGACTGTCACAGGGATACAGAGAAAAGTCATTTGTAGTCAAGAGAAATTGCTAGTCAGCAGTTCAGACTACTGTCTCTGCAGAGTTCATAGCAAAATGTAAATGCCATCTTTTGTATAGCTGTAAGTGAAAAGAGTCTGTCTTTTTCTACTTTACCCAATGAATATTACTATATTCAATTGTTACATTAAAAGTAGTGTAAAATGTTTTTATCTTTTTGCCACATATGTCAGTCATCAGGTGATCTGTAATTCTTACCAGGGCTACTTCTGTGCATATATTCTCTCTAGTAAGACATATGTTGGTGCCTCTGTGTCTTCATTTTCATGTCTTAGTAACAGAACAGTTTTTATTCTACAACACATTCTTGTGATATATTTTGTTCACTTAGCTGCTATTTCTTGCTCTATCCCTGGAAAGAAACTTGCTTCAACTAATGATCTACAAGATCTTGGCTTCCTAGCCCACACACCTGATCAGCTAACTTCTACAGACTGTGCCTTTATATGTATTGCTGAGAGCTGATAGTTTCCACAAGGCCTTTCAGCTTGGCTGACTCTCTGTGGTACTGCATAAGTTAGAATTGCATTCCCTAGATTTGGTAAAGCCCTTGCTACCATTTGCTGTTTCACTGACTTTGACTAACATAACTAGACTTGGACTGTGGCTTAGAATTTTGGAGGAGGCATGGGAAGTTATTCAGACTGTAACTGATTTTCTTCAGAGAAGTCATTTGTTTGGGTTGATCTACTGAATGGTTGTATTGCACAGAGCTACAGCAAATGCACTGGATAAAGAAAAGAGTGAGCGAGAAATGATTTCTGGCTGTCTTATGCTGATTTTGTTTTTAAATGACAGATGGTTTCTTTACCTGTCGAAAGAATGTGCTTCTGGCGAAGAGCCCGTCCACCCAGATAGAAGGTGTCTTTGCTGCAACCAGAGGAAGACTGGTCTCAGAAGAGCAAGAAGCCCTTCTCCAGCAGTGGTTGGGGGAAGGAGCAGGGAATCTGCCAGCCAGTGAGAGTGTTCCAGCAGTGGGGAAAGTATCAGTTACACTCACTAGTGACTGGTTAGAAGGTTCAGAGCTATTGATGACTAGCCTCAGTGACCTGAATTCATCTCTGGAAGTCACACCATGTGCTGATCATCAGCTCTCAGAGCTAAATGCCTTGGCTTCTTCAGAACTGCAAGATCATGCAGTGGCTGAACTGGCAAGATTACCAGCAGAGGAAACAGTGACTGTAGCAGGCAGTGCCCCTTGTGCAGCTGTGGTGCCACAGACAGATCAGCAGATAGCTGGCTGTGCTGGGATCAGCGCAGAAGTGCTGAATGATGACCCAGCTGTGCTGGCCTGGAGTTTAGCATGTGATACAGAGGCAGTGCCAGCAGAACTCCAAGCCCGGCCCATTCAGGATGCAGTACCATTTTGTCCTGTCCCGACAGAGGTGCCCTACCATGGTCAGTAATGGCTGTGAATCTGATGTTCAACTTGGGATTGGCATTTGTAGTGAATGTGGTCAGGCTGTTGTGTCTGAATTTGCTGTCAGTAAGATACTGATTGTCCCTGCAGAATTGACGGGATCTGCTAGTGAAAATTGTAAAGTAAGTTTTTGCTGAGGAGGGGCTGGTCACAGGTAGTGGTCTCTGTGCTGTTAGACTGTCTGGTCTGAATACCAATATATGTTCACTTCCCAGGAACTGTTCCCAAGTGCTGGCATTATAATCTAAAATGCACCAAAAAGTTGGTTGAGTGTTTCGGCGTGCTTGACTCTGGTCATGTGTTATGCCATCCCCATGAACAACTATTCAAAGGCACCCAGAAAGAGCACCTGAAAACCATAGTGGGCAAGGGTTTGCTCAGAGGCTAGAATGGCCTAGCTTAGGGAATGAGAATGGCTATTTTGTGGGTCCCAGGGGAACAAAAGTATCAGGAAGGTACTCAGCATGTCTGTAACTTTGCTTTTTGTCTCTTGCATGTAGAGATTTTATGGAGAGACTGGGAGGATCTTTCTGTCCAGCCCTGTGTCCTAGAGCAGGTCTCAAAAAACACAGCTCTCTTTGAATTTCGAGTCATGTCTTACAACATCCTTGCCCAGGACCTGGTGGAGCAGGGCCTTGATCTCTATGTACATTGTCATCCAGACATCCTGAACTGGAACTACCGCCTTCCAAACCTTTTGCAGGAGATCCAGCACTGGGATCCCGATGTGAGTATAACTGAGCCCTTCCTACATCAATGTCACCAGAATTTGATTTTCTTGTTTGATCTACCAGTATTAAAAGACCAAAGATGGGGGGAAGTCCTAGGAAGCTAGTACCTGCTTGGTAACTGAATACTGATTGCTCTGAAAGCATTGAAGACTTGTGCAGACGTCTTTTTTGGTGTCTGTCTTGCTTTGATTATAGAAACTAGTCATACTTTGATGGCAGGGCTTAACTTCTGTAAACACCAGAAGTAGAGGAAGAAGGACAAGGTGTCTAAGGCAGTACAGGAGGGGAAGTCTGCATAGAAGAGAACTTCATGAATTTCTCTCTTCTTTGAGTCCTCTTTGTGGGTTGAAGGATCTTTTGCCTCATCACTGGAAAACTAAGCTAATGTGACCCAGAATGTTATTGCTCTTCATCTGGAAAGTACAGGAGAGAGTTGCGGTGATGACATTTCTGGTTGCAGGGTTGGTATGTGAGTGCACTTTTCTGTTTTCTTCCTTCCCCAAAACAAGGTAACTAGCAAATACTTGTGGAGTAAGGTCTCTGCCTTCCTTCCAGGTTCTGTGTCTCCAGGAGGTGCAAGAAGACCATTATCAGGAGCAACTGGAACCGACGTTCAAGGAGATGGGTACGTCCTGCGTTTTTGGGTCTGTACATCCAGCTCATGGGACTGGCCAAGCAGTGCTTCTTGCTTACTGTCTTCAAAGCACCTGGTTTCAAGAGACCACTTCCTATTTGCTGGGTGGCTGCTGGCCCTATGTTTGGACTGTTTGCCTAGACCTTTATCCTTTCTTTTGCAATGGCTCTCTCTCAGAATTAAAAGATCAGAGTAACAAAACTGAGAGGGTTCTAGAAGGACAAGGAGAGAGAAAATACCCCCAGTGATTAATAATAAATGGTGATTATTGGAACAGAATTGGGTATAATGCTGTACCCAAATGTAGTAGGAATATTTTCTACACAGACTT
Organism: Acropternis orthonyx; assembly: GCA_035583155.1. Taxonomy (NCBI): domain Eukaryota; kingdom Metazoa; phylum Chordata; class Aves; order Passeriformes; family Rhinocryptidae; genus Acropternis; species Acropternis orthonyx. The sequence goes on along the minus strand of JAWWEU010000158.1, from coordinate 42,095,007 downwards.
GCTGAACTCCCAGCTGATAAGGGGAGCCTGAGGTTGTGACTGGATAAACCTTGTAATAGGTGATGGTTTCATTTCAGGCTTTGCATGCTTCTACAAACGGAGAACCGGGACTAAGACAGATGGATGTGCAGTGTGCTATAAGCACAGCAGGTTCCAGCTGATCAGCCTTAGCCCCATAGAATACTTCCGTCCTGGCCTGGATATCCTCAATCGGGATAATGTGGGCTTGGTGCTACTTCTACAGCCTGTGCTCCCAGAGGGCCTAGGTCTGAAGGCCGTCAGTCCTTTGTGTGTGGCCAACACTCATGTGCTGTTCAATCCTCGTCGAGGAGATATCAAACTGGCCCAGGTGGCCTTGCTCCTAGCAGAGATTGACAAAATTGCAAGAACTGCTGAAGGCAGCTACTATCCTGTCATCTTGTGTGGAGACCTGAACTCTGTACCTGATTCTCCACTGTACAAATTCATCCGGAATGGTGAACTTTCCTACCATGGGATGCCAGCCTGGAAGGTAGTTGCCAACCAGAAGTGGGATTGGGTAGCTCTTTACTGCATACTGCTAGATAAATGCATGGCTGCATTCTTTCTTTTGTGAGGAATTAGTCTGAATACTGAATTCAGTTATTCGGCCATCTTCCCCGATATCTCCAGCACTGCAGGGGAAAGAAGTGGATAAGTGTGTGCCTGTTGTTTCCACCACTGCTCTTTTGGTTTCTCTTGAGGCAGACATGTGATAGTAGACCTCTTAATTTCAGGTCTTTGTTTTCCTTTGCTATGGAACTTTTGTGCCTACATGACTGAAAATGTAGGGGAGCACAACTCCACCTAGACTTACTGAAATTTTATGTTGATGTTTGTTCTGCAAACAGTTTGAAATGGGCACCTATGCTAGAGTCTCTCGTGGTTACCTCTTACTGTGTGTCTGTGATCAAATATGTCATTGGCTTTCAAGCTAAATCATCACTTCAGTAAGATGCCTGTGAAGTATCTTGTCAGGTGACTTTTAGCTAATTGTATCCATTCCCCACAGCTAACAGTTTATTACACCTGAACTGAATAGCTTGCTTAGTGCCTTTCCATGAGGACATTCTCCTGTCTTGCTCTTTGCAAGTGTATATAGGTATATTGTCTATAGCTTGCAAAAGTTCTGCTCTATGTTGCTCATGGTTCCTCTCCTTTTCTGGCCTCTTTGCAGGTGTCTGGTCAGGAAGACTTTTCCCAGCAGCTGTACTCACGGAAACTGCTGGCCCCACTGTGGCCAAGCTCACTGGGTGTAACAGACAACTGCCAGTATGTCACCCGGTGCCAGCCAAAGAAACGAGGTAAGCTCCAGTATGCACTAAGAGCATGAGTTTGCTGAGGATGGGCAGTTTGTGGGCCTTGCTGTCCCTCTGAATAGCTTGGGCATGTGTTGCATGAGACACTCAGCAAAGATTCTCTTCTTCTTGTATCCATTTCCTTGGTATATGAATTAAATATATTTTTCCCAGAATCTATTGCTGCAGCCCCATTTCTGCCATTTTCTTTCACTAGTCAGAAGCTGAATGTTCCTGTGCCAGTAACAATTGCTCTACGTATCTCTTTCCTATGCTGAGACTTATGCTTTTTTGCAGTTGTAAACCATGTTCAGCAGTTAGATTTCATCTGCACTGTTAAGAAATCATCCCTAGGAGCCTAGTGTTCATGTTCTCTATCATGTCTCTTCTCTACCATCCTTAGAGGGGATTAAAAAAACAGAGCCCACACAAAATAGCTTTTGTTAAAATCTTGAATGTGGAACTTATACTCAACCTGATCTCCAGGACTGTTTTTTCTTTTTTGACAGACATTTCCTTGAGTTGTACACTAACTGATCTGCTTAAAAGTCCTTTGAACTTGTGGTGTCTGAGAGGGGACATTCCTCATTTGTGCTGACCATGACTGTTGCATTAACTAAAGGGATAGCAGTAACTGTGCTCTGTTCTTCTACATTTACACCTCTGTTCTGTTCTCTGTTTAACTTACTGAGTGCTTTCTATTCTCATGGTATGAGAACGTTTGGGCACAAAAGCCTCTCTCAAACAAAAGAGGTCTGAGAGGCCCAAAGGTCTAAAACTTACATAGGTGTTCCTTGTAGATGTGACTTTGCTACAGTTATTTTTTCTTTTAACTTGTACTTTTCTCTGCAGGGAGACGTGAATATAGCCGTGACTTCCTGCTCCAGTTTCGTTTTTGTGATATTGCCTGTGAACGACCCCCACAGCTGGTCCTCCTGGAAGGTGTGACAGATGCTAAACCAGGTATTAATGGGAGACTTTTCAGCTTGTGACTCTCCCAGCTCAGTGGAACACTTCTCCTATGAGGAGAGACTGAGAGAGTAGGAGTTTTTCAGACTGGAGAAGACTCCATTGAGGCCTTATTGTGGTCTTCCAATACTTAAAGGGAGCTTTTAAAAAAGAGAAAGAATGACTATTTACACAGGCATATAGTGATAGGACAAGGGGAAATGGTTTTAAACTTCATAAAATTCTTTACTTAGATGGTAGTAAGGCACTGGGCCAGGGACAGGTTGCTCAGAGAAGTTGTGGATGCCACATCCCTGGAAAGTGTTCAAGGCCACATTGCATGGGGCCCTGGGCAACCTGATATAGTGGTTGGCATCCTTGCCCGTGGGATGAGGGGATGGAACTAGATGGTCTTTAAGGTCCCTTTCAACCCAGGCCATTCTACAGTTGTATGATTTTGTAATTTGAAGGAAAATGTGAGGTGGAGGTAATGCCTGAGGAAGAAAGGGGAAGGCAGAAAGGTGCCTTCTTTGACTGTGTGATTAGTTTTCATGGGACTTCAGAGGAGTACAGTCTTACCTCCCTCATATACACTGACCACGTTCCTTGAGATGCACTGAGATGCAGCCTCTTTTTGAGGCAGTTTCTTATAAACCGAAACACACACATATATATGTATTTCTCTTTTTCTGCTTCAAGATTTTTGGTGGTGAAGAACAAACCTGAAGACTAATGTCACACATAGATGTCTCTGGATGCTGGTACCCAGTAGACGCTGCCTCACCTATGGGCCTTGTGGCATGGCTGGTTTTGCTTTCTCTGTTTGTATTCAGCCTTTCTAGACACTCTTTGAATAAGCTGTAGGCTAAGGCAAGCAAACTTTCTTTGAGAGCAAAGATTGAAGTACCCTGAACTTCGATAATACTAAATGCTTTAAGGACATGTCCTTAGTAGGACAGAATATTACTTCTCCATTGTTTGTACTGATCTGCTCTAAGGACCTTCCTGTTAGTGTTAGAGCTGGTGTTTCCTTTGGATATTTTTCTTTCAGATGGTTTTTGACTGGTAGCTATCTGCTCTTCTTGGGCAAAAATATTCATTTCATCTCAGGACAAGCTTCCCAGACTTGGGACGGGCAGCCTGTTCTGGGATCTCTGTAGGTCTGGCTAGAATCTCTTTGCTCCTTTGCAGACCGCCCTGCACACTGGCCCAAGCCTGCTACCATGGTGAAAAACCCTGATCCCCAGCCATTCATCCCAAGGTAATTTGATGTACCTTCAATGGCCCCTCTCTTCAGTCTTGGTCTTGTTTTCCTGAACACTGAAAATCCGGTTGAAGGAAAGACTGAAATAAACTTGAGAGTGGAAGGGAGTAAGGAGGACTATCTGGAAGAGCTAGATCCTCCCAGGATTGTCCCAGCAGCTGGGCACTGCTCTGTCAGCATTGCTTTGGTGAGGTTGAGAATGAAGGGCATAGACCAGACTGGGTATTGAAGACAAAGGAAGTTCATAGTCTTTGGTGTAAATGAAGTGAGTAGTTCTGAAATACTTTCTTGTGTGTGTTCAAGAAGTAGAAATAGTTTGGACAGTTGCATCAGCAAGAGAACATTCAGCTGTGACCGCAGTACTGAAAAGGCATCATTCTCTTTCTTTCCTTGGTAAGTGGTGACTGTTTGTGTGCAGGTGTTCAGGTGTTATCCAGCATGGCCTCAACCTGACCTCTGTCTACAGCCACTTTCTGCCACAGAGGGGACGCCCAGAGGTCACAACGATGCCCATGGGGCTTGGAGCCACTGTTGATTACATTTTCTACTCAGCAGAGCCTGTGGAGAACAGGGCAGGTGAGCATGGCAGTGCAGGGCTTATCCCAGTGACATTGGAAGAGGACTGTGAGACAGGCCAGATGGCAGTGCATTTCGTTAAGCTGGAGTGAATCCACAGGGTGTGTCTTTGAAAGGATGCACAAGGTGGAATCATGAGAAGACACTGTTTATCTTTACTGTGAAAAGAATGGAACTGCTTAGTCTCATGTAGACTTTAGAGGAAGCTCAATCAGAATGGATTCTGCTGTTCAAGTATCTTACTTGTGCTCCTGATAACAGGCAGTGCTGGGTCCTAAGTTCAAGGCTTGGACTTCTGGTCTGTTTGAGACCACGCACTGGCCTTGAAAGGTGGTGACTCTGATTGCCTCACGATGGTATCTCCTCTATGCTACCTGAAGCAGGAGTTATGTTGATGAAAGACTGCAAAATGCATCCAGGAACTGTCTCAGAGCTGGCTTGGGTCATGTCAGTATTAGGTTTGGGGAACAGGTTAGGAATGAAGAGATGAATTCCTCCTTGGGGGAGAATTTGAAGTTATGACACAGCAAGGAACTTCTTGTGTAAGGAACTACCTGGTGAATTTAGTATATTCTGCTTCCTGTGCCTGCAAGTATATGAAACCATGAACAGTAGTACTGTAGGATGCTCACTGCTTTCATATCTAGGCTCAAAGGTGCATGCAGTGTTTGTGCAGGCTGTCTTCATTTGTCAGGGAAAGAACAAGAATAAATTGACAAGCATGCCTCTGGAAGCATATAGAGTTAATCTACAGCATGAGTCCCTGGCTGATGTTTCTTTCCATTTTCTTTATCAGGCCGCAGGATGTACAAGGATGGAGCCCTGAAGCTGCTTGGCCGCCTTTCCCTTCTCTCTGAAGATGTCCTGTTAATGGCAAATGGCTTACCAAATCCTTTTTGTTCATCTGATCATCTCTGCCTGCTGGCTAGCTTTGGCTTAGAGATTTCCAGCCTCAGAAAGAGTTAGTGTTGGTTCCCTTTCCCTAAAGAAAAGTTGTTTTAACACAGCAGATGAGGCTCTGGATTGCACAACCTGCTTGAAAGAAAACTCCTCTTGTTGTGCCCTAAAAGTCTCTTTTCTCCCCTCACACCCTCACTATAAGCAGGGATGGGAGAGTTGGAATGCTTTTTTATATTGGTATTTTCTGCATCTCTGCAAACTGGGTTGTGTTCCGAGTGCACTTCCAGTTATATTCAGCCATTACCATCTCTTAAAGGGATCCTTGTTCCACTGCTTTGTTTAGCAGGTGTTTTTGTGCTGTGGGAACGAACATAACTGCAGTGTTTATTTGTCCCTGTGTGAGATCTTCAAGGAGCTGGAAAAGAGATGGGCTGTGCTATCTACTTCTGGTTAGTTAATTGCTACCAAGGAGCATGGGATGTATACACCGATATTCTTTCACACCAAAACAATAGTTCTTTTAATTTCTCATTCATAGTTTATGAAGTATGGTCCTTTCAGGGCTAATTGTTGTGTTGCTTTTTAGAGTGTTGGATCTGCTAACTGCTTAGAAATGTCTTTTACTTAATAATGTGTAAGGGCTGCCTTGCTGACAGAAGGGTTTGTGTAGTGTAACAGTTTCTACAAGAAATTGCTTGCTGTGACTAATGGACCAGGGAATGGGATTGCCAGGAATGAAGCCAGGGGTTCTACAGGGCCACTCACAGCAGCTCTAGAACTGCAGCAAAAGGTCAGAGGCCTTGGGGAAGGCTCCCTTCCCTTCTGTAGCAGTCTCAGAATCATACCTAGGTTGGCAGTTGTAGGAAAAATATTTAGGATCCTCCCAGTGAATATCCAGTGGAAAAAAAATCATACTGTAAGGCATGATAACCCCAGTAGGCTAACTCTGAAGGTCCCAAAAGGGAGATGAAAATGGAAGGCATGTGAGAGGCAGCACAGCGATCAGATGGAAAAGCTGATACTTGTTGCTTGCCGTGCTCTTTCTCTGTGCACTCCCTATTCCATTCAGCCAGGGGTCAATAGCCAACATGTAGCATCCACCTGTGCCAGACTGAAGTTCATGCTGCTTCCTTCCTCTGGCCCCAGCCATGTTTTGATAGGTAGATCTCTTAGGACTGACTCCTGTCTCTTAACAGGCATTGAGAGGAATGGGAAGGCTGTGTAACTTGAAGCCAGATTGTCAGTTGCTTGGATCCCAGTGTACCTTTGGTGTCCTATCAGTATGTTTTTGTCAGCAATGGCTTGACCACTACAAAAGCAGTAGAACTGTACCTGTTCCTAGAGTAAATTCCCCAGTTCAGCCTGACATTTGGTGCTCAGTTTTTCCCTAGGAGATGAGACCTATATTGGTGGAAACATTATCAATCTTAATCAATCATTCACAAACGCGGCAGGAAATCTAGTCCCACCTCAGGTTTTTGTGAGAAGGTATGAGGAGACTTGAAATACTGAACTTTCTTTCTGGTCTATATTGAGGGACTTTCATATTTTAAATGTTAATTTCTGTATTGAAAAATAAAATATTTCTAATCTAAGCAAAACCCACAAACTAATGGCAGCACCTTGTACTTCTAGCAGCTGAATCCTCTGAAGACTTGCTCAACAAGGTTTTGCTGGCTGGGAAGTGAAAGAATAAAAATGAGCTAGACAAGATAGTAATAATGAGGGTTGACGAGGGAAGAAGTGAGCCTAGGTGTTGTCCTCCCAAAGGAAAAAAGTACTGCTGATCTTTTACAGATCACTTCTGTAAACTGTGCAAAAACAAGGGTGGGGAGTGGGGATTGTGTTCTGTGCCCTTGTGAGTATGCAAAGACTGCATATTCCCTTCTTGCCCCTGCCAGATGGTGCAGTATTTGTCTGGTGATGTCTCGATGGCTTTTGCTACCCAGTTGGGAGTTCTGTAAGTGGACAGCAGTCTTGGGGTTGAATAATTTTGCAGCTCTGTTTGCCCTCAGTTTCACAGGTAATGGTTCTGGCATGGCATTGGTACATGAGGAGGGATGCAAAGCTTTGCATTTATATGGCTATGTTTATCTGACAGTTTCACTAATTTCTGCAACTACTCTTACTCTGATTTTGTCAGTGGTTGTATTTATATAAAGGGAGGGAAGGAAAGGGTGAACAGAGAGCTCTATTTTCTGCCAAGCTCAAAAAGAGGCTGCCAGAAGGCAGCCTGGTTGCAGATGACTCCCACCTGCTGTTAACATTGTAATAGGAAGCTTGGAAACCACTAAAGACTTAAAAACAACCAACCAAAAGCAAACAAAAAACGCTGGGATACATGGTGTGGGCACTTAGAAATTTAGCTATCTGCTTTCATTGCAATTGCTGGCTAGGTGTGATGGTCAGTTGATGAGGGGCATGTGTGTGCGTGCGCACGTGTGTGTGTGGAAGCTGCCTGCCCCACCTATTGAGACCCATAAGGTGTGCACAGTGCACCATCAGAGGAACTGGTTGCCCTTTCACTGGCTGAAGCTGCCTGCCAATCCTGTGATATAATTCAGGCAGAGGAGCTGTGTTCCAACATCACAGGTGCGTTCTACATTTTATTTAAACCAAAGACTTGACTTTCGGGCAACTTGCATGAAGGCATCTCAGGAAGGTTGTAAGCTTCCAGCTATTGGAAAATCTAATGTAGCACAGGTCAAGCTAATGCTTCCTCTTTCCATGCATGAAATAGTATGGTATACACTTGAAGCAGTTAAGCTGTTGAACACTGGATATGGAATCATGGGCTGCAAGTCCCCTTATTCTTCTCTCTGAAGGTTATAAAGCTCCCAGAGAGACTTGCAGCTCCAAAAGCCCTGGCTTACATATGCTTCCTTGGGCACTCAGAGTTGAAACTATTGCAGATATGCAGGACCAGACACAAAGGAAGAGTTGAAGTCTTGATCGCTGTGTTTATTTTGACCACTGTCTCTGAAGCTCTAGTGTAGACCCCTGTGGAGTTGGCCTGTTCCAGGAAAGAAAAAACCACAGTGTTCTAGGCAATTTGGAGTTAGTATCAAATGGATCTGGAGACCTGTGAATGCCTCTGACTGTGGGGAACTAGAGGAGAAGTTTGGAGGTGGGGTGGGTGGAAGGTTCCTAACTCTAACATAGCAGCTAGTATATAGTTGTTGGGAGAAAATAATGCATTTTGTGATGTTTTAAGAATAGCACCCAGTGATTTAATCAGAGCCTGTGGTAATGAGCATTGTGACATATATAACAGAGATTCCAGATGTAGCTCTTAACACTGTTTACGGACCTAAGTGCATGACTAGTTGTCATTAACACAGGTTTCTGATGAATTACAGAGGGGTCTGTAAATTGTTATGGAAGCAGAAAAACAGAAATATCTGCAAAGTTCAGAAAGGGAAGGTATCAGAGGTAGTTACCAACTACATCCCCGTAGGGATGTAGAACTCAGAGAAACTGGTACTTAGGGGAAGTGATGCCAGAGACCACTGGCAGTGTGTGTACATCCTGTGAGCAGTCTTCTAAGCTGCAGGAGCATGCAGCTGTAGAGGCAAACCCATTTGCCAAAGTATCTTTGCTAAAAACCAGCTTAGTTTGCACCACAGCTGCTGGGCTGTATTTAGTTATGCTATTTAGATAGAAATTGGAATTCCTTTGTTTTCTCAGAGTTTTAAGTTCATCGCTTCAGGAGGTTGCCTTTTATAATCAGTTTTACCAATTACATGGGATGGGAGGAGTGGTAAACAATATAATTGCTCTAGCTTCTTTCCTTGTCTTAATAAATGAAACTTGGCTGCTGATTGAGGTCTTCTTTCTCCATGCCTTTTCCTTATGAGGTATCTCTTCAGCAGCTGTTTTCCCATGACTGCCATATCCAGTTATCTTTCTGACTTACTGATGTTTATTTTTTTTCTGCAGCTGTTATTTTTCAGTTAAAATCTATGGGTGGAATTCTTCAGGGCTAAGTCTTACTATAAACTCAACATTTAGATAGGGTCAAGACAGAAGATAGTGGGTTCCCTCACCCCTGAATGATTAAGTGGGAGGAGTGGGAGCTCTGAAATAAACACTTACATGACAATAACTCTTGTTCTACAAAAGAGTGAGTTTCAGATTTATTGTTGATGCTCTGTATGCCACCTGCTTTGTGAAGCCAGAACTCTGAAATACACTTGACCTTAGCTTCTCTTCTCTTAGGAGTCTCTTAGAGGTCCTAAGAACAAGTTCAGCATCTCAGAAAGAATCTCTTTTAAAGAGTGGATCAAGGTATGTGTCCTGCTCCTAATGATATTTGTGTGGCTTTGGCAGTCTGCAAAGCTGGGTGTTTCTACAGTGCAAAATCTCCTCCCATTGCCACCACCTCAGTAATGAACATTTATTGGATGTGCAGTTCAGAAATCTGCAGACATATCCATGGTTCATCCAACACAGATGAAGCCTTTTGTTGCTTACTTAAAAGCAGGGCGGCACACAAGCATCAGTGGGATTCCATGCCCTTTCAGGAGGCTTCCTGTTGTGCAGGTTAATTGAATTGCTGGCTGTGACCTGCTTCTTACCAGGCTATAGCTGCCTGGCCTGTAGTGCTTCCCATAGTTGCTGTCATGCTGCAATGCATGAGCTGCAGTGAATGTACTGCATTGTGTTTCGAAGTGTGATACTTAATTTCTGTAGAGAACTCGCCTGCTATAATGATAACCAAGATGACAGATTTAACAGCTGGCATGCCTCAAGCTCCTTCCTTTTGTCAGCTGTACAAGTTTGGCTTCTCCTGTTAAGGTTGTTCTCCAACTTCCACTGAAAATGTCATTCTAGTCTTGAAGCTCTTTTTCCTTTTATTTAAAATTTATTTATTTTATTTCAGATTTAGACTGTATATTCTTGTGCTCCAAGTGTATAGGAATGCTGTATAGTAGAGCTGGAAAATGTTTTGTAACTTTGGTTAGACAAACACAGCCACTTTCATGGTGCTTATTTGGCAAATGGGAGAAGGACTAGGCTAGACACTGGCGTGTACTAAAACAGAAGGTGTATTTTTTCCATGCAATCTTTCATTTATACACACAAAAAAGACTTGGCCTTGAGCCTTAGCAATATTATTTAGCTTTTTAGTCTTTTCTTTCTGGATGCAAAGCATTCTACTTTTATTTATTCAGTTTTTGGTCAGTTTCAGGAGCTGCTCTTGAACAGGGGGTAGATGAATGCAGTAGTTATTCTATAGCTATTCCTTTCCTCCCTTCCTCCCCTAGAATGAGGTTAGAGATAGAATGGCATTCATTCTTTGCCAAAATAAAGTGTAATCTAGGAAAGCCAATTCAGCTGAGTTAACTGAATTCTGTCATGGCCTACTATCGCCCAGCCTTTGCCTACCATAATCCTGCAGTCTCTGCATGTATGGTGCTCTTAAGGCTCAGTTTGACTCTCATAAATTAATTTCTATGTGCTTCTACACATGCAAGAGCCTTAAGTTTTGCAGTTTTGGGCCTCAGTGTAAAACTGATTGGGTTTGTTTTTCTTAATTTTTTTAAAATTTCTGCTTTGACCAATTGTTTATCCTTTCCACAATAAACATTTTCCACCTAAGGTCCAAGTAGCATAAGCTTTGATTTAAAAACCTAGAACTGCAGGAACAATCAGTAGAAGGGGGAAAGTCTGACCTAAAAGGAAGCAAAAAGTCTGTGTCACATCACTGCTCTGCTGTTCGCACTCCACTGGCTAACAATCAACCTGACTTATACATCTATAGAGGGTATTAGAGTTACCTGATTTTTAGCAAAATCTGTAAGACGTGGGACAGAGGGTGTTTTTAAAGAAGCATCTGAAGTAGAAGTTTAGCACAGTGCAATTACCTTTCCTCAGGGCAGAAGCAGTTCATATCATTAACTTGGCTGAGAGGGACTATTGCAAGTGCCTTTCTCTTTGGAGAAGCAGGTTGGGAAATGTTTTTCCCTTTCCTCTACACACTGTAGGCTTGCTGACATCCTGGCCTTGGTCCCAGCCATTACTCATTTCCCAAGAGAGAAGGGGTATGTTATGCCTGCAAGATGATAGCCTGAATAAAGTTGGGCCTCCTTGCTGGGGATCCTTGCACTGAATCTTGCAGCTGACTGTCCTTTATTAACACAGCATTTGTCTTGAGAAGTCCTGGTGATGTCATTAGCCTGGAAGGTCACTAAACACAGACCTTGAACAGAACTGCTTTTCAGGCCAGGAAGGGAAACTGAATTGTATATTGAAGAGTTGAGCAGTGCAAGCAGAGATTTGTATTAACCCTTACAATATTGTAAGACTGAAATTTCTGTTGCTGCCTGCATTGATGGTTTTTTTGCATCCAGCCAGACTGATTGCAATTCAGGAGGAAAACATGAGTTCTAGCCTTTGTCAAACAGCCACATACATACATACTCTCTGGCAGCTGCCTCTGTGTGCACAGGCATACTCACGTGTTCAGATGATTAAAGGAGAATGCGAGTGTTTCCATGTCCATAGTGAGCAAGTACAGGGCACCTTTACATAATCTGCCTGATATCATCACTCAAGGCTGTCCCTTTGACTTCTTAGCTGACTTATAATGGGAGAATTTAAATCAGAAAGAAGGACAGTACAGACAACTTGTTTTCTCTGCACAAGCTGAGAGCAGTACAGAGGAAATTTTATTGTCTAAGTGTCAAAGGAAGCAGGAAGAAGTATCAACATGAGGGCCATGGGAAGTGCAGTAAGAACTAAATCTAAATAAAAAAATCTGTGTTGGCTACATAAGAACACAGAACCACACTGATTAATTACAAAAAGACACACATGATACTGTTCTTAAAGAAACAAAATTTCCATTTCTTAGTTCTGAGCTGTACCAGTGATAAGGATGTAAATGGTTTTGGAGCACCCTATCAGTGCTAGAGTAGAATACTGATGTGCATGGAAGGGGACCACTTTGGTCCCACTAGCACCATCTCAACCCTGACCTAGAGGGAAACTCTGCTCTGCAGAGATTATGGGGGATTCACTAGCCTTCTGGGCCTAGGCTGAGTTGCTCTTGAGCAGAGAGGGCCAGGGCACCACTGAAGGAGAGTGGTTGTGATACAAGTAAACACCTGCTCATAAAACAGACAAAAAGATTATATTCCCTAAGGAGTTCAGCTTGGCTGTAGAGGGGCCATCTCCACTTTGCTCTGGGAGAGCAAACATCAAGCCAGAATAGCACTTGCTTTGTTAGGTAAGGTTATAAATCCATAATGCAGGTCTTAATGTTGTCAGGACAACAGCACAAGGCCACCTGAGTATGTGGTGTTACTTCAGCCAGTCTTGCACACACAGTACATGTGGAACATGGGACACCTCCTGCCTATATCTAGTGTCTGATCATCAGGACCACTTGAAATACTTCACTTAGAAGAAGCAACTGGCTAAAGCAACCACCCAAAGTGATTAGCCAGAGCCACTAGAGTAAGGTCAAGCCAATCTAATCCAAACTTGCCTTTTGGCAACAGGAGCATTCTTCTGTTCCTTATGGTTTCTTAAACTGAAATTTTAAGGACAGTCATGTTTCAGTCTATACAACACCACATATGTGCCTACCTTAAGGGGCAGGCACCTGATTAAGGCTTTCACCTGAAATACTTAAAAAAAAATTAATCATGTTCAGCAGATCTGACAACAGCAATACAGCTACTACGTGAACAGAAACTATATTTCAACCACAGTTGTGAAGTCATTTTTCTATGTGCTGACCCATAGAGTGGCACACAGGTAAAACAGTCAACTAAAAAAAAGCACTCCACTCCCAGCTAAAACACTTGCTAACATACCTTAAGTTCCTAAAGACTCCTTTAGCTTGTATCAGAATTAAAAAAGGCTAGTGTGTCACAGACTGATGGACACCCAACCCCACTCTTTAATATAAAAGTTTATATCAGAGTGACACTGTAGCAGAGTTTTGCTCATTAATTCATCCATCCATTTAAAAAAAAAAATTGCAGTTGGCCAGGTACCAAGGTACCAGGGTCTTGTCTATGTGAAAGTAAAAAGAGGAGCTCCTATTTCAAGGTGTGCATTACATTTAAAATAGTTTTGCAAGTAATGGGGTAATAAGTAATTAATTAATAAGTAATTCAGCATTTGTTGAAGTCTTTCGAAGTTCCCCTAGACTTTACAATGTTAGGCAGTATCTATCCATTCCATAGTGAACGGACCACAGTTCCCTTCCACAGAATTCAAAGGTCTTGTACTGCAGAACAGACATCAGGTGAGACCTACTGAACAGTGAAATTTACACCACAGAGCTACATGAACAACCCTATTAATATTAAACATTAAATAATTAATAGGATACCTCAAGATTCATCTTTCTTGTTCTGCAGGCACTAAGGAGTTACATCTGGTTCCTTATTTTCATTCCATCACCAGCCTTTTTTTCCTTATGGTTAAAGGCAGACAGACCAGAAGCCAAAGTAAGTGGATGAGGGAGCAAAGAAGTGGAAGAGCTAAAGTTCATCTTGCATTTTACCCTCAGGTTTCTTATAGCATAAAGCTGGATTGCACTAATCTTCTCTGTCATGGAAGGATGATGTCTTGTTTGTTAGGAAAAAAGCAAAGCCTTGTATTGAAGTGATTCATCTTGTTACAAAGATGGGGGGAGCAAGAGCAAGAGCGGTATGGTCCTTTTCCACTTTCTTGCACCATCTGCTAAACTGGAGATACAGAAACAGTAAAGAGAAGAAATTCTTAACATACAGAGAAACACAGCAGAAGGTTTGAAATGGTAACCCTAGAACAGGGCATTTGTCTGCTCCAATGTCCATCATGAGAATTACCAACAAAATTACCAACATTAGATACATGCAAAGAATTAAATGCCTCCTAACATACAACTGTGCAATTAAATCTTGTCAGAGGATGTTTTTGTCTGGCTGCAGCTGATGATTAAGAGACCTTGACCTTTACCTGTCATTCATTTCTTAAACATCCACTTCCTTTGGATTTCTAAGCTATTGGCCTCAGTTACATCCTGCAGGAAAGCGCTTAATTACAAAGTCAAACAAAGCATTTTGCTTTAAGACATTCTGCCCTGGTGATCTAACACTGTTGAGCATCCCTGTTGTCCTGCTCAAGAAAGCACCATTAACTTGCAGCTGACCCCTCACTTGTCTTCCACCCGCAACACATTTCCCCTCTTTCCATCTAAAAAGGCTGCAGTCTGTCCAGCTATTGAATGTTCTCAGTATGAAGCTGCTAATTATTCTCAAGAGCTTTCCAGTTTATCTGAATTAACTAACCAATCAACTAACCAAAGTCATGCTGAGGGTGCATCCTAGTCATCTTTAAAATTTTTTTGAATCCTGTATTTCATCCACTTTAATAAAACCCGACATTCAGTTTCCCTTGCTGACTGCTGCTTGTATTTATCATACAATTCACAGTGGCACATGAACTTTCAGTCCTCTGCATAGTAAACATTATGCAAAGGCAGTTTGTGGCTTTCAAGGGGCCCATATTAGTTACAGGTAACTGTGGTACCTTTACAGCTAACATCATTGTTAGCATCCAGACACTAAATATGTTAATTTACAGCCACACAAAAATGACCAGAGGACACATTCAAAGCAGTGCTTGGCTTGCTACTGCTCTGAGTTTTAAGTGTTGCATGTAGCTGGAGTGTAAGGGTGTGGACAGGTGTTATACTGCACTGTGGAAACTGGCATCCTCTTCTGGATTAACCTCTGGGCTCAGCAGCAAGTTCTGCCACCTTCTTATGGATTGTTCTCCTACCTGTACAACATAGCAGAAAAGTACAGAGTACAAAGAGCGCTCGGAAGGAGAAGAACAGACTGCAGTGGTATGGATACACCTTGCAAGTTACATCGGAGTTAAGGATGAACAATTATGAACCTGTAAGGCCTGAGTTAAGTCGCTTGTGGGTGGTGCTTTGAGGATTAAGACTGCTTTAACTAGACAGAAGAGCTGATTTGTTTGGGGTTAAGAACCCATTCTCTGTCACCAAAATAGCTCTGCTTATTATAAGGATGTGGCACAGCGATACTGCAACAAAGCTGGTAGAGCTAAGATCCATCATGTTCCTAGCAAGTTCACAGGAAAGAATAAGGCAGTTCTAACAAAATTAAATATGTGGTATTTCAGAAAGTTTAGTTCCCTGTCAGTGCTGTGATAAAACAAGACTGTTTCTCTCAAGGATACTCCCACTATCAAGCTCAGTTTTTGCATCCCCTAGATCCATTCATCCAAATCACGTCAAGACAATGCTGTTCTGACTTCTGGAAACCCACTGTTCCCAGGCCTTAGGCCTCAAGGAGTGGTCTGACAACACTGCAGATTTCTGACAAGCATTACACTGCTTAATCAGTAGTACAACACTCCCCCAAAAGAAGTGTAGGAAGAGCCAAGGCTGTAAGTGGCAGCAAGGCTCAGCCCAGCCTTTTGGGCAAGGTTAGCATAAATGGTGCTCTTACATCTTGCAGTTATCCAAAGAGCCAGAACATAAGCACAACTCTGGCACTGGGGTGGTGAACTGCCTTCAGGAGGCTCCAGGCTGAGCTGTCAGGAAAGCAGCTGCAATATCCTCAAGCAGGGCTCCTCACAAACAGGTGTGTGTAACTCTAGTACTAAGACTACAGGAAGAAAGGAGCAAGACCCTTGTGGAAAGGAAAAAATGCGTGTAAAACCTGTTCACATCATTACATCCTTTAACTATTTACTCTTAAAACTCGTACTTCAGTGACTGAAGTGCCTTCCACAAGCTTTCACAGTAGCAGTCACTAGAAGTTAATAGAGGGAAGGCTGATGAAGGGATGACTTAAAGATCAGGTTCCCACCAGCCCCTTCCTGCCCTGCCTCCATTGCTGGGACAATTGAGGTCTCTGTGCCTGTTTTCATATGGCAATGGCATAGGCGTGTCCTGACCCACTCAACCACAAAAGGACTTAGAGCAACAGTTCACCAGCATTGCAATGGGCAAAGAGGTTCATCATTCCACTGTCTACCCCCTCAGAGACAATGAAATGCTTTGAAATAGGCAGGACTAAACATACAAGATACAGTTTTTCTGGATAATAGTACTTTGTGTGATCAATAAATCAGGCTGAGAAAATATCAGACTTGTCTCTCATGAGAGCAATGATAAAAAAAGTATTCAGAATGACAAACCCAAGAGTTTTTGCACAAAATTTGGGGGCCATCCCATTCCAGCATCACTTCTCCCTCAGCTCTGCAGGTCTTGCATGGGTTGAAGACTTCTGAGCAGACAGGGAAGAAGTACAGTTGACAAAACACTTCATCTACTTGCTGTCAAGGCAAAAAAGTTGATAGCAGGTCTGCTGACCCCACTCACTTCATATTCCTCCTGAAGTAAATTCCCACCAACATACAGCTAACGTCCCCCCCCCCCCTGTTTTTTTTTTTAAAAATACCTAGTGAATTAAGATGGATACCTCTCTCAGAAACAGGCAGGCAAATCCTCTGGGACCCATGGGATCCAGCTCTGGGACTGGCCCACTAGTACCTGGGAAAACCAGCACTCTCTTTTGCTCCCATTTCGCTGTTCCCTTTGTCAGAATCACTGCAGGTGGATCCAGGTCCCAGCTATGGCCAGCAAGAAGTCCATGGAGCTAGGCATACAAGGCACAGCTCTCTTCACACCCGGATCTGGTACCCATTGAGGTCTGGCATGGCTTTGGAATCGGCAGGTTTCTTCTCACCAGATGGCCTGTAAGCAAAGAGGGTAACAACTCTTCAGAAACTGTTTTCAGTCAGGAGGTGCTGCACACAGAGATGGCAGCACAGAAAAAGGTACCGGAAAACTTCAAACTGATCGTGCACTACTGAGGGCAAGATTTTCTGCTACCTCCATTACTTCTCCCAGCAATCTCAACAAAAGGGAATGCAAGTTAGGAAGAGTAGGAAGTCTACTCTGGAACCCAGATTAGTTTCAGGAAGAGAATCTTACTGACAGCAGTGTAATTTTTGGAATATCTTTGAGGCACAGGTCTACGAGACACCAGAGCTCAGACCCATGCATGAGGTTAGATGTCAGCTGCCAAAATCACTGCCTGTCTAAGCTGCCATCCTCCTCCTAGCCAAAACAACAAACAGAAAAACCATTTGTCCCCTCAACTGTCTAAGCAATGACAAACTCACAAGGGCACAAGACTAGGGAATAATGTTACTGCAGGTCAGAGAAGTATCCCCTGTTCTAAAGAGACCCAGGAGGACATCAGAAGGATCCAAAACCAAACAGCAAGGTGGAGACTGTGAGTAAAACAGAGGTGCTCTAGATAGGTCTCCTGCCCAGCAGTCCCACTCACCGTCGATCCCCACGGCTGTTGCGCCGATGGGGGCTGGCCTGACCTCTTTGTGGGGAGGAGACATCTTTTTTTCTGTCCTTAGTGGGAGATGGTGGTCCAGTTCCTTTCCCAATCTGCCAGAAAAATTAAAGAGCAACATGAGCAGAAAACCAGTAGGAGTAATAACGGAAAACAAAAAAACTAACAATGATTTATTATATGGGAAGACAAAAAGGCAAGGCAAGTGCATCAAAAGTGCAAAAGCCAGAAAATAAAAGTTACAGCTGTGGCTCCAAGGACTGTACACAGTCTGAGCTAATCACAACTGTAGCACTGTATGAGCATCCATTAGGGGACCAGGCTGTATACAAAGGGAAAGAGGCTGCAGCCTCCAATTCACCCTCTACTCCACCACCATCTAGGAGAGCTTCCTGTCACTTCATTCCCCCAAAACACCAGCAGCCAAGCAAGACAGTGGATACAGCAGCAAACTGCTCCATCCTTGATGCTCACCTTCAGCCTCATATCACGGGCATGTCTCTCAAGTTCTTTGCGAAAGTCTTCCCTGGTTAGCTTGTCTAAATCCAGGATGGAACGCTTCCACTCAATCTGCTCCACACTGTGTGGGTCATGGGACACACAGTGGCCCAGCTTCACCTTTTTGAGAGTGTGCCAGCAGCGGCGATATGCCTCCTCAAAGTCAAAGATGAGTTCACTCAGTGTGCGGAAGACAGGTGCTTTGTACATAAGCTCCTCACGTCGGCTGATGCCCAGGGCCCCATAGCGGCCTCCAAAGTTCACCCCCAGCACAATGTGTCGGAAGTAGTTCCCTGAGAAGTGCGTTTTGAAGCTGATGGGGAAACGGTCCAGTGTGGTCATGTTGTTGGTGAGGTAACTGACAGCAGCCACTGTTCAGGAAACAACTGATGATACCAGTTTCTTGACAAGGTACTTCCTCCCTCCTACAGACCCTCCCAGCCTGCTCAGCAGACTTACTATTGATTCAGGCATCACATAGGTAGGATTTTTTCTCCAGACCAAGAGTCTCATTGCAGCCTGCCCTACTTTCATCTGGGTCATGGGGAAAACAGACTTGGCCTCTTCAAGGAGACAGTCAACAAAGGCAAGTTAATTTTGAGGCAGTTTTGTAATGCAGAGTTGCAATGCTAGGACCTCAAAGTTCCCAAACTGTTAACACTGTAGCCACTCAGTTTGTTTTAATGTTTCACTAGCTGCTGTTCCATACACCTTTAGGACAAAAACTCAAACTACCCTTCTGAACCATTCACTCACCATCTCTGCCTCTCCAGGTGGCTTTACCAATGTGCATGAAGAATCCAAAGCACAAGTGCCACAAACTAAACATGGAAGATAGCTAGGAAAGATGATGTGTACTTAAAGACAACATGTCTAGAACCAATAAATGTATGATGTAAGTTGGGGAGGATCCCTAACTGAATTGCTTGGATTTGGACTTTATTGGTAGGGTTTTGTGGCAGAGGAAAACTGGAGTAATGTAGGGCTTGGTGACAGTATTATAATCAGCCTCAAAGCATCATAAGAGAGAGAGCAGAGGCGAAAACACAAGGATGGGCAAACATGCACAACTCCAAGAGGAAAGGATACATTCCCAGGATCACAGCTTCCAGGCATTTTATTGGCAGGGCCTCTTTGGTCATCTCTTTGGCCAGGTCCATCAGCCTGCAAAGCAGGACAAGGGAAAGACGAGGACAGTTAGAGGGTTTGTGCTATGCAAGTTTGGCCAGCTCAGCCTTTTTTCACTATACATGTAAGGTAAGGTAGATTTACAGGAGAGGGTGGCCCACTGAAGGCAGGCAACAGAAAAAAGTACCTTCTTTAGGAAGGTATTAAAGCCAAACCAGGTCTCTGCCACATGTTGTTGCTGCTTACAAGGAACTCCCTTCAGTTACAGCAAAGCTGCCTACTAGGCCAACCTCTGTTCTCAGGGAGACCACAGCACATGGCTCAGCAAGTTCTGGATGGACACTAATGTGACCACAAGTAAAACTCTCAAAGGACCAAGACTCAGCAGTGTTAGGCTCACAAGGCTCAAGGACAATGAAGCCTTCTTCTCTGGCATCAACCCGAGTTTCTGTTCAATGAGTACCATGAAGGAGATGTTGCACTGATTACAAAACAATGCATTTGGAGTAACATAAGTCTATGGACTAGACCAATAGTAAGAAACCAGTCTTGGGAGACCCATAATATGCTGTTCAGGAGAGTCAATGAACATCAGGTGCTTATCTCAAGGAACTTATGGGGCACAGCTCTTCCCAAAATCTGCAGTGAGGAGAATTCCCATTTCTCATTCAAAGTATGAGTCACCAAAAGCTCAGTGAGCCTAGATTCTGCAAAGGCACTCAAAGGAGATTTGAAGACCTGTAAAGATACTTGGCTTTTACAAAACTTGTTTAGAGCAGGACTTAATTTCAGAATCCATCAGAAGTTCATATACTTACATTCCAATTAGAAGCAGGCAGAATCTGCACATCTTCGCAATACGTTTTTGTTATTTTACTGGATTTACCAATTCATGACAAAAAAAAAAAAGACCCCAAACCCTATTCTTGCTCTTGAGAAAGACCAGACACAGCTCTGCCCAGCTGTGACCCAGGCAACAGACAGAAAAGTCACCTAAAGTAGGATGGAGCTGCAGTACTGAAAGCCCTGAGCACCACTAGACCTTGGGCAGGAGATGGAGAAAAAGCAGTTCTTACAGCAGGGCTCCAACAACAAAGAACAGATTAAATGCTGTAGAGGCTGCAGCACTTACCCAGTCAGAGGTCTGCTCTTCTTAATCTCAAAGAATTGAGTCCCAGTGTGATTGTACCTGGAAGCAAGAAGTTAAGGGTTTGGCAGCTTGGAGAATAGAATATAAAGAAAACTTGTCTGAAAAACTTTCACGTTATTTACCATTCTCACAGCAAAGTCATGATGCGACAAATATAACAGCAACACAAGAAAATCTTTACCTCCCTCTCCTGCATTTCTCCCATTTATAGTCCCTCCTTGCTCCTATTGTATTTTCTTCTTGTCAATTCTCTTTCTCATACCCACACACAGGTTTCCACTCCATTTCCCAAAGGTCCATGCTGACAGCACATGCTCTGCTCATCTTTCCAGTTACTAGGGCAGAACAGAGTTTGATAAATCTCTTCCTGCTCTGATCTGCAGAAAATGCACTGAACAACGCAACATTCATGGTACCTTATTCCAAGACTGACTGGGACCCAATCCAGAGCACAACCACCCTGGATGGTGCCAAAAGGTCTACCATCTTACCTTGAATTAGAGCTGAAGCCAGAGCTAGGACTGTAACTCATCAGTGAGATTAGACTGTGTTTGCATGGCATATACCTGTCCTTGAGCACAACAAGAAATCTCATTCCCAGAACACAGTCACAGAGGCAGCCCTCCATATAAAGGAGTGGGATACCACAGATGCACAAAAGCAGAGTGGCTGAGTCAGTTTAGTCAGGTACAAAGAAGAGTGACTGAGTATGACCTGAGAGAGTTTTCTCATCACCACAGCTCACCCATGCCTTAACAGTGAGGTGCAGCAGTTTTGTAGTCCATCTGACACCTGGCTGTCAGGGTCTCAGATATGTGTTTTTAACAAAATGCCACTGTAAAGGCACTGACCTAGAAGGGTGGGTATTGGGGAAAACCCCTTGACAACATGCCCATTTGTTACATGGAGTGACCAGGATCAGAAGGTAACTTGGGCAATGAAGAAAAGAAACAGAGCAGCAAAACAAAAAAATATCCCAGGGCCAGCTTCCTATTTTCAGGGACCAAGTTTCAGTTCTCCTCCAACTACAAGAGAAGACTGGAGGAGAAGGCTTTTCTGTTCTTCATAGGCAAAGAAAGTCCTCTTGCTCCCTCTTCCTGGGTTATCACAGCAGTAACTAAGGTAACAGCAAAGGATACTGAAGCTCCCTGATGTAGCGCTGTACAGCTTCCAGGCGCTCAGGGATGGGGGTGGACGGCTGGAACACAGGCACACTTGGTATGGGAATCTGAAATGAGGAGCAGAACATAAATCACTGCTTCCAAACATCTCCATCTTCTTGCTGAACTCAGTCACACATAGCTAGAGCAAACATGCTTCTCTGAAAACCAGACCCTTTTTGCTGCCCAGTGACCACACCAGAAACATTCCTGTTTCCACACTGGTAACTGGGAAGGCATTCAGAATGAAGCATTACCACAGAGTTGCAAGAGAAAATATGTGTAAAGGTCCTGCATTTATGTAACTTTGGAAGAATTAGATAGAATTAACTAACAAGGCAAGATGCAAGACAGGAAAGCTATCACCTGAAGGATCTCATTTGAGTACTGAAACTGGAGGGCACAAAACAAAAATGAAAGGAGAGAGAAAGGCAGAAATGGAGAATGAGTTTCCCTAAAGCCACCAGAGGGTGGAACAGTCCTATAGCAAGGGTATAAAGGTCACTCACTGCCTCCTAGCATCTCAGGTGAAGTGACACAGACACAGATTTGACAGCATGAACTCCTGCCCTGCAGCGTCTGGTGTTTCAAATTACATGGTCACAGAATAACTTCTGGAAGTTCACCATTCAGACTGCTGTCCCATTCTGAGGCCTCAGCCTTATGGCTCCAGTCAGATTTTCCTCACCATCTGCTACACAGGGGATAACTGCAGTTTTGTCAGCAGCTAAGAAAATGTGTCTAAGGAAAAACTAAGGTCCTACTCCCAGAAGAAGACACAAATTTGGGCTGACTGACAGACTTGAAGAAACAGCCCAATATTTTCTTTCTGAAGGATAGCTCATGCCTTGCATTCACCTTGCTGATTCCAGACTGCATCTTTTCTCAGCAGTTTGGTTTTTAACATTTCAGTTCCTCCTCAGACTTCCTCCAGAGCTGAGCTGTCCACAGCTATGAAAGAGTGAGTCAGTGCCAGTTCTCCCCTTGAGCCTTCCACTCTGCTGTACACAACTGCTTCTGCTGGACACGGTTTTATAGCCAGTGGCACCACTTAGCACACCCCTCACGTCTATTTTCACATTTCATTTCCATATACCTCCTTCTTCTACCCTGGGTTGGCACAACTGACTGGTGAACCAGGTCAGGTACCTTAAGCAGCTGAAAATTGAGCCAGCAAGCACGGGTAGTTTTCAGTCAGATCAGCTCCTTGTCCTGGTTTGCCACACGGTTGCACTCTACTTGTGCTCCCTCCACAATACAAAGACCAGAGACCATTTAACTTTGGGAGATGGGCTGTTGTTGCCTTTCCTAATCAAGCAGAGGCACTGGTTGACTCGCAGGAGACAGCACAGGAATGGCAGGAGAAGATGTGAAATTGGATTTTTTCAACTGCAGCAGGAGCAGGGAAGGCTCCAGAGAGTGGCATAGGAATGGAGCCATCTCTGGAACCACACGAGCGGAATCAGTTTGGATGCTCTGAGCTGACACACTGAGTCATAGGAAATAATTTCCAGGCAGAAAAAATGAAAGAGGTAACAATCAGGGCAGGCTGACTATTTAACTTTGTTTCATTTCTTCAGCACAGAGACTTTAATGCTTTTGAGTCGAGACAGACAGATTGAGCGCATGTTGACAGCACAGACTAATGATTGTGGGTAGTTACTCCTCCCTTACTAGTACAGACCCCCAGATCCCCTTTTCCTCAAGAGACTGTATAACACTGAGACAATGCAATGGCAACCAGTTCAGCAGGGGACTAGTTAATGCAGAAGAGCCTTCTGCACCTCAAGTAATTAAACTGACGAAAGTACACTGTGCTCTCTCTCAGATCTGGGCCTGGAGCCCAGACTGGGCTACAGTTTCTTTTGCATCAGGTCTATAGCATTTTAATGGAGCAACAGAAGCAGTAGGAGAGGAATAAGGTCTCCATCTCTCTATCCCACACCAACAGGATGAGAAACCCTTACACTTTTTTCTTACCCAGAATCATCCACTGCACATCTCAGAAGGGCTGTAAATATTAGGCAGTTTTCATAATCCTTCAGAAAGCAGAGAGGAATTTATTTGTAACAGAAAATACAGGAAATCAAATCTATTTTGATTTCCCTTTAGTTGTTCTGAAAGCTGGAGAGAGTGCTAGAAAGAGAGCCCAGATTTCCCAGCGTATACAGCCTCTGCCAGGCTTAGCAGACTGAATGAACACATAGCTTGGTCCCTCATCATTTGTGTGGAGGGGTTGCATCACCCCACTGCTAGATTCATGCACCCCGGCAGGCTGGCTATATGCACGGGATTGGGACCCTGCTTTTAGAAAGGGCATCCTGAGAACAACAGAGATTTGTATGTACTTAGTGGGCTATGCTGTACATGAGAAAAGGCAAATGGGAGCAAGGCACAAAGCTCCACCCTTATCGATATCACTGAGGTGCTTTTCTGGCCAGCCTGCTTTAGCAACAGTTTCTTTTATGGCACTTATACATATCCAGGCTCCTCCCTACTCTTCCTTCTGCAAACAAAAACATGAGAGCAGCACCAATCTTCGTTGATAGCCTGAAAAAAAGGAAACAGATTCTTTTCCATCTCTCTCTGTATAAATCCATTAGATGCAACCCTTCCTGGCTTTGCTCTCATAACCACTTCATTTAAAATCCATCATTTCTTAATGAGGCAAGCACGCATTACTTTGTATTTCCAGTGTGCTCCCATTTGATGGTACTAGCAGCTCCAAGCAAAGCAATAGCCCACCCACCCTGTTGCTAGAAAAAAGACAACCAAGGAGGGTGGCACTCTCAAGCCTAACATGCATGCATGGCCAATCAACTACGTCCTGCCACCCTGGCATAGCTCACTTGATGCCCACTCACCCCAAATCTATTGGAAAGAAATGGAGACTAGAGGAGACCTCTGAGCTTCCACACCCCAGTGAGAGACACAGCCCCCAAAGCTGATCTGTGAACATATTTACAAAGTCTGATCACAGCCTCCTGCAGTCACCATTTTAGAATATTTTAGTTTATAGACAATTCTTTTGAGAGCTATTTCCCCAACACCCAATGCTGGCTTCCATTCAAAGCCAAAACTTTGGAGTAGGTGAATCACTGTCCCATTCCTAACACCTAAAAAGGAGTGTTCACGCTCTAGCACACAGAGAGTACCTGGCTTTTCAAAGGAGCTAGCTTCACAGAGTACACTCATTGCCCTAATTCTCATCTGTTGCACCAGCCATTCAAAGAAATTTGATGGCATGGAGACAGGTGGTGATAAGCAGCCCTCAAAGATAAAAATACATCCCTAGAGCAAAGAAAGAGCTAGGGAAACAGAGCTCATCCATCCTTGCAGTCTCCGGCATCCCAGTATCCTCTGAGCTGTATGCCTGGGGAGCTTGGGAATGGGATTTCAGATGGCAGAGCACCGAGAAGAGTTTGTACATCTGTTTCCCAGGAGTGCTAGCAGATGCAAAAAAAAAAATCCCCAAAACCCAACAACTGCCAAAACAAACCAGCCCAGTTTCACCTGTTATTGCAAGAGCTCATACCACTTGTGCCCCCCAACTGTAACCCTTTGGTACCAAGACTACAAAGTGAGAACAGTGGAAGTTCTTCACATAAGACCAAAACCAGAGACTGAGCACTGTATTTCCCTGTCCTCATGTACTGGATCCTTGCTTTTTAACTTCTTTCTTCCATTTCCCCCACCTCTCCTGGTCAAATCAGTCCTTATGGTTTGGAAATTAAGTAGTGTGTGTTCTGACTGATCTGAAACATGCTTTCAGTCTTCACCTAGGCTTAGGACAAAGTCAGAGGAAAGGAAGGAAATCTGAAAAGGAAAGAAAAATTTAGTGAGGTTAGAATAGGGACTGTAATCAGGACTCAGGATTTGTTCCGGTTGCTGTCACAGATGCCTATAACTCTTCACTGCACACAGGATGTTGCATCACATGCTTCTCCAGAGTTCCTCATGGAAAGCAGTATGGATTGTCTGTGCACTATACAATAGCATGTTCTTCCATACTTCAAATTACCTTCCCAAGGAATTAAGCCCTTGCTGAAAAAACTTCCTCTTTTTATATCTGAATTTCCCCTAACAGAGTGATGGGAATACTCTCATAACCTGCCAGTGGAGCGACACACTAAATGTTTGCAGTGTCTTTGTTCACAGGATGCCAATGAAAGGGAGAGACTTTTCCTAGGCTAAGATTCAACGCAGATAGCAACAATTACAAGAATTCACATGCAAATGTTTCAGTATGGCACAAGGTTAAGGGAAATGGTCAGCGGTTTTTCTTTTCGTAGAGTTCTCTGCAGCAAGGCCAAGAACGTGCTTGGTAATCACATCTGACCCTACACCAGCAGTAAGCTCTATAAGCATTTGCTAGCTCTTAAAACTCCTGGCATCAAGTCTCTTTTTTTCTGAAAGACAGCTCTGTGCAAAAACGCCTTTTGGTGTGGGAGACTACTGAAATCGAATTTCTTCAGGTTCGAAGACTCACCTCTGCCTATTTCACTCCCCCTTCCCACCCCCCCAAACATTTGGACTCTTCTCATTTTTTCAGCGTTTATTCAGTCTTTCTCTTTACGCATTGCCCATCTTCACCCCCAGGCTGCTCGCACATTAGGCACCTGAAGTCTGTTTTCCAGCAAGGCCGCAGAAGAAGCGGGTACCGCTGGCGCACCACACAGGGCAGAGTCCCGCAGACACCCTCTCGGCACTCCGAGCTGGACCGTGGCTTTCCTTCCCGCAGGAACGCTCCTGGGGGCCCTTTTCCCGCGGGATCGCTCCCGAGCTGAGGAGCCCGGCTCCCAAACGGGGCAGGCGGGCGTCCCTTCCCCTCGCCCGCTCGGGCCGGGACCCCGCGCCGCTCCAGCCCCAGGCTGGGGGTCTCACCTTGGGCAGGTCGGCGGCACCCCGGATCCTCTGCGCCACCCGCTCGCCCTCGGGGTGGATCCTGCTCACATGCCGCCACATCCGCTCCCAGGTGGGCTCGTCCACGGGCAGCCCGCCGCGGTTGACGAAGAAGGGGACGCCGCCGTCGCGGAGATCCTCCTCGCCCTCCTCCTCCTGCTGCTCCTCGTCCC
>JAWWEU010000158.1:42050622-42068231 GCA_035583155.1 Acropternis orthonyx | reverse complement strand
ACCGGGCGGGGGCTGCATGCGGGGTAACAAAGCCCCCGCGCCGGCCGGGATGGGATGGGATGGGATGGGATGGGATGGGATGGGATGGGATGAGCGTCGCTCTGCCCCGCCCCGCCCCGCCCCGCCCCAGACCGGGCGGTGCCGCACCGCGATCGGTGCCCACCGCTGCACGGGAGCGGGGATGCCGCTGTTCGCGGGAGATAAGGAAGATAAGGGCGATAAGGGAGCCGGCTGCTTGCGGGCGATAAGGGGGCGGGAGCGGGCCCGGGCCCGGGTCGGGGGGGGAGGGTGGGGCGGGGCGGGGCGGGGCCGAGCCGGGCCACCGCCGAAGGGTCGCCGTGAGGGGCAAAGGTCCCCGAGCGCTGCCCGGCCCGGGGTCTGAGGGCTGGGGGGCTCCGGCCCCGCCGGACAGTGAGGTACCGCCGGGGCAACTTTCAGTGCTGAGGCAACTGAGGAACAGAAGAGCTGGGATGAAGTTGCCAGGTGGGAAGCAGTGAGAGACAGAGAGGGTATTGGGGATGTTCCTGTGGCACAAAGCGATGGTGAAGGATGAACTTCTCCCAAGGTGGGACCACAGGGCTGATCTCGGGGTGTGCCACATACAGTGTGTCCCCCTCAAAGGTGCAGGGCTCTTCGGACAGGGAAGAGACAAAATGCACTGTACCAAAGGTCTGGAGATGCACCAGAAGTTAAAGACCAAGTGTTTTGCTCTGCCTGTATTATTTGGTTCTATTTCAGCCCTCTTAAAGTTCTGGGAAGCGTGAAGTCTGATGGGAGGTTGCCCACATGATGCAGATTTGTAAGTCTGTTCTCCAGTGTGTACAGTGGTTGTGTCCACATCTGTAAGAGCCAGGCTATGTCATGCGATGGACAGGACTGCTGACTGTGTGTTCTCACCACCCTGTAATACTAGTACATTTTGAAAGCCCTAGTATAAAAGTGTTCTGTAACTTAAGCACCGGTACAAGAAATGTGTACAGATTACCAGGTCAGCTGCTGAGGAACCTTCTGAAGGGCATCTTGAAATACTTGCAATTTAGTACTCAAAACAAAGGGCTGTGGGAAATGAGGGGAAATACATCCCAGTTGCCATGGGATTTGATGTGTCCTGAGAGCTGTGTATAACCTTTACAGAGCCTGGTAGAGGATTTCAGAGAAAAATGTCACCTCTCTGGTAGTTCTCTGTGGGTTGTTGTTCACATGAGATCCTTTCTGAAGGCAAAATACTTGAACATGATATTTCTGTTGAGCTCAATATTGCCCAAAATGCTGAAATGTTGATTCTCTTTAGAAAAACTAAGCTAAATGTGTATCCCTGCCTCTTCCTTCTCTCTTCCAAACAAATCACCAGCATCACTTCATGCAGCCTACGTTAACTTCGGCAATACCTAAACATATATGTCTGTGAATAAGGATTTTCTCTTGAATGAGGACCTTGAACCCTGCTGATTTATCGCCTCAGTAAGGCTTTTACAGTTTTTACTGCCTTTTTACCTGTGAGCAAGTGGCAGTCAATAGGGGCTGACTCCTTATATCTAAAGAGGCAGCAAAGCCTGTGTCGGGAATAATTCTACAGCCCCTGAATTGGATGCATTTTGTAGGAACAGTTCATAACCTCCCATGTCCCCAGCCCTTCTGCCCCAGTGGTCTTCAGGTCCTCTACAGACATGGGACTGGAAGGGTACCAGTTGTGCAATGGCACAGGCATACTGGGGGACATCATCTGCATTGTGGCTGAGTGGCAGATGTATTTCCAGTAACAACACTGGGGAAATGACAGGGTGCAAAGATTTTAAATACTTCTTTTTGAGCTATATTGCGTCCCCTGGCTGAAATTAGGCACAGCTGTATGTAGAAGTAAGGATGCTGGTTTTGATTCTGAGCTCCACCACTAATTCACAGCTGGTAGTTCACATTACCTTCTGTATCTGTGCTTTTCTACCTGTAAAAGGGAAATGCTAGTACCCCTGACTTGCAGCCAGAGATTTTGTAAAGTCGGCATTTTTGACACATTAACAGTTATTCTTTCTTAAAACTAAAAATACTGTGTTGTAGTAGAAGTGAAATACGATTCTTGTATGTTTAGAGTCTGAAAATATATTCTCAAATCTCAGTTGTGGCAAATGTAGCTGATAAACATCAGCAGGCCACAAAATGAGGCTTATCAAGGGATTTTGGCTTCAGTTTGTATTGGTTTATTATTAGGCAGTATCCCTCCTTTCTGACCATCTCTCAAATAATTGGGCAGCAGCAGGGTATCACTATTTTAAGGGAATGCCATGGCAGTAAGCTTTGTTTAGCTGTATAAGGGAGAGCACAGCCATGCCAGGTGAGCCAGTCCCTGCAGTGGGGACTGAACGCAACTGAGGTGAGAGAGGTCAGAGACTTCACTTCCTCTTCTGTACAGGTTTGCTTCCTTGCTGCATTTAAGAATTGATACACGTGCAGGTAGAAACCCAAATACTAAACCACAGCTAAGGTATTAAGGAAAAGTTGATTCTGAAGGCAGAAATCCTAAACATGCTGCTAAAATCATACAGCAGGTGAAAGAGCACCCCCAGGCCTGTTTTCTGGTGCTTTTATAACAGTACCTTTGCATGCACATAACTTCAGGGCTGTGTTCTCCCCTGTCCTTTTATGGATTCTCTTTCTCCCAGCAAGGGCCTCACAGCATCTCTGTGAGAAAGTGCTGTGTCTACATAGGAATCCTAATTCTCAAAACAGGCAGAGAAGAAACATCCATAGGTGTAATAAATGGGATTTTCCCATAGCGATCTTTTCCCAGGCCTAGTTTTCCTAGCAGCGAAAACTTCTTTGAGCAAGAACTCTTTATCCTCCTTGAATAACTCTTCCATGTACACCTTCCTGTCCCTACACCCTGGATCCTGTTGCCCATGGTGCAGGCTGTGTAATGGGCATTAAACACTGCCTTTAATTTCTGGCAGCACGTTATTGTGGCTAGGATGATGAGTGACCAGAAGACCATACAATTTTTGTTTATTGACAACATAAATCTTTCATTTACCTATGCCCTGTAGAGGAAAACTGTGCAGAAACTCTGTGTGTATCACACCTGAGAATGGTTTACATGGGTGAAGTTTTGTTAAGACAGAGTAAAGTTTTGCTGTTAGTGAAAAAATAAATAACACTGATAAAGTATTGAAATCAAGACAGAACTTATTTGAATCAGTACGTATTTTTTTAAGATATGAAATATTTGATAAAAGTATGCAAGTGGTGTAAGCAGAACTAGAAAAATAAATTCTGTCCTCTGTTTTTCTGTGTGAACTGGGAAGTTTGTTTCTATTAGACAGGATCCAAAATTAGTTTCTGTGAACATGTGTGGTGAGTGATAATGTTGACTTTATTTCATAGTGTCTTTTACATTTTGATTAATATTTATTTTTTTTTTTACTTCTGACAATCATTTGTTATTATGCTGTCATTTTGGTTTTTGTGGTGTTTTTTTTTTTTTAATCTTCAAACACTGTGTCTTTGTGAACTTGCACAGAAACAATTAAAACACTTAGCAGAGATCTTTTTCTTGATGGCAATTTTAGGCTACTATTTAGTTAACATGCATTTTCTTAGTATGAACTGGAACATCTCAATGATCTTAAGGGTTTTTTCCAAGCTAAATGATTCTATGATTCTGTGTAACACTGAATGTTGCTTAGAGCATGAATAGGGTTGTGATGTCTTTAGCCACCTTGGCCTAACTCTTTGTGATCTGAGCTTCTCTGTGCCACTCACTTCCTTTTTTTGTAACTGTTTTGGAGTGGGTTCCCTTTTTTGTTTTCCTGAAAGAGCTCAGTGAAAAGCCTCTTGTAACAAATCAGCATGTATCTGAATCTATTTCCCAGAGTTTATTTAGCTTTGAAGCTGTTATCTAAACCCATTGAGTTTCTTTCAGTGGTTTTAACATACTAATTCTATTTAATTCTGTGTATGTTTGAAATGCTTCTTTCAAAGGCACCTGTCGTTTTTCTAAACTGATTTTTCAGAACTTTGCCATTGAGTCAGTCAGTGCCTCTGTATCACACTGGATATCTTTTAACATATTTTGTAAGGTCTCTTCTTATCAAGAAGAATTCCTGTGTGTCACAGATTGCTTTGCACCTGTTGGAAATCTGTAGGAAAATTCCAACAGATTCACTTATTTTCATCCAGGCTTGACTCTACCTGTGGCAGGTATGAATGGAGGTGGGGAGCAGAAGTGCAGAAAGTGAGGTTTGCAGCCTTTTCCAATCAAAATGATTCTATGATTGGGTTAAAGTTGATCATGCTTTTGAGAGGAGGGGAGAAAACCTATATGACCTGTTAAAGTCCCTTACGGCCCTGTCTTTTGTGCCTGAAAATCACTAGTCTGATGTATTGACTGCTGAAGGTAGGGAGTTTTTGCCCATTTGAAGGGCTCTCTTGATGTGAAGAAAGCTCAACTCACTTCCATCAATGTCCTTTGCTCATACAAACGGCCTCTGTGGTTCCAGTTGCTGTGTGTAAATGAGAGAAATAGTGTATATCAGGGTGGAACACCAAGGCACAGTGGCTCAGTGAAAGTCTTTCTAATACATTTTTTACATAGCAGGTGAACTCCCTTTTTAAAGTGTTTAATTTATTGTTTGGTTTCTTTTCTTTTCTAAAGTTTCAGTTAAAGATAGGGGGTTGAAACTCATTGTTGAAGTGGTGTTTATTCATGTGTTTTTTCCTTTGCTTGTGTTTAGTTTTCGCCAGCTCACAGTAGTGCTTTTAGCCTATTCAGACAAATGTCTTTATGTGCAGTGAAATTCTCTGCTGTGCAGGAAACCTTGATGAGATCAGTGGACTGCTGAGCAGTATGCATATGCTGCAGTAGATCTTTGCCCCAAACAGGAGTTCTACCTTTGCCCCTAAATTTGTTCTTGCCGTGACTCTAATCAGAACTATCTCTGCAGATAATAGCAAAGCTTCTGTTACTTGATTACAATGCACATGTAACCTTTGGTCTGTCGGGGAGATTGGTTGGCATAGCAGTGCCAGAATAGCCCTGTTTTGTGGGAAGCTAAGAATGACTTCAACAGAGACTGATATAGTGACTTAACACATTTTTCTCGTCAGGTGCAGTCATACTGATTTCTTTTCCTGTGTAGGTCACATCTAAGAGAGAGGAAACTTAGATCTAATCAAGCTATTGAATGTGAGCAAGTATTTGTGAGACTGCTGCATTTATCATAGAATGGTTTGGGTTGGAAGAGACCTTAAAGATCATCTGTTCCAATGCCCCAGGACAGGAACATCTTCCACTAGGCCAAGTTTCTCACAGGCCCATCCAGCCTGGCCCTGAACACCTCCAGGGATGGGACATCAACAACTTCCCTGGGCAACCTATTCCAGTGCTTCACCACCCTCACAGTAAAGAATTTCTTCTTAATATCTAATCTAAACTTACCTTCATTCAGTTTGAAGCCATTACCCCTTGTCCTATCACTACATGCTCTTGTAAAAAGTCTGTCTCCAACTCTCCTGTAGCCCCCTTTAGGTATTGAAAGGGTGACTACAGGAAAGACCATAGATTGATATGGTTTCGCATCAAACTTCAGTGAAAGGAAGTTGAACAGCTAACAGGTATAAAGCACCCTACTTAGCTGGGAAGGAAAAGGGGCTTTGTTTTTGGAAGTGAGTGGAAAACTCTAGTTTTAGCAATCACAAAGGAGTTAAAAGCTCTCTGCTATATGAGGGCTGAACAGACATCGTTAAAACTTCAAGTTACATGAACAAAAAAAAAAAAAATCATGGAATACAAATTGTAAATAGTTGCGCCTGTTTTAAAGTTCATTAACTTCACCAGTGAGCTTTTGGATAAAGCTAGAATTTTATTATGAAATTCTTAATTTCCTTTCTGTCTATCTGATTTTTTTTTCAAGAGATGGAGAGGAAATGAACACAAGCTCATAAAACCTTTTTCCTGTTCTACATTGGTACAGAACAGACACTTCTGAAAGATTTATTCTGGAGCCAGAATAATGAGTGCACCAACACACAGGGTATTTTATGAGGTTTTTGGAAGAACTTGCATCCTAACTTTGAACCCCAACAATGCTTTGTGTGAAATAGAAATTTAAATGTAACATTTCTCATATCCAGAGAGATGTGCTGAGTCTGGTCTATAACATGTGCCTTTCTTATATAGATCAGAGCGAGCATTCAGTTGTATGTACAAAAGACAGTACTCCCAGACTAGCCAGGTCAGGAATTTATGTGGAGCCTTAGGTTCAATTCCCTGTGCTAAGTCTTGTCATGCATGCAATTTGAACTTTTGTCTGTCTTGTCATTGATACTGCAGATTGTTAGTGTATTCTGGAGCTGGTGCCTCTCCCTTTTGTTTTGATCGGAAAATCCTCCTTGAACCTGAGTAACCTTTCTTAGCAGAAATTTAGTTTTCTTCAGAAAAGTTCAAGAAACTGGTACTTCCCAAGAGAAAAGGTATTTCCTTAAGAAATTTGATATCATTTTCTAAGTCAAATTGGTCCTGAGCAGTTTTCTCTTCACAGCTTGTTCCTTAGTATCTCCAGTTCTAATTTTGTCATTTAGTAGTAATAGATGTGGGGGTTTTTTCTCATGAAGCCCTGAATAAAGTTATTACAGGAAAGAAACTTTTCAAGTGCTACATGGGTTTTAGAGCTCTGTGCTTATTCCCTCCTTTCTGGTATGCTGTTCTGTCCATGCGTCCCCAGTTTTGTTGTTTTCATGCCTGCAACATCTTTGCAAAACATGAAAGTGCTACTCTTCCCATTCTGCAAATGGAGGAATGAGATAAAGAACTTCAGCAAGTGCTTTTATTGTAGGTGAAAAGACACCCGAGCAGAGGGGGTCACTGACCTCATGAATCAGGTAACCACCTCCATGCAATGGTATCTGGATGTACCAGCGTTGACTCTGGTTCATACAGGTACAGCTGTGGTGTGCCATGTGTGTTTCCTGCCTTGGGAATCCGCAGCTCAGAGCACTCTGCATTGTTCTCTGCTGTGAGGCATAAACATGTCCTGAATGACTTGTCTGAGATCACACAGGAAGACACTGGAAGAGCAGGGACATAATGTGACTTTTCTCTTAAGCAGCAAGCCAACCTTCTTTAGTTTTGTTTCTAGGCTACATAAATTGTAAGTGAATAAAAATTATGTGCACATGGAAAGACTTCTTCAGTACTTTTTGGAAAATCAGTTAATTCCTATAACAGGATAGGTTTGGGGGAGTGGAGAGGATTGATTTTGCAATAGGATTAGTTATGCTAAAGAAACAGGGGTTTTTGTACTGCTGGAAATGCAAATAAAATTTTGATAGATTAGACTTCCATCTTGCTTTGCTTTATTGAAGTTAGAGTAGGAATGCATTGATCAGTATCGATCTGCCCTATTATGTCATAGACTGGAAGGAATGTAGGAATTTATTAGTATTATTCTAATACATTGAAGAATGTATTAGAAGAATATTAATAAAAAAATTAATGAAAAAAGGGTTTATTAGTGTTAAGAAACGGTACATTCTTTTTGTCAGTGTTAATCTCCTGGTTCTTGATTCCCTTCTCCCCCCTCTTTGCTGTTGCTACTTCATAGTCCTATTGTGCCCAGCTTACTCTGTTACATGTTCCCTGGTTTGCTGAAACTTGCTAATTTAGTGATTATGCCTTCACACTCACTAATCTGTTTCATTTCTGGTAGGTATCATATGGAATGTGCTTGATGCCACACAGTGCCATCTGTTCGTACAGAGGAGAGAATGTCACTCTGGGTTTTGGAGGTAGGTTTGGGGCTATGTGGAAGTTAAGGTGAAGTACAAAGAGCTGTTTTTTTTTTTTCAGCTGGCTGTGGACTGAAAAGGTGCATTTTTCCAAGGGAGTATCTTATATATGAAGAGGAATGGCAGGTAACTTGGCTTCATTGGGGTATGTGGGGTATGTGCCCAATTTAAATGCCTTTATGCAACTGCACACACTGTGGGGAATAAACAAGAGTAATTAGAGATGTGCACATGCCTGCAGGGCTCTGATCTTTTTGTTATCACAGAGATGTGGTGCTATGAATACTGCGAATGGAGTGTTGGAGTGGAAGGATACAGGCTCTTTAGGAAGGACAGGCAGGGGAGACAAGGAAGTGGTGTTGCCCTCTATGTCAATGACCAGCTGGAGTGCACGGAGGTCATCTTGGGAATAGATAAGGTGCCAACTGATAACTTATGGGTCAGGATTACACGGAGGGTAGGGACAGGTGACATTATAGTGGGGATCTGCTACAGGCTGCCCAATCAGGAAGACGGAGCAGATGGCGCCCTCTGTAGACAGATAGGAGCAGCCTCATGTTCACAAGCCCTGGTTCTCATGAAGGGCTGCAACTACCCCAACATCTGTTGGAGGGACAACACAGGCAGGGCTTAAGCAATCCAGGAGGTTCTTGGAATGCACTGATGATCACTTCCTTCTCCAAGTGATAGAGTACCCAATGAGGAGTGGTGCTATGCCGGGCCTTGTGCTCAGCATCACCAAAAGGAGGGGCTGGTGGGGAAGGTGCAGCTCAAGAGCAATTGGGCTGCAGGGACCATGGAATGGTGAAATTCCAAGTCCTTTGGGCAGCAAGGAGGGCATACAGCAAGCTCAACCCTGGACTTCAGGAGAGCAGACTTTGGCCTCTTCAGTGATCTGCTTGGTTAGAGTACCACTGGATAAAGCCCTAGAGGGAAGAGGGTCCCAAGAAAGCTCGTTGATATTTAAGGACCACCTCCTTCAAGCTCAGGAGCAATGCATCCCAACAAAGCGGAGGTTGGGCAAAAATGTGAAGAAGCCTGCACGGATGAGCAAGGAGCTCCTAGACAAACTCAAAATCAAACTCAAAAGAAAGCCTACAGAGGGTGGAAGCAAGGGCAGGGAGGAATATAGAGAAATTGTCTGAGCAGCCAGGGATCTGATTAGGAAGGCTAAAGCCCTGATAGAATTAAGTCTGTCCAGGGACATCAGGAACAACAAACAAAGCTTCTATAGATACATTGGCAATAAAAGGAAGACTAGGGAAATCATGAGTCCTTCCTGGAAGGAAACAGGAGATCTGGTTACCCAGGACAAAGAAGGCTGAGGTATTCCACAGCTTTTTTTCCCCCTCAATCTTTACCAGCCACTGCTCCAGCCATACTGCCCAAGTCACAGAAGACAAAGGCAGCCAAGTGGAGACCAGCCATGAGAGGCATTCCTCAGAGGTCTGTATTTGGGCTGGCACTGTTTAACATCTCTCTGTCAGTGACATGGACAGTGGCACTGAGTGCATGCTCAGCAAGTTGGTCAATGATATCAAGCTGTGGTGCAGTCAACATGCTGCTGAAGGGAAGGGATACCATCCAGAGGGACCTTGAGAGGCCTGAGAGGTAAGCCTGTGCAAACCTCATGAAGTTCAACAAAGCCAAGTGCAAGGTCCTGGATTGGGGCAATTCTAAACACAAATACTGGGTGAAGAATGGTTTGAGAGCAGCCCAGAGGAGGACTTGGGGGTGTTGATAAATGAGAAGTTTGACATGACCCAGCCACATGCATTTGCACCCCAGAAAGCCAACCGTGTCCTGGTCTGCAACAAAGACAGAGTGGCCATCAGGCTGAGGGAGGTGATTCTGCCCCTCTACTCTGCTCTGGTGAAACTGGTGAGACCCCACCTGGAGTACTGCATTCATCTCTGGGGCCCCCAGGATAAGAACGATGTGAATGTATTGGAGTGAGTCCAGAGGAGCGTCACAAAGATGATCAGAGGGTTAGAGGACCTCGCCTGTGAAGACAGGCTGAGAGAGTTGGGGCTGTTCAGCCTGGAGAAGGGAAGGTTCTGGGGAAAACCCCTAGCAGTCTTCCTGTACCTAAAGGGAGACCAAAAGAGAGCTGGAGAGGGCCTTTTTACAAGAGCATGTAGTGATAGGATAAGGAGGAATGGCTTCAAACTGAAAGAGAGTAGGTTTAGGTTGGATATTAGGAAAAAAGTCTTTACTATGAGAGTAGTGAGGCACCGGAACAGAGAAGCTGTGAATGTCCCATCCCTGGAAGTGTTCATGGACAGATTGGATGGGGCTCTGAGCAACCTGGTCTACTAGAAGGTGTCCCTTCCCATGGTGATGGGCTGGAACTAGATGATCTCCAAGGTCCCTCCCTGCTCAAATCATTTTAAGATTCTATGATAAGGAATATGCTGCAGATATCAAGGCTCACATTCTGGGAGTCTAATGGACTTTGCAGAGACTTGAGAGGTGTTTCTTTCCACCCAAGTTGTTCACTTTTTACTGTTTGAGTTGGAAATTAAGTGGAATGTTAATAAGTCTGTGCCTCTAAGTATGATCTTTTCACTCTCTCCAACTGGAAGTGGTGCTGATTCTGCCTCAGCTCCAAAACACCTTGACCCGCGAGTATTTGAAAGCTACTTCAGGCTGTGTTTGGGAAAACGTTGTGCCCTATTTGACAATTTGTCTGTTTCTCCGTAGTGATTATTTAGCTTTCTTTTCCCCGGGATAAAATTACCATAGTGGATCGGCATGATACCGAAATGGGATGAGTGACATCTAGTGGTTATGAAAAAGAATGTGCAGGATCAAATGTTTTTCCCGCAGGACAATGAAAGTAAATCAGTTCCTAAAAAATGGCCTGTGAGTAACGTAGAATCTACAAAACTTGAAATTTAGAGATCAGTTCCTATCACTGCAACTTCTTCAGTCAGCTTCTGTAAGCAGTAGCTTTCCTGCTTGATGTTCAATACCAATGAATGACTTTGATACTGATGCCAAGGCTTGGTTACCCTCAACACATTCTAATGTCTTCTTGTGTCTCTTTCCCATTTCATTTTTTGTTTGTTTTTAGGGATACTTTTACATGGCTCTCCCTTTGCCACAACCAAAATTACTTTAGGATCATATAATTTTGTGATTATTATTTTTGTTTTAGGCTGTTGGAGGAAGATCAACTCATGAATAGCTCACTTGTGAGAAAGTGCTAAGAACCCAGCTGTCTTATTTGTTGCTGTCAATGTTAGAGTTCACTGTTCACTTCCACTGAAAGGATTCTAGTCAGGACGGGACTTCCAACATCCAGACCAGGTCTCTGTTGTCTCAGGGCAACCTTGTTGAATGGATGCTGTCTAAGGGTACAGAGTGGATTACACCTGTATGATGTCTGGTGGAGGAAATTGGTGGCTTTAATAGGTTCTTTCCTGCTGTAATTTCCAATGATTCTTATTCTAAGCAACTGCACCAGTGTAACTAATCTTACTCTCCAATAATTACTTATGGACAAATTCCAGCTGTCCAGTTCCCATTGAAGCAAGAGTTAGATAAAATCTCTATCACTGTAGGGCAGTGCTTGGCTTCTTGT
Organism: Acropternis orthonyx; assembly: GCA_035583155.1. Lineage (NCBI taxonomy): Eukaryota > Metazoa > Chordata > Aves > Passeriformes > Rhinocryptidae > Acropternis > Acropternis orthonyx. The sequence continues at coordinate 42,056,869 of JAWWEU010000158.1, read as the reverse complement.
ATTATACAACACTATGATTTCTGGTTAAATTTAGAATGCTGAGAAATGAGCTAGTGTATGGTCATATTTTTTAGATTTTGGTGACGGAAAATGTTGTGCCTTCCTACTGGCCTGGTAGACTTCACAGAAAATGGAAACAGACATTTCCTCTGACTTGAGAAAGGAGTGACCTCCACTGAAATTAGATCAATCCTTCTTACCTGATTTCCTGGGAAGTCACAAGCATATTCAGAAATCCCCCTGCCAACCCATTACATGAAATTGGGTAAGTCATTTGGTCAAGTTTAGACTAGTGACCACTGCAGTTGAGCCAGTAATTAAAGTAATCTGGCAAATTCTGTGCTCTAGAAGCCTTTTGGGATGGATAGTATATGAATACATATGAAGTTATGGAAGATTTTGGGAAAAGAGGTGTCATTTAATACCTAGGATGAGCAGTAGCTATGTCAATCTGTCTGAGTCTTTGATAGGGCCTTGCATACATCCAGATGACTCTGCCCAGCTCTATTTCCTCTCAGTTCTTCAGGGGTGCAGAAATGGAGAGAGGAACATAAAGGAATATGTGGCACATGTTCTCTGTGTTAGTAATATATCCGTCACAGATGTGGGATCTGAAAGGAAAAGGAAGGAAGCAGGTGAAATCTGTTGTGCTCAGAGGAAGCCAGCATGTGTTTGAGTGCTAGCAAATGACAGATTTTTCCTTTAAAAGTCAGTACTCTCATATTATGAGAGAGGGACAGATGTCATTGTTAAATACGTCCTTTATGAAGCTGTAAGTTCGTACTCTGACAAGGACAAAGCCTGGTGCCATCACAGAATTCCTCCAGAGTGGAGACTGTTATGCACAGGAGCTCCGTTTAGGGGAGGAACAGCAAGGGAATTTTTCCAAAAACTTCAGTAGTTACAATTACTGGGATATGACAGAAGCAATTCTGAATTAAGCTTCAAAGCTCTAAAGGGCAGAAAAAGTTCTTCAACATGTGTGCCTATTGCATTATAATTTTTGCACATGTTTTTAAAGTATATGTGATGTGGCAGCAATTTTAAGTGAAGCCATGCCAGCTGCCTCTCCTGCAATGAGTTCATCCCCTTAGGTCTATAGTGTCAATGACTTTGTTCAGCTGTGACTTCATGTATGAAAGTGCAAGAAATGCCTTACTGTGTCAAACCTATGGCCCACCTAGGCTAGTATTTGCACCTTTGACAGTAACAGCAGGCGATACTATATGGAACTAGGACATGATCCTAACCATTTATGTTGTACAAACTCCTCGTTTTTCCCCAGAATCCACAGTCACTGGATTAAGATCTCTGTGAGGTACACTTGTGGCCATTCCCTTACCTGTTGTGGAACTGCTGTCCATAAATAATTCTCTTTTTATAGTCTGTACTTTTTGTCTAGCCTGCTGATATTATTGGTCTCCTCAGTCCCACATCACCAGAATTTCACTACAGCTGTGTTTGCAAAATAAAATTATTGCTTCTGTTTGTTTGAAACCTATCTTGCACATAGTTTGACTGAGTGCTCGTAGTTCTAGTATTGCAAGGTTTGGTGAGTAACAGTCCTGCTCTCGCTTTCTTCACTGCCATCATGATTTTGTAATTCTCAGTTGTATGCCCCTCAGCCTGCATGTCTCCAAATTAAGGAGAGAAATCTCTCCTCGTAATGCAGCTGCTCCATCCCCTAAATTTCTGTTGTACAATGTATGTGCTCACATGAAACACGAGTGCTTAAATGTGGATACAAGTCAGTCTCTCAGTAGCTACATTTCCCAGCTGTCTGCCACAAGGCAGAGTTGGCTGCCCTGTTAAAGCAGTCAGTGTTCACAGCATAACTCTTTTTTTGAGCACCTTCTGTCTGACCTTTTTTAAATCTGTAGCAAGCAAATTCCAAGAACACTTGTGGGATGAAGTGCAGCAACTTTCTCTGTGGGTGGAGACTGGCCAGTCTGCGAATCATCCCTATGGATATTTAGCTTTTTCTTGGCCTGAAACCAGCTGTTAAAAAGGGCCAGATCCTCACTAGTTGCTTGTGGAGTTTCTGGTCATTTGGGTTACAGTGGTGGCCAGACATCCATTTGTACTTTTTGTGGTGATTCCTGCCTGTCTCAGTGCTGAACAAGTGAATTAATTTTTACTTCTTGGTAGTTAGTACCCTTCCTGTATGTACAGGATACCCATGGTGAGAATGTGGTCAGCTGCAGGACAGATACAGGGTAGCAGCCACACTTTTGGAGGCACTTGACCTGATTTTGGCCAGGACACTGATGTATTCTATCTTGAGAAGTGGATCTTTAGAGGAAGTGGTGATGCTGCAGGCGTCATCTGTCAGTTCACTAGTCTCTAAAGGGGGTGGAAGTTACATTCTGGTGGTGTGGTTATGACAGAACTGGTTCTTAAATGTTATCATTCTTGGTTTCTGGCAGCTTATTATATATTAAGTTGTCTTGGGTTGTGGAAAGTAACCCAGATATTGTTTTTAATCAATCGATTTTAATAAATTGATGAGTTATTTTTTTCATGGATGACTGAGTAGCTCTTTTTGGAACCCATGTTGAGCAGTAATCCTTTGTTTTATGTCCTGTAACTGATTTGACTGGATAGTGAAGGGAAGGCTGAAATGTTTAATTTTATTATATGGTTACAATTTAAAGGATGTAAAGGCAAAGATAACTAATGCTTGATCTAACTAAACATGTATGACTAGTCTGGTAAGCAGAAGACTGCAAATGGAAATTTGCTCTATTTTTTTCTCTTTTAGAAAAGTAAAGATTTAAAGAATGGAATGAGAGCAAATGTTGCTTTTAGATATTAATAAAAATCACCAAATGTGTCCACCTACTATCCTCTTATTGCTGATTTGCCATGTATGGGAATAGCGTGAGCTGCAATGTTTTGCATTGCAGTGACCCTAATTGTGTAAGTCATGGGGCACATTTCCTCTATCACATTCAATAAACACAGTGCTATGAAACCTGCAGCACCTTTTCTAGGTACATTCTGTATTAAAATGTCTTCCTGTCTCTTAAGAAAAATAATACTCCCTAGAGTCAATCTCCCACATCTCTAACTGCTGCATTCTCACTGCCAAGAATGTAACCTTGTTCAGCCTTTGCACCAAATGTTATGCTGGGGGCTCCATAAGTCAGGCTAAGAAATGACTACATACCAGAATAAACTATCACAGACGATGAGTGAAGAATAAGTGCATACACAGTTCGTTTACTTCTGATCTCACATCTATTGATCTCAAAACACTTTTTACATCTTAGGAACTAAAACTGTCATCATAAACTAGACTCAACATAGTTACTGTTTTTATAGTGAACAATAATCTCCCTTCCCACAAATTCTCACTGTTTGACACTATGTCTTTTCCTGAACAGAAACAGACCAGCTGCGTTTCTCTTGGATGCTTTACCAATGTCTATCTAAGTCAGTGCAGAGTTCTTCTACTCAGCTGTTGTCAGAAAAGATTTCTGTTCTTGCAGACTTTACTTTTTTTTAAATTATCATGTTTTATCTAATAAAAACTACTACACTGGTCTACAAACTCTCATCTTAGAATAATTTGCCGCTATAGCAGTGCTAATGATGTAAGGAAAAAAGTGACTTAGGGCAATTGCTCCCTCTGCTGTGCAATCCTCCTGCCAGAAGCTCTGCACTTGCAGTAGTCATTCAGCTTTGTTTTTCCTGTGCCACAGTTATGTTGCTGGGTGTTGATGCCTTGTGCATAGTAGAAATTTTGAGAAACCTTTAATCCCCTGGCCTTTTGACACCAGAACATTAATTTTTTAGTCACACCAGTGACAAAATCACATTTTTATATTTATAAACATTAGCATAAAAATAAAATTTTGTAACAATAAAATATTTTGAATTCCATCAGGTATCATCTTTGGGCATTTTCTAAATACATCATTCTTGGATTTTGGTGTTATGAAGCAGCACTACACAAGGAAATTTTTGATCTAAATGAAAATGGAAACATCCAGTACTTTCAGCAGATTTTCATGTACAGTCAATACACTGCTCCTTGAGAACCTTCCATATAGCACAGATAGTGCTAATAAAACTCCTCATTTGTATCTATGTAGCATAGACAGAACTAATAAACTAATAATTCCTTAGTGGTTTTGGGTTTGTGGGTTTTTTTTAGCTTTTACTGCTTTTATTTTGTTATCTTTCTTCTGAGAAAACTTGGTTTTTAAAGGATAGATAAGTGTCTCTGTATTGTTAATGTGATCCCTCTGGTTAGATGAGACATTTCAAAAAGGAAACAACATTCCTGGAATGTCACACTGAGAGTAGTGTCAGGTTTATTTTGTTATAGGGAGAGAATTGATCAACATTCCTCGCATAGCTGATTCAGTGAAAGTGTAGTTCAGTTATATAAATTATTTGGTAATTTGTACTTTGTGTAACTATGCCTTCTCTAGAAAGCTATGTAAACAATATTAAAAAATTCCATTGTGTGAGGATTTCCCCAACTTTTAAAATCGTTTAGTTTTCAACAATTTAATTGCCCTTTTGGCCAGGTCAGATCATGAGTGAGCTCATGTGAGCTCATTTGTATTACTGTATCACCTGGAGGGCAGAGAGTTTTGCGTGAGATCTCTGTGCAGAATAAACTGCAGAAACTGAATTAGTGCAAGGTTCTGAGTCTTTCTGAGAGTGCTTGCTTGGTATCTTAATCTCTGGTCTGAGTGAGATCAAGAGCTGTTTCTGGGACCCATCTAACTGAGCCACAGCTAGATCTCAAAGAACCAGCTCCTCCAAAATGTGTGAGGTCTCCAAACACTTTGGTGCTTTCCAAGTGAAGTTTTTGCTGTTTCCCCTCACCCAGTTGATGGGATTGTGCAGGTTGTCACCAGAAGCACATCACTGCTGTTAGAAGCTTCTGGGGGTTAAATACACTGAACTGGGGCTTTTGGTCTCTTTTCCGGTACTTGGCATGGGAAGTGTGGGCCTGAGGGATCAGTACCTCAGACCCACTAAATCCTTCTATATACTCAGGAAAGTATTTGCCTTCCTTTGATAAGTGGTGCCCAACCAAAACCAGGAACAGCATCATTCTGACTGTCCTAATGTGATTTGTCTCCAGACCCTCATGGCTCTTTTTTATACAGCCATCTTAAACCTGAGCATCTGACATCTCTCCAAGAGTTCTGAGATGCCAAACTCCTCAACGCTCTAGAAAACATTAGCACATTTATCTGTCATTCATTTTTTTTGTTGTTTATATGGCTCTAGGACAGCAGAGAGGATCATCAGAGGAAGTTGTGACTTTTCTTCTTCATCCAGAATTTGGTTTTGTTGGAACATAAAATACATGAGTGAAGTTATCACAGTATGAAAAACAGAGGTAGAAAAGTGGTTTCTTGGAGGAGGTTGCTTACGTAGTCTATGACCAGTTTCTTGCAGATTGTGTTTTTATGGGGTAAGAAGGGCACTGGGGGGCATCTCCAGATTCCTTTGTGTATCCATTTTAAACATTCCCCTTCAAACTCATCCCTCATGTCTTTAACCTTGATAGAGCTTCATACAAGTATATTTGATCCACTATAGCATTAATAATCATTGTGAGGACACTTATAATCAACTTACAACAGTCCAACAGCAGAGACTTACAGTACAAAGATGACAAACTAGCATTTAAGCTTATGTTAGCTGTTAACTCCAGACTTTTACATTTCCAGCTGTAGGACAACAGTAGGAATTAGAAACATATACAGAGTCTCTCAGAGCACCCCCAAGGCAAGGACTTTTCTTGTAATTTGCAATTTCAAGCTTTATGAGTATTGCCTGTTGGTGATATTGGCTATCTGTTGGCAACTCATTAAATTTTGCCTTGTCACAAAGACTGCTGCTTGCTATTTTAAAATACCTCTTGTTCTCAAACTTAGTAGTGGGAATCTGTTCATGTTTACATGTTGGATGATATGATTGAAACAGTTTTGTCCCCAAATAGAAAAGAAAGGTTAAAAGCCTTTCAAAACACTTCTTCCAGGAGGCCAATGCAATGCAGTTGGCTCTGAAATAAGCCTCATGCTAAGACATTCTGCTTTTGGAAAAGGACTGTGCTTGACTATTGCAGGTCTGGACAGTCTCTTTTTAAGACCAATGTGATTTCAGGCATTAGTCCCTGTCAGACACAGTGAGAGAAGATATGTTATGGGTTTAAGGTTGGAGAATTTTCTCTTTCCCTCACCCGCCTGGACTGGGAGTGAAACCTGGAGCGGAGGGG
>JAWWEU010000158.1:42017235-42050522 GCA_035583155.1 Acropternis orthonyx | reverse complement strand
TAGTGTGGTTAATCGGAGGGAGTCTTTTGCTCTCTTGGCCCCCAGATATCTTAGTTTTCTCTTTCAAACTAAGACAACATAATGGACCTAATCTGGGAAAGCCTGAATTTAGCAGCTATCTCATGAGCTCTGACAGCCAGGCTGAGGCAGTACAAAAGCAGGAGAAATCCAGAAGCAGTGCTGCTGTTCCAGCTGTCACAATGTGCTGCTCTGCAGGTAGCCTTTCTTGCTCTCCTCTTCCTGTCACCCAGGCAGGGGTAGAGGAGCCAGCAGTTAGTGGCTAGCTCTTCAACTGTAGGCTTAGGTTTAGACCAGGCTCTACATGACTTCTGAGTCAGCAGAACTGTTCTCAGGGATGATCCCATGTTGCCCACCAAGCAGAACTCAGACAGCTTGATAACCCCACATGCGTTACCTTTATTGAACCACCAAGTGCAGCATTTATGGATGCAATTGCATCTCTCCATTTGGCCTCCAGCTGTAACCCTTGTCCCAAATAGCTATTTACTGCTGACTTGAACAGTGCTCATCACCCTCTAGTAAGCACTGACCTAAGCACCTCTAGTATCCACTGATTTAAGCACCTCTAACCAGCTTTCCTTCTACTATGTGTCTCAGATTTCTCTATAGGTATGCAGGGCCTGCCTAGGGACACAATGCTTAGCAGTAATGGAGAAGACAGTGAAAAAGCTATTGGAAGTGCTTGAATGGGTGCTGGCCTGTGCTTGTGACTGCCTCACCCCTTATACCAGAAGCCTGAGGCAGAGTATATTAGCCACACACTGAACTCTATGGGTGATTTGTAAGATCAGAATTTTTTTAATAACATTATCAACATGTCACTTGGAGCTGGTCATAACTTGCTTACTGTGACAAGTCAGTGTACCTTCTGTGCAGTGGGGAAGCCAATTCCAAACAGCAGGTCTGATGTGATGTTGATGCACTGTGTTTAGAGCACACAATCATTTCCATTCCTCTTTTTTAACACCATTGTCAACTTTTCTGCTGCAGTTCAGGAAGCCAGAAGTTAATTCTCTGCTTCTTGGAGAGCTGTGAGATGGAGCAGTGGGAATACAGGCTATTGAGTCTCCAAGGGTATGTGGGCAAAGAGATGGTGGAAGCTTTGCAGGTCTGGTTCAGGTAGAAAAACATAGTTGAAAATTTCACTTGGCAGAAAACTTTTGCTGCTGAATCAGATCAGAGCTGAGCAGGACAGAAAACATTTTTAATTTAAAGGTAAGGTAATCATCTTGGATCACAAGCCCAGCTCAGTTGTTGAGTGCAGAACACACCTTGCAAACTGGAGGGCAGTGATTAACAGGACATTATAATATAAAAAGATCTGTGTGGCTAGTCTAGGCTTACTTAAAGGTTGCAAAGTTGTTTCACATCTTTCTGATTCCATTAAGGTGAAATAAATAGTGAACAGCGGGCATGATATCAAGCTCATGCATTTAGGTGTGCAAATGATTAAAATATATAGGGTGGAGTCTGGGGTGCGTGAGTTATGAGATCTTTGGATATTTTTACGAACTCTGTGTCTGTATGCTGAACGTTTCAAGGAAGTATCAATTTTAAAGACAAGTTCTATCAGCACTTCACTTGTCCCTGGCCCAAATTCCTTCTGCTTGTGAGAAACCCATCCATGATGCAATGGTGAGAAGGCAGGGAGAGACTGTGACATTCAAAGCTTTGAGAGGGCCACTGCCATTTTCCACTGAGATAAATTAAAAGGTGGGAATGTTATCTGTCATCTAGTGGCAGCTCACTGCCTTCACTGCCCAGTCTCCGTGTTCAGCTGGGCTTAGCAGTACTGTTCCATCTTGTTTTGTGTTTGCTTTTTTTTCCCATGAGATCATTAGAGCGATCCACCTGATGTTGCTCAATAATATAAATAAAATACTGAGAGTAGCTGTGGATTGTTCAGATAAAACCTGAAATGCACTTGTCTTTTCAGTGTCCTTTTGTTGTTTTTGAAACCACCTTCCAGTGGGAGATTCCCTGTTCATGGCAGGTGGGTTGGAACTAGGTGATCCTTAAGGTCCCTTCCAACGCAAACCGTTCCATGATTCTATGATCCTCCTTTGAAGCTATGTTGTTGTAACAAGTGGATTGAAAGATCTCATTGCAAGAAGTCAGTTTAATGTGGAATGGTCCCACAAAGTGAAACTGGAGCTTCTTGGCAAGAAATTTATTCCAAATTTTCATTATTTTTGGCTGGAGAATGGAGGCAAGATTATATGTGCTACAAAACACATGTAAGGAAGTCATTGTACATAGGCTCCAGATCAAGACTATTCATGTGAATTATTCAGTGAATTATTTTACTTGAATAAAAGTGGATAACAAAGGACAGGATTGAGCTATCAGATGTTTTGAGACAATTCACTAAGGTGAAGTTTATCTTCATATGTGCTTGACTTTGCTTAATTTCCCTTTCATGAGAGCATTTTAGTGTAGTCTTGTGAATAGGGGCCATGGGACTCCTACTAATTGACTAGTATAGGTTTCTATTCCTTTATGAACTACATTATAAACCCACTTTATTTTCAAAACTATTTTTATTATTGTTGTGACTGTTTTTATTATGGAAAGCAATGGAATAAGAGAAAATTGTGAGATTAGAAGTGACAGGGGTGAAGCCACAGAAGGAACTGTTCATATAGAAGATTAGTACTGAACGTTTCTATCATTTGTGACCAAGAAATTATTTGGGAAAGTGTCATGGAGAAGGGGATATTGAAGAAAATAAGGGAATTTGGGAAGGATTAAGAGTTTTCTTGTCAAAGAAGAGGTGAAATATATGCAGCCTCAACTTTCTAGTCCTCCATATTAAAGAAAAAAAATAAATTAAAAAATGAATATTTTCCCAGGAACAATATTAGCAAATGTACCCTGATTCTGCCACCAAGATGAACGAACTTATCTTTGTGTATCAGTTTCTCCTCTGCAAAATGACAATAAGGATATTGGGCAGTTTTTGTAAAGTGGTGTGAGAGCTGTAGCTGTAAGTGCAGGATAACACAGCAGTACTCTCCTTTGATGCTGAATGTTCACCATGATACAGGATTAACAAGTTGCTGATTGAATGATGGTGGGATATAGGAGCATATGACAGTCATGAATAATGACATTTGTGATTTTGCAAAGAATTATGTGATTTATTCTGTTGCCTTTTGTGTTTTTTCCCATGGGAGAAAATTGGGCAATTGCTTTTTCCAGTGCTGAGGTATAAACTACAAAACTGATTCTGATGAAAAAGCAGTCTATGATCTTTTGGTGATTGATCAAAATAGGTGATTTTGAACTTGTTTTTAATCTATTATTTAAACAATATGCTAAATAAAAACCAGACTCTATTGACTTTACATTTGTTTTACCTTTATAGTTCTTAGTGGTTTTCCTCAAAAAGAATTCATATTCACTGTAAACAAATAAATTTATAGCTTTTACTCCCATTTTCACAGGTCTGTCAACATTACTTATCTCCTTGAGCCACTGCACAGAGCAGTGCAGTTCACATGGTACCACATAACAGCTCTGCTTTTTCCCAGAAATGTCATATCTCCTGTGTGTATGTTGTAAAGGCCTATTCTCTGTGAGTTTGAATGGATTCTGTAGGTATTTATGCATGTGGGGGGTATATATGGACACCAGAAGACAGTAAGTCAAAGAGAGGAAAAGAATGTGCTAAGACATCATGTCTGAAACTCTCCCAAAACCTAATTAGCTCTGGAGTCTCATAATGCTGTTGAATCCACAAGTGTGGATATATTAGCCTGTGATTCAGCCAAATCTGTTGAAGGCCACCAGCAGACACCAGGGGGAAGCCTAACTCTCACTGCATCCGAGACAGTGGGGGCTGCTCTCTGCATACAGGAACTACAGGTTCAACACCAGCTGAAACAGGGAACCACTGGAAACACTTTCTGAACCCCTGCTAGAAGTCCTTGTATCAGTAGGATCTTCTGCTTCTAATGTAGTGGCTGGGCTTGCCCTCCAAGATGTTGCTCGTATCCAGGAACTCTAAATTAGTGTGTTGGTGTGAGCTGTGTGAAGGGGATTTATTGGATGTAAGTTACCTGCTTTTGACATTAACAGCTGGATTTTATTATTAACAACAGCTTTATTAAAAAGGAAAAAAAGTGGTTTTTTAAATACAGGTTATGATCTCTGTCTTCCTCCAACCTGATACTGTTAACATATGCACTGAGTAACCAGGCACACAGATAAATCTGTGTAGGTTCCTTAATGATTCCTGGCAGGTCATGAGGCCAGAACAAGCCTGGAGGGCCACTTTGCGTACTTCAGCTGGCACATACAGGGTCTGTATGTCATAGATGGGGCCTACCTGTAATTCTGTTCATATACATTCATAAAATTATTTGTACAGGCTTATCTAGACTGGTCAGGTTATTTTAATGGGTGCCACATTTCTTAGATACTAATATGTGGTTTTGTTTCTGTTTTTTGGGGTTTTTTATTATTTTATTTGGCAAGTTGGATTTTGGATAATTTGTTAAAAAGTTGCAATAAAGCATTAAAGTTTTATTAAAGTACCTGAAATATGTTGGGCACATCTACTAACTTAAAAAAAGAGAATGTTAAAAATACAGGCATTTCATTAGTATTTGGGTATTTCATTATTGGATATCTACACCATGAAGACCAGAAACAAGAATGACATGCTGGAGGACAGAAAGTTTTATATGAAAGAAGGAAGGACATCAACAGGTGAAAATAGTGTTGGAATATATAATGAAATAGACTGGAAGAGCAAGGCCTAAGTTTGCCACATTTTGGAAGTGGTAGATATCATCATTCTCTCTGGCTCTTAGATGTGACTGGAAATGGGAATATTAGTTTCATGCGTTCTCAGTTCCCAGGTGAGTTTCAATTGTCATTGAGTTAATGCATCTGAAGAAAATAGTCTCTTTTCACTTTCAAGTTAGAGATAGAGAAACTAATTAAGGCATAATTTTTTGTACAACAAAAGCTGAAAATACTGGAACAATGAAAATACAAATTTTTGTTCTGTGGTGAAGACTGGAAATATGCTTGTCATGAATAATGATGTTTTATAGAAATGAAAGGCTATTATGTAAATCTGTATTTGTCAGAGCTGCAAATGGAGACTAAGTACCAACTATGCTGCCAGTGTTATGCAGACCTCTGATTATAAAAGGCTGAGTTCTGTAGAGCACATCAGTGCACAAGAGACAGGCTGGTTGGAGAAAAAACTCAAGACTTTTATTCCCTGCAAAGGCAGTTCATTCAAAGAGGTGTTCAGCCTGCTGGGAATATCTATTTCAACCTAGACATGCTTTTATTGTGTGCTTCACATAGGGCATAGTTTTAGCAGTCCCCTGAAAATTTTAAATCTGCATGAAACATGGCACAAGCTTGCAATGACAGTAGGATGGCTTTCAGGAGATCATAGAGCAGCTTTTAATATTCAAGTGCTGTGACTGTATATCCATTAAAAAAAAATAAAAAATCTGTGATGAAATCATTAGCCCTAAATTTTAATGGAAAAAGCAAAACCTGTTAGTTCTTCAGACCCTTACAGCAAGATTTCAATTGACTTTGAGGCAAGGATTTTGCTCAATAATAAAACTAGTAACTGATTCAGTTGTTACAGTTATTACTTGTTTGTGTTTTGCTGAAAGGTGATCTAGCAAAGTGGAACATGTTGTTCTACAGTTTTTGATACGATGCTTATAAAGAACCATTTATGGATAACCTTAAGATTTCAGGGAAAAATATTCTATTTTATTAGCTGAAGATTTAATTTTCCTTTACTATTACCAGTATAAATGCAAACACCTTACAATTACTGGAATTATTCATGATGTGCAAAGCTGTAAAAGACAGAGGAAAAGCTAATTTTCCTATTAGCTGTTTCTTGGTTATTCACTTCACCCTCATGTGAATTGATCCAACACTAGGCTCCAGAGCATCAAATGTGGTATTAACTAGTGGGGGGTTTTATTTTCCTCATATTGCTCACCTTAAATGAAAAAATCTAATAGAATCCAGCTCATGAGACAACCCTTCACTGACAAAAAGTCAATGTTAATTCAGGATTTTCCCGCTGATTGATCAAGTCACTGTAGGAAACTGAGCAAGGATAAAACTGGCTGCAGATCTCATGGTGAGGAAATGCGTCCCTAGGTGAATAATTCCAGTGTTCATAGCTCAAAGATATGTGTGGCAGATCTGTGGGGAGAGAAACAAGGTGTCTAAGAACACCAGGTTAACCCCATAAAAGGAGCTTTAGGACAGTGATGAGTTGCATTCTTTTCTGTGATCCTTCTTCTGGCCCTTAAATTATATGTTTCCTTCTTGAATAAAAATTATCAGCCGGGTACATATTGAAGAAGAAGGGTTAAATGTTGCTTTTATTACCTAATTTGTAATCTTTATAGCCTTTTTGAGACATAAAGACGTAAAATACCATACTCATTAGATGTAGAAAAGACATGCATTTCTAACATCTGCAACTGAATTCAAGTTCCTCGTCTTCCAGGCTTGCAGTTTGAGTGGGCTGTTCCAAGAAATACAAGATTGGTACAAGAAGAGAACTGTTGACACCAAGGTCACAGATTTGCTCAGTCCCCTTTGTTGCAGACCAAGCATCATCCCTAGAGAAATAATTTCTCCTTTGTGTTCCTGTACAAATCAAATCCATACACAAAGCATTCTTTTATGATGCTCTTACCCTATCAGCTTTTCGTTTGTAAGTTTGTGGTCCCCAAGACAAATATCGGTGTTGTGCATGTCCTTGTGAATCAAAAGACCTTCAGCTCTGTGGGGATTAACCTGTTTTACTTAAGGGAGAGTCATTGCTGCAATTATATCTCAGGAGTCTCCCCTATTTTTCCCCCCATGACTGTGCTCTGAGACTAAAAACAAGTCCATGATGAGCTGTGGAGGGTGGGAATTTGGTGACTAATGACTTTTAATTTCTTCTGCTGTGGTGTGGGTCTGTAAAAAGAGAAAATCTTAGCAGAGCATGCTGGTCAGTAGCAAGGTGAGGTTTGGATAGGGTGATAGGGCTCTTCCAAGTCTTGTTGTACCTGTCTGTCTGAGTTAAATGACACCTAACCTTGGTCAGGCCTGGAAGGACATTTTTTTGTTCAAAAAAAGAAAAAAATGTACATGGTGATAAGACCATTTCCTTTCTCACAGCGTCTCCTTTAATGTCAGGCCTGAAATATGAAGTCATTAGGGGATATTAAAACAGTGCTGACAAACTAATTAACAAAAGACATTACGCCGGATGGGCTCAATTTATCCTTTTTAATGGTTCTTATAAATGGGTGCCGCCAATTAAAATTAATAAAGATTTACCAGCGATTGCCCAGCATACACTGTTAAAGAGCTCCACTGAAGGTCGCCTTAAAGTCAGCCTTGTCAAAGCTGCAAGTTCAGCTCCCAAAACCAAGCCATGCTGAGTTACTCTCAGTTATGTTTTCCCAGGCAGTTTCTCTTTCTTTGTATTTGGCTGAAGTTTATACACTTCTGTCTCTGTCTCTCTAAATCCTCATCCATCTGCCCATTGACTCTATTAAAAAATATCCCCCATGCACTATTAAATTTGTCATAGTTTCACAAAGGAGAATCTCAAGAGTCAGTATAATGAGAACTTTGTTCTTTCTAAATCTGTCTGTTATGAAGGAATCCTTGACAAACAGCTTTCGTTTTAAACCACTTTTTATTTTCTTGCTGTCAAATTAAGGTACAGCAGTCCCTGATTAGGGGCAGAGTACGGATGATAAAGAATGCCCTGTGTGGCTGTGGTTCAGCCTAGACCAGACTGAATTCTGCCAGGCCATGCTCTTATGGCTTCCAGCATCTCACCATGTGTAGGTGATTAGGCATTAAAAATGTGAATTAGGAATGCATCAAGGGAGAAGTCTGCTAGTACCTCAGTGCCTAAAAATTGGTGACCAATAGTAACTTCTTTGCAATCTGTCCACCAACAGGAAAATAGCTAGGTAGACTAGTCATGCAGCCACGAGCAGAACCTCAGCTCATCTCTGAGGTTCTGCCCTCTGTTTCTGTTTTGCAAGGCAATGGGGCAGGTAAGCTGGCTGAATGTCATTCTCTTTTTACCCACACTTTCCTTGATAGAAATGCTGTCAGAAAGACTGTTGTAAGTGACTAGATGGAGATGCAGCTGTAGCTTTTGCTGAGCTGTGTTGGCAGGTCAATGCTAATCTCTGTGTCGTGGGAATGTATTGGCTGTAGTGGGTAGGAGACAGACTGTGGGAGAAGGTGGAAATGTCTGCTTAAGAACTGAGCTTTCACTTTAAGAGAGCATAAAGCATACTTACCTGCTCTAGAATGTTCATTATTTTTCTATTGCTATGAGAACATGATCTGAATGATTTAGTACAGTCCTTTTGTGTTGGTGCTATTAAGGATTCCCCAAAAGACAGCACTAAGGGACAGTTGCTGTTGTATTCTCATGCAAATTTAGAACTAGATCCCCAGTGTGAGACGGCAAAAAGTGCTGACACTTTTGGAGAGTAGCAAACAGTTTCAGATTCCTTATTCTTCAGTGCCTGGTAAGTGGCTGCTGTATGCTCGAAAGAGGAGACAGAAATGGTCCTGTTCCTCTGGTTCTTTGCAAAAATACTGATGAAGTGCAGTAAAGTAACAGTTAAAAAAAAAAAACCCAAAAGAGACCTGTGGGAGCAGTGGTAAAGGCAGTGATACATGAGCTAGAGAAACAGCTCAACTGGTTTTGTGGGAAACCACCCCAGATTGCCACAAGTGGGGCAAAATGACCCTGCTGGGTCAATTGATGAAAGTTCTGGGAAATGAGAAGGGAAAAGAGAAGGATTAGATCTCTGTGAACTTCAAGAGAACTGAAGCTACATGTTGTTGTATAGCTGTAACTATCTCACTGGAGCTAGTTTCTTTCTTTACTTGTGCCACCTCATTCCCCTATTTTGAGTATACTAAGCACATGCAGGGACTCTGTACAGTATATTCCAGGAGTGAACATGTCCTCCTCATGAAGCTTAAAGGATATCATAACAGAGAAAAGATTTTCAGATCTTCTGAGGAGGAAGTGAGAGAGGGACTAGGAAGGAAAGGAGGGAGAATGAGAAGAAATAAAATTGAAAAAGGAACAGGAGAGAAAATTAAACTAAAACATTGTTACTGAGTAGAGTCTTTCAAATTGTTCTTAACCTTTGTGTGAAATTTTAATAACTTCTCTAGATGAACATTGATAATTTTTTTTCTCACAAGCAGTATTCTTTGGCAGAAAGGTACAATATTTTTTTCCCATTAGAAGTATGCCACATTAGGACTAGGAATCAAACTTTGGATTTTGGTAGCAAAGTTTCTGCTGTATTGAGACAAATCAGCTGCAAGATTATAGGGTTAGAAATGCAGATCCATCCAAGGTTTTTCAGGAATGACTTGTGGTATTAGCCTGTCTCAGTTTATGTATTTATTTCTCTTATATTTGCTGCATGAAAAGACATCAGACATAGGTCTGGAGCAGACATGTTACATTGTTATGGCAGTTGCTGGAAACTGTAAAGTCATTTATTCTGGGTGGAGCAGGGCTAAATCTGTTACCAGGCTTCCTGTAGAGTGGAGCTCTCATCGATAGCTACATCTGAGAGTTTCAAAATACATCTCATTACAGAGCCCTCAGAGCTGTACGAATACCTAAAAGCCCCAGGAGCAGCATTATATATGGGACCAGTTGTCCAAAGCAAATTCTTTACTGGCTTGTGTAGTAAGTCCATATTTAAGGTGATGACAAGAAGGTATTTGCACACCACTTCAGCATAGATTTTAGTAGTATACAGAGTCTTTACTCTTCCTCTTCCATTTGGTTAAAATATCCTTTTTTGTAGTGTAGAAAATATCCTTGAAATAAGTATTCTGTTGAATTCTGTTATTACCCCATGTCCAATTACACTTAGTGTCACAGGACTATAAACTGTTTACTGTCTCACAGTAAAATTTTGGTGCAGATATTTATGACAGAGGTCTTAATTTTTGTAAATCTCCTTAAATGTCTTCTCCTGTGCCATGTTAAAATAACCACAGTCTTTTAGGGTTGTGATGCCTAATAATGGTGCTTAGAACAAAGATTATCTTTGGATAATTATTTTTTCTGCTTTGTTTTCTCTCCTCTATTTCTGATGCATATGTAAGGAAGGGCTTGTCCCTGTAAGCTGTTCCATGTTTGGCATTCAGTTTTCATGTGATTCTGGAGAAGGGAAAATGAAGAAAGAAAATGTGTCTTCTAATTTAAGAAATATTCAGCTTAAGGGCAAGTTATATGTATTTTGGGTGTTGAGTCTTCTCTTACCTGGTCCCCTAACTGTCTTGTAGTGGAAGATACACCTACTTGGAACTTTGCATTTTTTTCTAGCTTTGTACTGCTCACAATCTTCCTCAATTCCCAGCTGCTTTGCAGGTTTGCTTGAGCTGAATACCCACTAAAATAACAAGGCAAATGGGCAGAAAAAAACAACAGGTAAGAACCAAAAGAGAAAAGCAGCAGAGCATTGTGATTTCAAAATGTCTAAATGGTGGCAAAGAACATAGCATGTGAGAGATTTCACTTTGTTATCAAGGTTTGTTCCTAAAATCAGTGGCTCTTCTGGAGCTTTCTTGGCTTCAGCTTTCACAGTGTGCAGAGCTGAGGGAACACAGCGATTAACAATGGCAGTTCTCTCAGTGTTTCTTTGGATCTTTGCATACTGATGGGTCATATCACCTAACCTCCTTGGCATCCTGGAATCTTCTCGTTCAATGAACTTACAAAAATCCCTATGAAACATATATAAGCTGCAGTCTTCCCTGGCTTGAAAGTGACACCATGGAAATTTGTTTGTGTATGCTTGGATACGAGCTCTCATCCTTCCATATGCAGTGACTCCCAATCAGACTTATTCCACATATGTTAAAGGGGAATATTGGGGTGTATGTGTTGCAATCTGGTTCCAGGCTACTAAGCTTTGCAGTTTTCTGTGAAAAACAACCCTGCACTGAGGGATCACCAGCTTTTGCCTGCACTCACGATGTACAGTACATTAATCGTGCCCTCCCTAATTCCTGCTTCAAGATAAATCTCTTGAGCTCCCATTATTTGGCTAATTGCTGTGGATTATATGGCAGTCAGTTGCTCTTTGGCAGGGAAAGATTAATGGAGGACATTTCCTTTGTTTTGATTTCATTTGCTAATTGCTGTACGGAGAGGTGGTTATGTTAATTCATCCTCTCTCCCTGTTAGATAGCAGGGTTTTGTTTAGCGTGTGCTGGGAGAGGAGTAAGTTGACAGGAATCCTAAATGTTTCTTTGTCTTGCTTTGTGGATTTGGGATTGAAGAGGTCTTCAGGCAGTAGGCTAGTTTTAGCAGTTTGTAGATGCAGTGCTCATATTCCTATGTGCTTTTTGTATGTTTGCAGGCATTGGATGTGCTAATTATAGGTGCACAAAATGAGGAATAAAACTTTTTTTGTATTTTTGCTGCGAATTATCTGGTTGTTGGTCTCTTTGTAACATCAGACTCATGGCACAACGTGAGAACCCCAGTGAAAAACCTGTGTCTTTTAATTGAGCATGCATGCCACCACTCTGGCCCCTGGCAAGATGCAGAGTCAGAGCCTGTGAGCTGCTGAGCATCCAGGAATTGAGTGCTGTTACTAGCTCTGTTTTTACTAGGTAATATGAAAAAACAACTGTCACCAAATGTGCAGTTCTCTCAGCTTTAGATAGATGCCAAAGTCTGAGGGAACTGGACAGGTAATTGAGCCATTCACACTTGTTAGCCACAAAGGAGTCCAAACCAGTCACTGGTGACTGAAAACTGCTGCCATCTATTGCCTGTTCTCTGGCTTTTGCAAAGTGTCTGGATGTCACTCTTTCCTGCTGAGACAGATGATTCCCACTGCACATCTGCAGTCCTGGATTTGTACTAATTGCCCTTTTCCACTGACATGTTCATCCACAGCCTTGAAAAAATCCACCTTCATCACAGCAGAGATGCCTCAGAATAGAGGACTAACATCTGAAAAGCACAGTTGTGAGGAATCTGCCCAGCGCCTTCCATAATTTAATTGTTCTGGGAATAAATGAGAGACCTCGGTCTCCAGAGTTATCAGCTTGACAGTTTTTACTAGAACAAAATTCTTTTGATTCAGTGACTGTGGCAATTAATTTAGGGATCTAGAAATAAAGTCTTTATTATAGAAGACTCAGTCTTTCTACCAAGAAGGCTGTCTGCCTGTCCTCTTAGTTTGGGGAAGATGAAGAATCTGGCCATCTTTAGGTCTGGTTCTTTCAAAGACCTTTAAATAGAGCACAATAAAATCTACCATGGATAGTGATAGAAATAATTGTGCTAAAATATTTATGTTTCTGATTGTTTGTAGCAAAAAGGAGGGACATGGTTTAGTTATCTTTGGATTTATGAACTCTAATTATTATTATTATTATTTAAATTCCTGCAGAAGCCTATCTGTTTTCACTTTATGAGAGTACAGAATACTCACCTGCTCTAGACTGTTAATTATTTTTCTATTGCTGTGAGAACATCTTTTCTTTTTGATAAACTACTCAGGAACATTTTGGGACCTCTCACAATTTTGATGCTCTGCTGTTATTGCTATTGTTTCAAGATACGATCACTGCACTAAGTCACCAGCTATTTCTGCTCTGCCTGCATTTCTTTTTGCATCCTCTTTGACTTTGTCCCCATTGCTGTGAGCTTAGCCTACAGCAGATCTTCTTGGCTGAGCAGTAAAATTCCACCTCCTATAATGTCCATACTTCAAATAACCATGCAATATCATATCTGATCTTAGACACTGCTGGATTACAAGCTAGGACTCCTCAGGCATTTCCTCGATCTTTAAGGAAACCATAATTCAGTGTTCAGAGTGCATCCTGTATGCAAGCTGTCAAAATTGCTTTGTGTAGCGCTTCAAACTGTATCGTATGTCTCCCAAGGGGATGCTGATTTCAAGAGGCTGCCAGGAGGTTTTAAGATGCTGCCCTGTTTCTGGTCTCTCAAAAGATAGCTGGGTAGGTTCAGCTCTGCTTTGTTATAAATGATTCTGTCTGGAGCACTTGGAACTCCTCTAGTGTTAGGCTGGCAAACTTCAGCCTCAAGCAGGACTCTTGATATAACATAGCACCTGGAATATGGAAAGTAGTTTTCAGGAATATTTTCACAGGTACTGAGAGCTTTAGAATTTACTGCTCATAATCTAGCAGGGAAAACTGCTTTATTTTGCTGTCTGTTTCACTGCTACAACATTTCTGTAATTTTGGGTGAGGGTGCTGAAAACATGAAGCATTAGAGGACATTTCATGTTAGAAATTGGTTTGAGATAGGCTGTGACTAAGAGTGTTTTACAGTAGGTGTCTGAGAGAAGGCCCACTATGAACTAAGTCATGTGGAAATGATTCCAAGACACTTAATGTATTTTGCAATTCATAGTACTTATTATCCGTGGCTCTCAAAGCACTTTCAAGAAAGGTTAATGCTGTGACAAGTCTTTAACACAGGGGCTATTGTTTTCATGGAATAAGCTCACAAAATCACAGAGAAGGATGTTGAATAGGGCAAGGTGACTGGGAAATCCAGAGAGGAAAGTTGTTTAGGAAAAAGATGAGGCTCCGCTCCTCAGATGATTAAACAGCCTGTAAATGCATGGGGTACTCATCACTCCAAGTAAAATATCTGAACTTGCCTAAGAAGTCCTAGCTCTCAATTCATGTCTAAATTCTGGCTATTGCTCCCTACTGTGAACCACCAATGAAACAATTGTGAGACTAGATAGGGGAGGCCCTTTTTGGTATGAGGGAACAACAGCATCAGCATGACTAGCACCTCTCCAACACTAAGTGATAAAACAATCAGCAGCCTGTGAGGATTCTTATGGCACTAGGAAGAGACAGCATTGCCATCATGATACTGAAGCCATGAAGACTAAACATGGTGTAGCTAGTGCTGCCTTGAAACAGCAAAGAAAATAATGTGTTACAATGACCCAACACTTGGCTAGAAGCGCCCTTTGTTGTGCAGGTGTATGTGCATTTGGAGACTGAACTGAGATTATAAATGTTCTAGTGGGCACGTAGATTGCTATTGGAAATGGACTTGCATACACTAGACACTTGGAAAGCAGTTCTTGATGAAACATCATTAGTAGCAAATTCACTGGAAGAGTGGAAATTAATTTCATAGGCCATAGAATTAAAAACAATCATGATAAGTATTGGGTCCAATCCCTTGCAGTGTCTGATAAACCTGAAAGCTCTGTAAGGGGAAGGGGTTTAGGACATTTAGTCACATGTCTCTACTACTCTGCCAAGCTGTTGTTAGTTTTAGTAATAACTGATTCCTCAGGGTGACTTTCCTGATCTCCTAATCTTTTAATTAGCAAGAACTGATAACAAGGAGATGACCTCTATAGACAGGGCAATGGAAATTATATTGAATCCCAAACAGAGAGGAGACTTACCCTATTTCGAGTTGAATACTATTGTTTAAGACATTTTCCATACTGCAACATTGTTCAGAATGTGGCATTTCCTCTCTCAAAATAAATTAAACATGGGTGGAGGACACTAGAGCATGCACCTTTGAAACCCACCCAATGTATTATTATAGCCTTGCTACAGAACAGAGAATGATAATCCCTGCATACCGATACTACACAGCCATTTTATTTATTCTTTGAGTAGGGGAAATACCATCTGTAGCAATGGGGGGATGCAGTTGGCGTGATCCATCAGGTTCTTGACAAAGTCTGCTAACTGCATTGGATGTTTGGACTTCTGCCTTCCCTCCTGAGTCTGTGCTAAAATTTGCCTATTTCTTTCATGTAGAGATGACTCCCAGTAGTCATAGTGGTAGTCACTGCCATATGCTCTTGATAAAGTTGATGCTGATTAACTGAAAATAAAAATCTCTCTCAACCATAATGTTCTGCACTGCCTCATCTTCCAAGCTTGCTTGGTAATAACTTGTCCAATAGAAGTGGATGCTTGGCCCTTCAGATAGTCTGAAGATGTCTACAAAATTTGCATTGCCTTTTTTTAATTGTGATGACTTTTGAGTGTTTGTCTTCTCTCTAAGTGTACAATCACTGTGATAAGCCTGTATCAAATGATCTGCTCTGCTGTTCCCCAAAGGTGTCAGTCTGCCTAAAACTGTGGGCTTCCTTTGCTCCGTGTGTGCCATGTAAGTCTTGGAGGTCTCTCTACGGTTGTATCCTCAGCTTACTGACAGCATAGAGGCACTGAGCTCCTCCACAGGAACTGAGCTTCTGGACTTCCCCCTTTCCAAGTCAAAGAGTCCAGAGAACTTGGTACCTGCTGTCTGATGTGCAGGTTGCATTCCTGCAGACCCTTGTAAATGAGCAACCTTATAAAGCAGGGACCAACTGATATTCCCTCAGTAGAGGAAGGCAGCCTATCACTTTCCAGCCAGTGGGGAATACACTGCCATATATCTACTGATCCATGCTACTTCATCTGTAAGAGAACATAACAGAAAAGGATGTATTTTTCATACTTTTCTTTTTCCTCATTGAAAAGCAAAAGAAAAATCTGGGCAAGGAAACACAGAAATTATTATCAGGATATGTTTCTAACTCTCAAGTATGTCATGGGCATTTCAGGCAGTTTTCTCCTCACTGAGGAGAGACCTAAGGGCAGATATGGGGTCATGTGAAATAATTTCGCTTCCCTAGCAGTGCTGCTACAGCTACAGTTTTGATTAACATGGCTATATATGACTGTTGTGCAGCTGTTTAGTACACACCACATCTCACCAGCTGCTATCATGGGGTGAGCTGATTCCCAAGGCTCAGTAGTATCTGTGTATTATAAAGCCAGAAGTGGAGAATGTATGGAAAGCTCATTTGTGTTACAGTACTATGCCTTCCAAGGAGAGTTGGCGTTGGGCAGGCAGAAGGCAGAAAGGGGGCTTGGTGGCAGGTTGTGGAGAATGCCAGGTTGTCTTGGAGTTTTGAAATGGATCTGTAGAGCTTTTGCTGTGCTGCCATTCCTACCAACCTATGTTTTAAACGATTTTTAAAGCTGTTTTTCCTGCTTGTTTTCAGAAGAGGAAGCTAGTTGGGTTATAGGTTATATACATCCAGTGAGGTGGAAATGTATGTGTCTTAGGTTATTCTTTTGATTTACTTACTCATGCAGAGGAGGTGAAACCACAGGGATGAGCCATGACCACATGGGTCCAGTCACTACAGAACCACAGAAGATATTGACCCTTACCTTAAAGCTGTTAGAGTTTATATGGAACTGAGTTGATTTCTATGAGACAAGCATGATTTCTCACATAGTGTTTGAAACACTTGAAGAGTCTTTCAGCTCTTAAAAAATATATGGAATTACCAATGGAGAATATGATGCCCAGCTATGCAAAACTCTGGGTGATTACTAGGACCTGACTGTGAAAAATGATCTAGGCCATGGTAGGTCAGTCTGAAATTCCTAAGGGAGCATAAGCAAAACATTTCCATAATTCCCTATAGTTACAGAAGGAATGCCATTAAAAAATTAACGTTGTTGCAAAATTAAATTTAAAATGCAGAATACAGTGAGGCAGTGTCCTTACTAGAGGCCAGAAAGGTCATACCTATTGATTTTTATTTTTCTCCATGGTATGTTGCCATCTGAGAATAATGCCATGTCCCAAGCTGAATTCTGAAAAAGGGAGTTTTCAAGTGCATTTAATCAATCTGTAATTATTGATTTGGTTTCACATAGGAAAGTGTATGGTCAGTGAAATGACAGGCTGGCTATACTTTCTATTCTCCTCCCAGAACCTAAGGAAAGGCCATGATCATTGCCCTGAATCTGTCCCAAGTAGGCTTTTTGGAATGACTGTCCTATCTTCAATGATGCCTGCAATGTAATAGGGGACAAAAAAAGATTTCTTGTTGTCATACATGTTCTGTTCACTCACTTCAACCCTTGGAGAGAAAACTCCTCCAATATTGCAGCTGGCAGGTGTCCAAAGTGGATTATAGCCAGAACCACTACCACAAGAGAGTATCTGTTCTTTCTGAGAAACAGCATATGCACATCAATCACAAAAGCACACACAAAAGGCATCCCATAAATTGCTAGTAGACCTGACTACAGATGTAGCTCTCTGGCCTTGCAACAAATATAACTATATCATGCAAAAGCAATTCTTGAACTTCCAACTCATCATAACCAAGAAATTTCTCTTGGGTAGATGCACCTCTTCCAGCTTGTACAAGACAAACCCTACTGTTCTTAAACTGTCTGTGGATCATTTCCTTGACAGATCCTGTTCCTGTCATCAGTCCAATGCAACAGGGTTATAGAAATCAAAATATGTGGACTGAAAAAAAAATCTAAACTGCTGACACAATGGGAAAAAGTACTAAGTTATCAGTGAATGAGTAATAAAAGTCCTACACATCTGTAAAATTAAGACTAGATGGATTGGTCACCACTTGAGAGAAGAGAGCACAAAGGAGCATAAAATGTCTAACAGAAATTGGCTCACACAGTTGTTACAATCCGGTTGTTAAAATTATTAGAGAAATGCCTCTGCCCAAATTAAGGTGCAAACGAGACCAATATGCTGAAGTCAATAGTACATATTTTATTTAACAGTAAATGAGGGGTTCAAGGAAGGACAGAGAGATAGGGGAAAGAGGGGATTGGGGTTGGGGTGGGGGTTGAGAAAGAGAGAGACAAAGAAAAGGCTGAAGTAGAAAAAATTATCACCACTCCGTAGATTCTGATGATGTCTCGTTGGTCCTTTTCTGGTCTTCTTGGTGCCTGCAGACTGTATCTGTCCAGTAGTGGGGGGGAAGAGTCCACAAATTTCCCTTTCTTGGGGTTTATATAGTGCAGAGACTAGGTGAAAACACTTCCTGTACCTCCCCTGGATGATGTAATACTGGATCACAGGATATTTATGAGCCTTTGACACCTTCTAAGATGTTGGAACTGTCTCTTACTTCAGCATAGTTGAGTCAATCATAGCCCATTATGGTCTGGTCCGTCATCTGAGATGAACAGCTCAGGCCAGGTGTGAATGTCTTTGATGCTTCCCGTAGGGGTTTTCACAGAGGGGTATTCAGGGAGGGGTGGCTTCGGTAGACGACGTAGGCTCTGAAGGAGTTGCCTGGTTTCCTGAGCTGATGTGCACCCCTTGCTTCAGCTGGATGAAATCCTGGGTGGACCACTCTGCTGAAGACACCATAAGGCCTAGGGAGACACTAGGGAACAAGACAAGTAAACTAGTAAGAATTGATGTTTCCAGAGCAAATGCAGCTTTCAGTGTTCAGATGCCCATTACTTGAATTGATAGGAAGTGTTTTCACTGTGCTTGGAGTCTATGGAGAAATGAAAATAGTTTAGTCTAATGGATAACAGCTTAGACACAAAAATAACCATTTTTTTGGAAGTAAATTTTCCATCTGGTTGTAAATAAGGTGTCAAACCTTTCATTAGAACACTGTCTGTGATCTAAAATATTAAATTACGAACTGAGCAAAAATAGCAGCATTCAGCCTGTTGACTGTTGAGGTTTGACAGTTTAGAATACAGAATCAAGAAATTTTTGGAAGCTGGAAGTTCTTATCTATATTCTGTTCTACTGTATAATTTATAATTTTTCAGTATGATTTGAAAAATGCAGTACTTCATGTTTTTTTCCCTGTTTAATCAAAGTCATGCCTTTTTGAGTTGTGTGATGGTATTTTTAATGTTTAGCAATAGTGTGATTTCATTTTAACTGCCACCTATGTGAAAAGTGCAGCTAAATGATTTCAAGAAATCTGCTTTAGCCATAGCAATCTGGGAGATCAGCCTCTCAGGTAGCAGAAACTTAATTTCCAGTGTGCTTACGTGCATAGAGCTAAGGCAAAAAATTATTTCCTTGTCTTTCCTGTGTGCCAGGGATCAGGAAGCATGTTGGTACTTAGTGAAATTTCCCAGTTGTCTGCAGTAAAGAAAGGAAATGTACCCTGTATTTGTGTTTGTTACTAAACTTCTGTTTTTCTGAGTAGAAGTTTAAGAATCCATTGCCAATCAGGAATTTTCTCACTGTTGAGCAACATGTAACTCCAGGAATATTAATGTAATCCATCAGATTAAGTCCCTTGTTCTTTGGATTAAGAAATTTAGCTAAAATCCAATTTTGTAGTCCAATTTTAATTTGCAAGATTATATGGATTCAGATGGAAAACTTAAGCTGAGAAATAGGAAATATGAACTTTAAACTATTTGAATCTTGTAATGCAATTTTACATTTTAAATTTTGATGGAAATACTAATTTTATTTTGAGGTTCACCATTGACTTATTTATTTTTTTTCCTGGCAAATACATACATACTGGTGTGCTAAGTGTGATAGTGCTCCTGACCAGAAGATACACTATATCTGTACCAGTTTGAGTTAAGCAATGGTGTAGTTTAATGTGCACACATTTAGGATCCTAATCTTTGCATTTTATTATACTAGAAAATCATGGGTTCATTTTTATCAGAAGATTAATTTGTGTCCAGATCTAATTGGATTGAAATTAGAACTCAATTATGATGCACAAATAGCTTAAAATTTTTTTATTACTTATCTATCCAGGCTGCTGGTGGTAGTTTTATTTAAAGCTTAAGAAAATACTTTTTACTGAAAACTGAGTATTACAAACCCATCTATACTTAGGGAATTGAACAGATTGTTTGTTCTTTTTATGTCTTTCAGTATTTTAAACTAGCTTAATTTACACTCATACCTTATTTTTCCTAATGTTTTGTAAAATAAAAATGAGCTTTCCCAGTTTTTCAGCTCCTGGTTGATTTCTCAGCTTTCAGTGAACAAATCTTTGAACTGAACTGGTTGAATAAACCAAAACATCTTCCTGCACTAAGCAAAAAGACTTCTGTTGTCAAAATAATGTCCCTGTTTTAACAAGCTATGAATCTAGAAGTTTGAACAGTGGCTTATATGGATTTAGTGGTTTGATTTATAGTGCCAACTGAGAACCTGTACTACTTGGTCTTTTCAAGTTGAATTTTAAACAGATTATTAAAAAAAAAAAAAAAAAAGACCAAATGGAATATGCTTCTGCACTTCAGCTGCTCTGGTTTACAGTCCAACGTAAGTTTAAACTACCTGTACTGGTACCTTTTTCTACATGTCCTCTGACAGCTGCAGTGGCTGGCTGTTGGCTGATGAAAGGAGCAGCTACCAAGTATTATTCTGAGAACAGTAAAAATGTAATCTCCAGCCCACTGTTGCTGGAAGGAAGGTGTTCATAATTTCATTGTATTCCTTCTGCCTGAGGAGTTAATTCTAGTTTGGTTTTCCCCCCTCCCTTGTACAGCATGACAATAGACTTAGGAAACCCACTGCACATTAAAAGTCTTGATCTGGTCAAAAATTAGGTTAGAATTGGGGTGCAGGGATTCGGGTAATAAATGATACAAATCCTTCAAACCCCTGACTTGTAAAACCAGCCTGGAACTGACCACTCCAGTGTCTCTTCACCTTCAGTTATTCATAAAGAAGATTAAACTGGTTCATACCAAGGGAGAGGGCCTGTTCAGGTTTTCTTAAAATGCAGCCCACATTCTTCTTTGCTATTTGTCACCTGCCAGGTCACCCTCTTGCACCCTCTGCTACCAGCAGAATTTAGCTTTATTTTCTCTCTCTTCATAAGCTGTCCTGCCAGACAGTTGATAGCAGGGCCCAGCAGCGAACAGGCATGGAGTAATCCCAGCAGATGGATGGCTGTCTCTCTGCTTCACAGTGAAATGTCTGAACTCCTGCACAAGGGGTGCTGCACTGTACTGTGAGAGCCCCCACTTCTGTCCTTCTGTGCTCCACTTATGTCCAGAGATCCTTGCTGCTTCTGGGCTGGGTACCCCCAGTGAGTATGTAACACTGATGTCTTTTTTTTTTCTTCTTTTTTTCCCCCCACAGCTCCCTTTGAATCCTCTCATTTAGTGCCTGGAGCTCTTTTCAGTCAGCTATTCAATCAGCTGCTATGCCTTAAGTTTTTCCCCTGGGAAAAGAGTGTTTAAAGAGTGGTTTGAAGGAAATCAGGCTTGTGACTCTTGCTATTTTTATGATGAATAAATGCCTACCATTCACAGAAAGGTGTTATTCCTTCTCTCTCCCCTCCCAGGCAAAAAAGACTGCATCCTTTGCTAGGATTCCTATCGGAGGGCTCTTTGGAGAAGTCGAAAAGAGACAGGGAGTTTTCACCATCCTTCATGACAGAGTTGCTGAATCCCTTACTCCTAGAGAACAAAAAATCCTTTATCGCCTTTTTTACTCTCGCCTGCGCTTAGAGACAGAGCAGTTAGAGCTCTGTGCTTCTGCCCCTGCCCTCCTTTTCCCCGCAGCTCCTCGGCGAGGGTCTGCGCGGTGTTCCCAGCCGGCAGCTCCCGGAGGCTGCTCCTGCCGTTCGGCCGCTGGCCGCGGGGGGGCGCCACAGCACCGCGGGTGGCGCTGCGGGGCAGCGGCGGCAGCCCGGGGAGCCGCGGGGTCCTGCCTCCTTCGAGGGGTGGGGGTTGGGGCGTCCGCCCTCCCACGGGGGTGGTTTTGCTGCCGTCGCGCCCCGGGTAAGGGAATGCTGCGAGGCCTGCGTTTGTACCGAGCCGGTGGAGAGAAGGTGAACGGGATAACGTGCCTTCCCTGGGAAGCTGGTCACGTCGCCCCACCGCAGCCCGCATCATCACTACCCCTCAGGGTACACCGCCTTCTGCCAATCTCTTCTGCACGTTTGTGTGTTGATGCCACATTTAAAAATTTATCAGAAAACTGGAAAAGCTTTTCAAAGTCACGTCTTTAAACAGTCTTCCTTGTCATCTGAGAATGGAAGACACAGTGAAGATCAGTCCAGGTTTCCAAGGGGGTGAAACAACTGCGCAACTGTTTTCATGGCACTCACGGCACAGACTCATCGAAATACATCTGTCGGTTGTTGGTACAAGTCTGGCCCGTGTCACTCCTGTAGCTCTATAGGAACACAGTTGGGAGAGCCTGATTCTGCACTATGAATGTAACAGAACGTATGAATGTTAACTACTCTGGGGACCCCTGCACACTGAAAAGTGCAGTGGAGAGCTTTGAAAACCACTGCCTTGTGGTTTCCCTCCATCAAAGGCCACCATTTTGCTAAACAGAGACATAGGGAAGCCCTAGCCTGCCTGCTGCCATCAGCTTTGCGTACGGCAGCCAGCTCAGTGGCAAGGTAGGAGGAGGTCATGTTAGGCAAAGTGTCAAGGGAATCCTTGATTACAGTTTGATCCTTTAACTGTGTAACCTGAGGGAGGTTATGTAGAAGACAAGCTGACATAAAATGTAATGATAAAAGGTCTTCCATTGCACAAAAAAATTCGGGATGCTCGGGCTCCCCAGCTGATGCTTTGTCTCCAGTGACATTGACCAGATGGTGCATCTCAACATTGGCATTCCTGCTTATGCTGGTGAAAGGGCTGAGCTCAGAGCTGGCTTTAGGCCAGTGTCCTCTTTGCATTCTCAGACCTGAGCTACTCTGTGGATCATGAGGGAGTATGGAGGCACTTGGGAACAGACAGATCCCTGGACACTAGTGGAGAGTGTGAAAAATAGATGGCACATTAGTGAGAAAGCAGCTTGGCAGTTGTGGAGTTTGTGCATGTACGTGTAGGTGCTTACAGAGAAGTTGATACTCAAGCAAGGGTGTGAGTGGCTTCCTGTAACTTGTCAAAGCAGCCCTGCCCGCTGTCTTGCTTTCTGCCTCGATGGCAGGTTTTGTTCCCAAACCCTTGCTATATAGCCATATAGTAACAGATGAGTATTCGGTTGCATCAGAGTAATAAATATTCCTTCATCTTTTGGTGAAACTGCCAAAAGCTGCATAGACTACAGAACTGAGAAGTAGGAAGGGCAGTCTGTGGCTTCAAGCTTCCTATAGGAGCTATCTGATGATACCAGTTTTCATAGATTTGAGGCCCCACTTAAACAAGGAAATTGGGAAACATGGTGAGAAGTTGGAGTCCAGAGTGCAGGTCTCTATTTGAAGGATAAATCTCTCAGTAAACTCTTTTTCTGTCTGATGCATGAACCCTGATACCCTGCAGTCCTGTAGTATCTTTCTCAGGGCACTCCAAAGTACTTAGCTGTGTTTTTAAATGTCCCACTGTCCTACAAGTTGGTTCAGAGTCTAAAGTCCTGATTGACTGATGGGGGCCCCAAGGCATAGAACTGGGTTACATGATTGTTGCAAGGTCATACGAGTTTATCAGCTCCCATTTGCTAGCTTAAAACTTTAAAGGTTTTACAAAGCTTCAGAGCTTAAATCCCTTTTCAATTCTCTGGCTCTGTGATTTTCGCCTTTTTTTTTTTTATGTGAACCAATTAAATCTCCTCTGGGCAGGCTTCTGTGTTTGTAGATCACATAATCTAACTCATGGGAGGAAGAGACTTGCAAGGCTGTACATGCTAGACAGAAATCCTGCTGAATCTTGTTTAGTTTATTTAACCTCTGCAGAACCTGACACATGCAAAACCCACTTTTGTCCTATATCTGAAAAAAACAGTGTGCTTGTGTGCCCCATGAGGATCCATTGGCCTTTCTGATCCATTGGTTACCACAAGTGAGTGTTAAACAACATTCAAAATGAGAAAATCCTTTTAAGTGAGCAAGTCACGGGTCTTAGGAAATCTCTGAATTAATGATACTAGCTTTTGTTCAATTTGGGCATTTCTTCACTATTTCAAGGACTGTAAGATCACCTGGAGAAGACTCACCCTGGATATGGAGTGGAACACAGCTAGGAGGGCCATGATTTCCTATTAGTATTGTTTGGTGTACCTTTGGGAATGAGTACATCACTACACATCTCCTCTCCTGCACTTCTCCAATTCCCAACCATGCTATGACTGCATTCTGCCCTGCCTTTTTACTCTAGAAGTCAAAAATGAACAAGGGAGAAATGGAAAATCTGATACAGAAGTCAGTTGCTAAAGAATAGGGATATAATTAATGACAGTCAACGTAGTTTTATGGAAACCAGGTCTTGTCAAACAAACTTGATCTCAATAATGTAATCTCAAAGCATGGATTGTTAAAGGCAATTGCATAGATGTGATGTACTTATACTTTTATAAAGCATTTGACTTAGTACTGCATGATAGTCTGGCTAAAATTTTAGTATTACATGATATCAGTAAAGTGCCTGTTAAATGGATTAGGAACTGGTTAGCGAAGAGAGCTCAAAGGCATCATTTGGGGAAAGTATAGCTGAATGAGAGTGTGTCCAGGGAATTTGGCAAGAACTGATATGAAGTTCAGTGCTATTCAACAGGTTTGTCCATGATTTGGAAGTAACTATAAACCATAGCTGAGTGTTAAGTTTTGCAATGTCACAAGATACGGTAATAAATAATGAGAAAAACTGTAATATAAAGTGATTAGCATCACAAGGAAAGTTAATTCTAACAAAATCTGTATTAGCAGTCATGTTCAAAGTAATACACTTGAGAGCAAGTACTGTATCTTTCAGTCCTTCATTCTGTAGCTTGATACTGAAAAAAGCTATTGCATTCTTTAGAGTTGACCATATGATCAGGAAGTGGGAGTGATTTTTAACCTACATGTCTGGCACTGACAGACTGCTTCCAGAATATAGCATGTAGCTCTGGGTACACAGTTTTTAAAGGAAGGTAGAAAAACTGAAGAGAGCAAAGCAGAGGAACAGAGATGACTTGGAATAAGAAAAAAGAGCTCAATTAGTTTAATTCCAAAAATATTGAGAATGATAATGCAGAAGTACTTTAATGGAGAAAAAAATGCCAAGTGCACCTTTTTTCTCCACCATGATCAGAGGACCCTTTCATGACCGCAGGAACCAACATTGGGAAGCTAGAACAGTTTATATTAAAACTTCTAGAGTCGTTTATATTAAAAATAAGGTACATTTCTTTCAATAGAAGAGAGATCAAATACTGGAAAGACTAGCACAGATGCTTTCTGTTTTGTGTATTCTCAACATCTATCCAGTGACTTAACAAGAGTTGTTTTAACTCATTATTGTTGTGCTCAAATAGTAATTTTGTGGTCTGAAATATAAAGGAGGGATCCACGTGGTCTTCCTGTCCTGAAGTATGACTCTATGAAGTGAACAGAAAGAGTTTCCTTTTGACTAAGCATCATCTTTGTCCTTGCATCATATGAGGTCCTACACAGCCCTGCTGTCTCACTGTGCAAGTATTCAAAAAGAACAAACCACGTGACCAGAGGATGTATTATGTATAAGGATACACACACTCTCTCTTTATATATGTATCTGCTTTGCAAGAACCCATTGTTCTTCCATCTTGTGCTCCCAAGCCATGAGTGTGTTCCTAACCATGAGAAAAAACCTTTTATTAACAGCTTAGTCTACATTTTCGACCCGTGTCTTCAGTCAGCTTGCCAGATTGGGCAGCCTGCTGCATTTCAGTCTCATTTTCTGGCCCCTCAACCTACCCCTAGAGCTCATGAAGACTTTGCTTGGTCCATACTGCACTAGATCCCTCTTCCTCAACCTAGAATGTAGATAGGCTCTCTGGCCATCTCTACTGGCGGAGTCACTGTGGAAAACTGTAGAAAATGAAAAGGGTGCTAAGGAAGTCTCGGTAGGGCCAAGTAAGAAAAAGCTCTGCTGTGTCCCTTTTCTTTGTACTTATGAGTTTGCAGATCCAGGGGAGGGAAAAATGTTGGAAATACTCACAGACCTTGGACAAAAATTAATAGGCAAAAATGGGGAACAGCCACGCAGGCACAAGAAGATATGAGATAGAGAAAACAGAAAGAACAGTATGAGGAAGTTGAGGGGAGGTCTTTATAGTGAGATTTCTTATTAGAAGATTTCAGGAAAATAAACAAAATTGTGTTTTGTTTATTAACAGCCAAAGCTGCTGTTTTGAAAACCCAGAGGCTTACATGTCTCTCTCATGAAAGAACTGCAGCACCATCCTGTTTCTTTCTCATAATGGACATGGGCTTATGCCCTCTCCTCCTGTTTTGTGCTTCCCATGGAACTGGATTCGCTGAGCTGAGGTAACAGTTGATCCTATTGTAAATACTGGTGCTGTGTTCCTGGCAATACCCCTGCATTCCATCTGTGGTTGTGGCCAGGATCAGTGACCCTTGCAACAGCTGTGTGCCCTTTACCCTTGCCTTCTTTCTCTGTAATGGCACTACCACTGATTTAATAGCATTAATGTTTAAGCCTTTCTCAGATCATTCTGCTTCCACTGGCCCTCCTCTTTTATCTTAATTTGGCTGGAAGAAATGGCAGCTTTTCTTGCTGCTTGCTAATGAACCTGCCTAGAGCAACTTTGCAGTTGGCAAGGAAAGTGATGTGTCTGTGGCAGAAAGCAAAGCCTGCTATAGTCTCTGTGGATCTAGACTTTTTCTCAGATATGTTTCATTTTCTCAAATCCAATGACTTATTTTGTGAGTCATATTTTTTCTATTCCACATGTGATTAAATCAGCACACTGTGAAGTTTTGTCAGAGGAAAAGAAAAATATCTGGCTTGTGGGATAGACAGTATCCAGGTGGTTAGGATTCTTATGTGGGATACTGCAAACATTTATTGCAGCAAATTTGAGCTGGGACTTTTTGACAGGCTAGTGCTGTCGCAGCTGTAGGACTGAGCCCTTGCCAAAGAAGCACTTATTAATTCACAAGAGTGAAAAAGTTCCAACAGGAGAGATTGTTCCCAGAAAAAGAAATTACACCATTCAAGGCATTTAGCTATGCTGGGGAAGAGCCAAGGTCAAGTTTCAGGTCCAGAAAAGTAGACCAGGAACTTGAGCCCAAGTCCCTTATATCCCATGTAGGTCTTCTCCTACACACAGGCTTCTGTGTTGACCAATGCAAATTAGGGAGCCTTCTTTAGCAAAGGTTTCCTCAAGACAGTGAATTTCCGCTAAACATATACATTCAAAAAATCGAGTAATTCCCAATAAAGCTGGCTATGGCAAAGACAGAAAGAAAAAAACCAACTCATAAGCAGGTCTGTGGATTACATGCTGACAAGTAGGTAGAAAGGGAGATGTTAGGGCGATAATTAGATAGTTGACCAAGCGTGGGCAGACTTGTAGCAACTGCATAACTCCTGCCTCTCTTTTGAGTTCTTGCAATAGTCTTCCACATTTGGACTGCAGCACGTGGCAACTGAACAAATTTTACTTGAAATCATAGGGAAGATTGGCAGGTATGCATCATTCTTTCCCAAATGCAGTGTGTGCCTGTAAAATGTCACACTCCCTTTCCTTTGCCTGTTTCCTTTCTGTGTGTAGGAGGAGTGGAGCTGTGTTTTGATGTGTGCTGTTTTCATGTGCAGACGTGAACTTTGGGATTTTGGTCTGTATGGAAGTAAGTTCTCCGTTACATTTGCTCTACTTCTCCTGTTTTCAGTGCCCTTGTTTTGGAGCAGTTCCTAGGGCTGTTTGTTTCAGATTAATGGCTGCATTCCCTCTCTGTCCACTTGGACCAGTGCTGCTAATCAGAGCTATCAAAAGAGATTTAAGTAGACCTTTAATTCACCACCTTATGCTTCCTGGAATTATTGTACTTGTTGTAACTGAAAGGATTTGTTCCTTTTAGACACTTGGTATTGCTTCATGGAAATGCAAGGTCACTTCTACAGCACTGGTTTCCATCCAGCCCCACTACTGCTTGTAAAGCATTCTCGAATAACTGCTTGGCCTTTGGAGTGAGTTAATCCCAGTCTATTGCCTGTGAACATCTGGGCCAGAGTCATGGCCAGCATTGACCAGCCCCCTTGACAGTTGTCTTGGCAAAGAAGTCAGGGCTTGAACAGACCATTAGATAATTAGAACCTACTGCAGTGACTTACAATCAAAGATCATAAAGAAATGGATGCACGGATCCAAAGGAGTAAAATCAGCTCTGAAAATGTTTCCTTTTCTTTGACAGACAAACCTGAGTGTATTGCAAGCTTTTGCTGAGTTTCCTGATCATCTGCTCTGTAGTCATGGTGGGACTTGCAAAGCCAGGAGGTTTATAGGAAATAGGCCTGGATCTTTCTGGTCTTGTTCATCATTCATCTAATGCTTAAATGTTTTCACTGCACAGTCTTCTCTTGCTATCTGAGGAATCAAAATTAATATAGCTGTAAAGTTTAAGCTGAAATTTAAGATCTCTTTTCTCTGTTCTTCAGGTTGAGCACAAAAAAGTGGAGAGTTTTCTAAGTCTGAAAATCAGACATTGAAGTTGTTCTTCTAATGAAACAAAGGGGGTGGGAATTGATCCTAGCACATGTATTCAATCTTTTCAATTTTGCCAATATTTTTAGTGAGCAAGAGCAAGCTTTTCCATTTCCCCTCTTCTCTATTGCTCTCCTGTGAAAGTGAACAAGATTCACAGCTGTGCGTACACACATACAGCATTTTGAAACTAACACTGTAAAGTGAAGCTGGATTTTCTTTAAATATTTCCTCTTCTTGAAGACATTCCTAAACTAGAGGTATTTGTCTTTTGTTTGCTGCTCATCTGATAAATTGCGGTGAAATATAAAGTCACTGGTCAGCAACAGCCTGTCTGAACAGCCCTGAATGATGCTTTGTTGTGGAGTATTTTAAGCCTTCCTCTTCAAAATCAGCATACATTTTCCTGTGCTGTGTTAGCACCATTTCACAGGCCAGAATCAGTTTGAACAAACTAAGGATCTGTTTGATAACATGCAGAAATCCTAATCCAGAGGGAGACCTGACTAACAGGCCCAAATTTATTTGGAATCAAAGGTCAGGACACTTGTGTGAATTATGAATTGATAAATGGATGAAAAATGTTAAAAACAAGAGTCCTCCTACCTCAAGGTGTACAATCAGCACTTGCTAGAGGTGGTTCAGACAGGGCTGTCTGGTCACTACCCTCCAAGGAGATTCTTGTTCAAGCAGCAGGTGCTGACAGTGTAGGAGAGGACAGGGAACTTGCTGATACAGAAACTGCTAATAGATTTCTGCAGGGAAGAGTTCATACTCCACACAGTCACCTCCCAAAATGAATATCACTTTTATTGTTACAGTGACCTATGATAGACACATTATTTTTACTTTAATTGGTGGGCTGTAACAGGGGAGTTAAACAGATTTCAGGACTGTAGTTCAAACAGGTATCTGAGTGATGGAAGTCCAGTGAGAAACTCTTGATTGTCAGTGAGTTCTTGAAGAAAAGTCACTGTTGGCATGACTTCCCTTCAGCACTCAGAGGACTGCAGTGACAGATCTTACCAGATTTCCAGGTTCTAGTTTAGAGAAAATATGATAGTAAATTTAGGAAAGGTGTCTCTAAATCACCCAAGCCAGACAGAGGAATTCATGGCGCTTACCTGGGGTCACAAAGAAAGTCATGGAGATGTACTGGGGATGGAGTATTGTGAATGCAGGCTTTTGCTTAGGCTGTGTGTCTCTAGTACAGAAAGGTATAATCTGTCCAGCCTTGTCACCCTGGGACAGTGACTAGCAAATGCTTCAGAGTTGCCAGCAAAGTCTTAGTGGGAACCTCTAACTAAGCAACATCTGTACCATCCAACCCTATGTAAGCTAACTGCAAGCTGAAAGATTTTATGATTGTATTGTTATCTGTATTTTATTCCACCATGAAAAGGATAAAAATATTACTTTAACACACCTGATCCCCTGAAATTCTACCAGGTGTTTGAACAACATCATTCTTTGTGCTTGAAGAATATTTTTCTCACATGGATCTTGCTAATTTCCCCTCATTCTTGATCCTCTCTGCTGTTTGTCACATATCATTTCAAGACCTAGCACCATCTCTGACTGCAGCTATTCGTTATCAGACCCTTTGCCTTTACCACTTCCATTTGTAATTTAAACACCCTAATTTAATAGGTTTGTCTCATTATTTTGATTAATCATATTAACTCATATTAATTAAGAGATGGATTTAGGTAATGACAGAGGTTAATGGAGTCAGTTTTCACTTTCCCCTGGTTTTTCGGGGAAGGGGGGACACAGGGATAGGAGGGGAAAATAAAAAGAGAGACTAGAAAGAGTGAAAAAGAGAAACTGTTGGGGGGGAAATCTCAGTTAGCAATCAGAAATTCCCTGCTAATTGAATGTCTGATTTTATTAATGATGAAATTTATAAAGGTCCTTAAGAAAAGAAAAGAATTTAGCCAGTTCAGCAGTTAAGTGTGAATATTAACTAACTCCAAGATAAAAGTTAAAATATCCATTTTCTTTTCTTTTCTTTTCTTTTCTCTAGTTCTTTAAATAAAAAGCTCTCTTTGACACTTCATCCCATTAGAGCTTTGGCTTCCTTTGCCATCCGTTGCTAAATGGCTAGAGACTGCACAGAGAATGTAATGTCCTGTATGGTTTAAGAAGTGCTGACCCTGGAGGGCAGGAAGTTAATACATGGATCTCTTTAGTCCTTATTTTCATTGATGCTTGCTCTCTGATGATGCTTTGGTAAATGGAAGAAGGATTCCAGCTCTGCCCTGCACTCTGTCTCTACCCTGTCATGCCTGTTTCCCTGAGGCCAAAGCAAACACAAACTGCAAACAGTGTCAGATTCGGACTGAACTTTGTGTTCATGCTGTGGACTGCACTTCCATCTCCACAAAGGCATGGAGAATCCTTTGCTTACCCAAATCCCTACATAACAGAGTTTCATGGTTATCACTCCTAGGCATGCCCAGCAGCAGACTGGTCCTAATTTGCCTCTTTCCTATTTGCACCAATGTTGTATAGGCAGAGAATCCCATTTGAGGAGGGAACCCTTTACAGCCCTACTGCCCTTGTGCTAATGACAGCATGAGGGCAAATCAGTGGGAAGCTCTTTCATTCTGTGCTTCATGACACTTCAACTGACCTGCTTCAGTGAACTTTTGAACAGAAAGTAATTTTTGAGCTGCAGCTGGTTGGTAGTGAAGTGTGGGGTAGCTGTGCAAGACCCCACAGTAAGGAGTTAGCCTTTCTCCTTATCAGAAAAGAACATTTCTGTGACAACAGTAACATTCCAATAGTAAAATTTTGGTGACAATGGTAACAAGGCCACACAAAGTTTAGAAAGGTAATGCTACAGGAAGAAAAACTGCTATGCAAACTCTAAATTGATGAATATGAGTAAAGACTTCATATAAATTGTCACAAATCTACATAAAAAACAATTAGAACATGAAAGTTGTTTTGTGAACAAACTGTTACCCAAAAGTATTTAATTGTGAGGGAAACTGACATCTTTGTATATGCTCTCTCAGTAAATGTTGCTTTTGAAATGTAGTACTCACAGGTCACTTGTGAAAGGTTGCCAGTAAAGTTTGTAAAACCATGATCTAGTGTAGTGCACTATCAGCCCAAAGATTATATGGCAATAAATTACAAAGCAAAGCACCAGGAACATGGTGAACATTTCCTGTGAGGTATTTGGGGAAATATTCTTTAAGTGTGACCAATTGTAGTCATTGTATTTGTGTTAAATCAGTAGAATATGTTGTTAGTGGAGGAGCACATAGTACCTCTTGAGTATCCAGATTTTGCATCCGTGGGAGAATCCCTTGGTCTGAACTACTTCAAGCTAAAGTTTGCAACATAGACAGTCTCATGTGAATTTTTAATTTCATCCATCTGGAGTGCTTATACATAACTTGACTGCCACTCAGAAGAAATTTTAATATATATTCCAGAATTTTTGGTTATCTGTCATTAAAATTGCAGAAGTCTAAAGTGGAATTTTTTCCATAATCAGTATTTTGGAGTAGATGAGTGAGACACATTTCGGTTCAAAAGGCACTAGAGCAGTTGAAAGCTAACAGACATAAGACTGACTGACCTTTTTTGTGACTTTGATGAACACATCAAAAATCAATTTTGCTTTATTAGTGATGTTTCAAAAAAGGTAAAAATATACCACACTTCAAGACTGTTGGCAACTTGGGAATGTTGACAGTCTGTTTCTATCATGTCAGAAAACACTATAAAATTAACATTCTTTTTGTTGTTATTTTGTTTCATCTTTGCTTAATATAAGCATAAGTCAAAAGGGAATGATTTCTGTGCAAAATGACAGGTGACCTGAGCAGTGGAGAGCCATGAGTATGAAAGATCCAGTTGGTATTCCCAATTTAGTATCTTTTGGCCTGCATATAGAAGTATAAGCATGTAAAACTTGTATTTGAAAAGTACAAGGTTCAGAAGAGAGAGAATTCTGGGCATGTAACATTAAGGGACTTCAGAAATAGATGACTGGAAATGTCTAAATGCAGCCTGACATTATGAAATGACCCAGCGAAATTTCACTAAATTGGGAATTAGAACAATACAACTGGCAGCATGTTTTTGTTCAGAGAGTTAAGGTCTTGTTCAAGCAGGGAAAGCCTCTCAGGCAGACTTGTCTCTGTGGAGTCTCCCTTCGTGGTTACTGACCCATCACAGTTGCCTCTCTACCTGGGAGTATTTTTAAAACTCCAGTCTTTGAAATCCTGCTTTCCCTTGAAGAATTCTTATTTTATTAAAAGCATGCAAAGCTTTTATCTCTTCAGAAAAGCTTGAAATAGTAGAATATTAATAGCTAAGAAAATGTAGAAGTCTGATAGGAAAATCCAGTATGTCTCTCTCTCCCTCTCTCTAAATATATATAAAAATATGAATACAGACATATATATAAAATTCAACACTACCTTGTAATATTTTAAGACACTTAGGGGGTTATTTTGGAACATGACTCAAAAATAACCTATGATTTCACAGAATCACAGAATATGCCATTCTGGAAGGGACTCAAAAGGATCACTGAGTCCACCTCCTGGCCCTGCACAGGACCATCCCCAAGAGTCACACCATGTGCCAAACACTTCTTGAATTCTGTCAGGCTTGGAGCTGTGACCCCTGCCCTGGGGAGCCTGTTCCAGCACCCAGCCACCCTCTGGGTGAGGAACCTTTTTTTGATATCCAAACTAAGCCTTCCCTCTCACAACTTCAGGCCATTCCCTCGAGTTCTGTCACTGGACACCACAGAGCAGAGA
The DNA here is from genome assembly GCA_035583155.1 of Acropternis orthonyx. Taxonomy (NCBI): domain Eukaryota; kingdom Metazoa; phylum Chordata; class Aves; order Passeriformes; family Rhinocryptidae; genus Acropternis; species Acropternis orthonyx. The sequence goes on along the minus strand of JAWWEU010000158.1, from coordinate 42,017,462 downwards.
TCAGTGCCTGCCCCTTGTCATCCGCTCACAAGGAAGTTGTAACTGCAATGAGGTCTCCCCTCAGTCTCCTCTCCAGGCTGAACACACCAAGTGACCTCAGCCATTCCTCATGCAGCTTCACCTCAAGGCCCTTCACCCTCTTTGTTGCCGGTTATGGGTTTAAGGTTGGAGAATTTTCTCTTTCCCTCACCCGCCTGGACTGGGAGTGAAACCTGGAGCGGAGGGGA
>JAWWEU010000158.1:41807522-42017135 GCA_035583155.1 Acropternis orthonyx | reverse complement strand
TTAGTGTGGTTAATCGGGGGGAGTCTTTTGCTCTCTTGGCCCCCAGATATCTTAGTTTTCTCTTTCAAACTAAGACATTGCCCTCCCCTGGATGCTCTCTAAGAGCTTAATGTCTTTCTTATATTGTGGTGCCCAAGACTGCACACAATATTCAAGGTGAGGCTGCCCCAGTGCAGAGCAGAGGAGTGAAGACTCAGATGGACAGAGAACACCATATACAGTATTTTCATTGTAGGTTTTGGGCGGACTGAACTGATCCTTTTTTGTGATTTCTAGTGGATGCTGTTTGAATTAATATGTGTCTAAAGGGGAAGTTTGAATAAAAAAGCTTGACCTTAAAAGTTATGATTTTTTTCACATTTCATCACTTAAGTCTGAGGTACAGAATTTTTTTTTTAATTAACTGTAGACATACAAGAGATTTGCATACTGTGATAAAATACTAAATAGGCAAAACCAGACTGTAATACTGGACTCTGTCTAAAAATAAAGATTAAAAAAACAACAGCACTGAAAAATTGTGCAGATAGGATACTTTTCACAAAAAAAACCACCTCACCAGTTTAATTCTGATTTTACTTGTGTTGAATTTACACTGGATGAAAGTCAATGGAGTTGCTGCACAGTGTACAGTAGCATGAGGTTACAACCAAGTCCTGTGTCATGAAATATTGCATGTAAGTGTATACATGGTTTGTTGTGGGTGCACTGTATCTCTTTGTATATGCATATGCAAGTGTATATATTTCACAGCTGCTGGCTGCATAATTCACTTCCAAACCAGGCATGCGTTCATTTTCATAACTTTTTGTTCTATTACAATATTAATGGGACTATCAATGGGAAAGGACAAGAGAAGCATTTTTAATGTTTATCTGACAGTTGCAAATTTCACTTGAGGTTGTTTACTGGGATCTGATTGTTGGCAAAGAGGACTAAGAAAGGCAGCAAGATGAATGGGATCACAGGAAGAAGAAATGTATTTATGGGTCCTCTTAGCACCATCTAAGAGTAATAAAAAGTCCTGTCTTACCCCTCCTTTACCAAGCTTAAGTTTTAAACAGCAAAAAATGAGGGATTGTCTTAATTAACGTCTATATAATCCAGGTGGCCTGTTCAAAGTGAAACACATTGTAGATACATGAAAAATGGGTGAAGGTCTCAGTGTGTATGTTTATTCTCATCTAATATATTTTCCCTAGTGGGGAAAATGCCTGCAAATAAGTGAGAGTTTGTGGACTTGTGGATGAACCTGCAATGTGATGTCAAACTTCGTACCAAATTACTGTCAGAGCTTGTCTTTTTTGACCTTTCGTTCTTGGGCTGTCCTATGTGAGGCTTATTTTTTATTATGGGGAGAGCTGAATATTTTCTCAGTTTTGCTCTGAAGTTTTACAGACCCTAAGTTTTACAGATCTGGGCATTACACCTCCAAGTTTTCTGTGTTGCAAACCACTTCAGACAAAAAAAAAGAAAAAAAAAAAAAAAAGCCCCAAAACAACAAAACCAACAATCTTGGAATTCTGTTTGTATTTTAGTTTATGCTTCAAACTGTTTAAGTATCAGTTTTTCAACTAGAAATGAAGAGAGTCTAACTTTTCACCAACCAATGTTTAAGAACAGAATAAAAAATTTATAGTCTATGACATAACACAATACCGATAGATTTGGAGAATTGTGTTCGGCTCTGGTCACCCCTGTCACAGACTACTGGAGAAATAGAAGAATTTCAGAGCTAGGTAGCACACAGTGTTGTTTGGAGAAAGAGACTGTTTCAGCTGAAGGAAAATCTTTGAAGACCATGGAAGTGTGGGGTAAAGTTTATTTTTCATGCAAAATGAAATCCAGTTTAACTGGTCACATAGATTTGAACTGTAAAATTCTTCTTCCTAGAAATTACGGGTCAGGTGCTTCTTTTTCTGGTCTCATTAGGCTGGTCTGTCTTGGTGGATTATGTCTCCTTCAAAGCACTGCTCCATCGAGAAGCTTTGGTGAGAACTTAGACCTCCACACCGCTGTGGCAGAACTTTTTCTCAGATGAAAATGTGAAGTTTCCACAGGAAGCAGAAACATTCCCCAAAATTGGAATTATGTCAAATTTGGAAGAAGGCTTGCAAGAACTTTCAGTTGTCAGTATGTAAAATGTTGTCATAGAGTATGTGAATTTTTACTGTGTTTTGAAATATCAGTGAGGAAAAAAATAAATTTGGAAAGTGGCAGATGCAAAACCCTTGGAAACAAAATCAAACAGCTATACAAAATGGGGTTTCTCAGCTGTAATGGACAGCTTCTACCATTTGCCTTTTGGCAAAGCACGTCTCAGCCAGAGCTAGACTGCTTCATCCTGCCCTGAAAATACTGCGACAGAAACACACGTGTCACAGGTAGTGCACAAGAAATTCAGCTTGGATGGGTAATGAGGGAATTTGACAATGAACCAGTCAACCAAAACAGTGACCTCTCCGAGATGATGTTGTGAGCCTGCCTGGTCTGTGAGCATTTGGGCTGGGTTGTTTTGGTAGGGACTTTCTTTTCTGGCATACAGTCCTGCCTTTCCTGGATCTCTCTCATTCTGTGAGCCGGCGAGAGTCATGCAGGCAGACAGTGTATAGTCATGCACACAGTCCAGCTGCTTTGAAAACTTGTGGGAACAAGGGAGGAGTGGAGAAAATGCTTCACTGCTGCTTGTGACAGGGATCCCAGAGAGACACAGACATCGGTGGAGTTCCACACATCACTACCCAGTAACTCCACTCACTGTTTGTCAACTACCAGGACTAATTTCTCTTCAGTGATAGGTTTAGGTTAATTACAGATAAGATCCTTTCAGTAGTTAGGTTAATTACAGCTGTGTATTCCCTGTTGTCACTGCCCCCAAAAGAGGGGTCTGATCCTATTTCCTGCATGCAAAATTGAAATTCAAACTGGGACTGAGGCAGTCTGGGCCAGTGCTTTGTTAAAAAGCCAATGGAACATCAACCAAGTTGCACCTCTTCATTGCCGCAACTGGCTGCTGGGGTCACACCCACTGCAATTTCTCCCAAGTTTGCTGCAAAGTGGACTTTGGATTCCTGTTCTTTGCAGTGAGACAGCCTCAGCAAGCTACTGCCGTAAAAGCAGCATCAGCGGCACCTTTATCTGCAGCTGTCTACATCCTCAGTCCCAAACACTGAATGTTTCTGGGAAGACGCTAATGTGTCCTTTGGTCATGGGCCCAGCACTGTACCCAGGCAACAGTCTCATCTATTGCGGTCAGCATTATACTGAAGGCCCCAGACCTGTGTCTTTAGATACTCTTTTCAGTGCAGTCAAGTCACCTGACTTCTTTCTTTAGGGAAAGGAATTCTTCTTTCAAGGCAAGGGCTTATGAGTGCAGCTGACAGACTGGCAAGTGAGTGGAAATGGAGTAGGCTCCTGGCTGTATGTGATTCTATTTAGGGCCCCTGTAGCAAAAAGTGCTATTTGGGGCAGACATCTCTCACAGCAAAGGTGGCAAATTTGTGGTAAGCTCTGGAAAAATCTCTATGGAAATGCTTTCAAAAGCAGCCTTTATGGAAGAAGATAATGCATAGAGAAAACAGAGAACAGTTACATCCTGAATCCTGCTACCTCCACAGAGCTGACAGGAGGTTGGTTTCAAGCAGATAAAGGAAAGAGCTTCTGTGCCTCTCTGCTGGAGACTGTGGGACCTGAGAACACCGGGATGTTCAAAGAGAGACTAAGCAAATTTGTGGACAACAGATAAAATGGGTGCCAAAGAGAACATGAGGAGGTATTGGTGCATGTCACAGCTCTGAAGGAAGAAAGATGCTGCCAAAGGAGGATTTAGAAGAGATGATACATGGCTCTGCTTAGCTTGCTTTGTTTTGGATTGTTATGTGTGACAGAAAACTGGTGTGGCAGGACTAAATGTAAGGTGACCTGTGGACAGAACTACCAGAAGAGCTGGTGATCCCAGTGGTCTGAACAGGTTTGAGGTGAAAGCAAATACCTCTACTGGCCATGAAGTGGGTGTAGCACTCAGTGAGTTGTTTCCTTGGGGTGATACTGACTGACGTTATTATTTATGTACTGAAATTATGTGCCGATTAGCATATCTCAGGTTGGCTGGTGGATGAAACTGGATGGACATCAATAGCATAACCCCATGCAAATGTATCTTCAGCAGCAAGATGTGTGCACCAAGGCTAGAGCTTGTTCTGTGGCTCAGGAGGCTGGCGTCAGACTGTGCTTTTTGCCTCTCCTGCTTCTTAAAAAGTCCCTTTAGCAATGAGGATTGATATGCAGTAGGGTCTGCTGAGCATGCTGGCAGCAGTGACTCTCAGCTGAGTGATATGATCACAGATGGCACGTGTTCATGCTTTCTGCTTATCCTAGAAGCTTGTTTCACAGGATCATCCCAAAATGCTGAGAACAGCTATGTTGTTAACGCAGGAATACTATTACAGTGCCTTCATAGGTGTCTGTGATGCTGAAAGTCACATGCCATCTGCTTCTGTGAAACTCTGCTCTAAGACAACCTGATTCCATCTCCAGGTCATATGCTGAAGCAGTAAATGTGTTTGCTGTATTTCTTCTCTCTTTCCAAATAAATGTCTTACAACTGTATCCACCTTTTCTCAGAAAGGCCTTTCATAGGACACAGTGTGGAAATCTGGGAGTTATGTTTAATATATTTATGGTTACCTTTATTCATGTTCATAAAAAGCTTTGCAGTGTATTTTCAGATCCTGGTCCTAAAATCAGAAAGTGTTATGCCTAACTTGAAGGAAAGAAAGTAAAGATAAAAGGAGGCAAAGGCTTTTGCTCAGGTTTGCAGATAGTCACTGGGCATTGACATCTCAGTCTGATCCCTGTCTTTGTGCCCTAAAATATGACTACATTGCTAATAGACTGGGGGATCACTGACTAATGATTTTGCTGTGCTGGGCAGTGATAAAAGAACTCTCATCTGTACCTATTGGCAGGACAGCACTGGAGACATGTATGTGCATGATTGGAAATGAGTGGTCATCTGTGAGACCTATAAAGTTGTACAACCTAGTGAAAAAGTCTCTAGGTTTCATTGGGTGCTATGTGAAGATCAGAAGAAGGAAACACTCTCAAGTATCAAGTTGAATTTAGCAGTAGAATTTATTCTCACTGGATTTTGTGGGTGACCAAGAATATAAATGATGTTAGGTTTTCAAGTTCATTGATGGCCAATAAATGGAGTGGTTTTCATAGAATTGTAGAATATGCTGAGTTGGAAGGGACCCATTGGGATCATCGAGTCCAACTCCTGGCCCTGCACAGGATGCCTCAAGAGTTACACCATGTGCCTGAGATCATTGTCCAAACACTTCTTGAACTCAGGCAAGCTTGGTGCTGTGGCCACTGCCCTGGGCAGCCTGTTCCAGTGCCCAACAACCCTCTGGGTGAAAAACCTTTTCCCAATATCAAACGGAAACCTCCCCTGACGCAGTTTCCTGCTGTTTCCTCAAATCCTGTCAATGGTCATGAGAGTGAAGAGATTGGTACCTGCCCCTCCACTTCCCCTTGTGAGGATGTTGAAGACTATAATGAGGTCTCCCCTCAGTCTCCTCTCCCCAGGCTGAACAAACCAAGTGCCCTCAGCTGCTCCTCATACAGCTTCCCCTCCAGACCCATCACCATCCTCATGGCACTTCCTTTGGACACTCTCTAATAGCTTAATATATTTTTAACATTGTGGTGACCAAAACTGCCCACAATATTCAAGGTGAGGCCACACCAGTGCAGAGCAGAGTGGGACAATCCCTTCCCTCGACTGGCTGGCAATGCTTTTCCTGATGCACCCCAGGATAGACTTATCAACTCCTTAAAAGACTGTATGCTTGAAGAGTAGGTGGACTCTTTCCCAAGCACTAGCTGTTGGTGAGACAGGATATTTGGTGTGATGGACCCTTAGTTTGTTCATATGTACTTGCTAATGTGTTGATTGTAGCACATTTCGCTATAACAATCAATGTAAAGTCTAATCTTGAGAATGATGGTTAGGAAAGCTGACAAGGTCGTACAGCAACTCATCCACTTCAACATTCCTTGCTCTGTCCTTGCAGCACTCTGTGCAAAAGCTCAGTTTTCTGCATTCTAACAAGTTGACAAGTATCAGGGCCTACACAAGGAGCACAGGTCCTGCTCTCAGAGTTGTTTGTAGGGACTTGCTCAACCTGTTATTATTCAAGCCTGTTGTGAATATCCTGCAATGATCTCTGACTATGCTGTGCTTGTGAGATTGCAGTGTTTCAGAGGCAGTTTAAGGCTGAGGTCCTTTTGTGTCGACACAAGAGCTGATGTTAACATATTTGTTCTAGAATATGACAAATCTGTTAATATATTAAATGTTTTTTAAGTGCTGTTACTGCAATGCTGTTGCTTCCTGAGTTGTGAAGTAACCTGACGTATCTGTTTCAGAGGTGACAGTGTTTTAAAGCATGGTGAAATGATTCCAATATATGAATTCCAAGGTTTTTTTGAAATGAAACATTACATGTGCCTAGAAGTCGTAGATAATAAGCCTTCTTTCAAACTCCATTTGAGCAACAAAGCTGCTGCCATCCCAGTGTTTTATATACTTTTGTGAAGTAAAATGGTCAAAAGCCTATATCCTGTATCAAAACTGTAAGACATAAATGAAGCAACTGGGGGCAAAGCTTCCCCAGAACCCTTCCCTATTTTCAAAAGTCTTAAAAAAGTTTAAATTTGAAATCTGGTGTTCACTGATGGGCTAGGCTTGTAACATTCAAACTTGTTCCTGTGACTTGCATGGCTGGGAAAGGAAGAAATTTTGAAGCATAGTGAAGTTTTTTCAGGAATCACACACCTCTTCTTGCCTGCCTGCTTGGGACGAATGTAAATGTGACTGTGTTTCCTGGTGATTGTCCAGAAGATAGCCTCTTTGGCATTCCACCAAAGGGCCACCTGTCTGCCGGTAATAAATGATGGCTATAAAGGGAAGTGATCACAGCTATGATACAGGCAGAGGCATTTGTTTATATTCTTATAATATGTATCAGATTGAATAGAAATTATCACTTAAAATTGACAAATGGAGTGTGGAGATAGTTGGTGAGTATGAGGAAGCTCAGCCAGAGCTGGGTCAGCTGCAAACTTTATCCAGTGAAGGCTGTCTGCAGAAAGCAGGTGTTGAGCCAGCCAATGATGAATGGTGAAGCTGGAGGCTTGCTTGTGTTAATGATCCACATGTCTTTATATAGCAGCTCACAAACAGTAAAGCCTCTTGTTGCTTCTCAGAAAGGTTCCTGATGGGTAGAGGCTGCCATTTTGGGGTAGAGTCTTTAATTAAATGGGGGGGAAAGCAGAGAAGTATTCTTGAATGTTTTTCCAGCAGAATTGTACTGGCATGTAGTGTTTCCACTCACAGTTTAAGTGTTGTTAAGACCAGATTGCTGAATGCAAGCAGAGCACACTTGGCTGGATGCAGAAGTGCTATCATATGTTACTGAAATGATAAGACTGTTGTGTGAACAGGGCAAAGGGGTATTACTTGCAACTTTTCCAGATCAATAATCTGCCTTATATGACTGCTCTCCTGAGTGGCTGCTATTATTTCCCCCTCTTGTCTCTGTGTAGATATAGCACTTTCTTCTCCAGATCAAGGAACTTAGTATGTCCAAGTTAAGAAGCCTAAGAACTGACCAATGGGCTGTAGAGAGAGGAGTGCGTTCAACCTGCAAACAGGCTGAATGGGGTAAGTTTCCACTAGCATTTGTTTGTTTTTGTCAAGTCTTGGGAGGGATACTGAAACTAAAGAAAAATACTGGACCAGAGATGGAAAAGTGTCATGGCTTAAGCCCAGCTGGCAATGAAGCACCACCCAGCTGCTCACTCTGCACAACAAGATGAAGAAGAAAATCAGAAAAGTGAGAAAACTCATGGGTTGTGATAAAGACAGTTTAACAGGTAAAGAAAAAGCCATGCCCACAAGGAGAGTAAAAAAAGGAATTAATTCCTTCTTTCCTATGATGTAAAGGGCTCCATCATACACAATGATTACCTGGGAAGACAAATACCTCTGAATATCCTCCCTTCCTTCTTCTACCCCTCTCCTTTTATGCTGAGCATGACACCATATGGTGTGGGATATCCCTCTGGTCAATTGGGGTCACCTGTCCTGGCTACGTCCACTCCCAAGTCCTTGGCCACGCCCAGACTTCTTGCTGGTGGGGTGGTATGAGCAGCAGCTCTATCTGAGCCAAAACCAGAATAAAAAACAATTTCTCAAGACAAATGACAGCATCTGTGGTGTTTGACATAAATTTAAAACTACAGTGGACAAATCTCTGGAAAATACGCAGCTGGTAGAAGTGGTGAAGTATGTGCTCTCTGTGAACTATTTGCACGAGAGCTTTTTTGAGTCTACATCTATTCCTGCAGATACTTGTAGTGATCTGCCATATTTTTATTGCCTGTCTGAAGCTATTTAGAAGTGGGGTTATTGAAAGAAATGAAGTAGGAGTGGCTGAGGAGTCAGTGCAGGTGAGAGTACTGCAGTGCAGATCAGTTCCATCCTTTGTGCTTGCCTCTCATTTTGGTATGAAGGCCTAAAGACAGCATCACCATCTATACACATTGTGTAGAAAAAATATTATGGAACATGCAACAAGATCTAGCATATTTTAATGTCCTCTCACCCACCTGTTTGCCTCTGAAAATGTTCCATATGGCCTCAGCCACCACGGGTGTCCATCTGTGAGTCTATGGGATACAGAGCTGACTTGAGTGAAAGCTCTACATGAGAGGGGCTCATCACACAGCTACTGCCAGGAGTGGGAATAGACTGGATTATAAGATGCCTTGTGCTCTTCTTTCTGTTTACTGAAGTACTACCTTGTGCCTGGTAAGGGAGCCTACCATCTAATTCTTGGAGTCTTGCCCTAAATCTGTTTTTTCAGTTTGGTAGAAAACATATGTCCCAAATCTCTGAGAACTCATTACTCCTGCTGGAGGGTAAGTTCAGGGAGTGCTGCCAGTCAACTCTGTGCAAGGACTTTCAGCTTGGAAAGGAATGTTCTCTCTCTTCATTTTCTGCCCAGATACTGAATAATACTAGGGAAAGGGTTATACATGAGCTGTTAATGGAAAATAACATTACAGAAAAGTGAAGCATTTGAAAGAAGCACTGGTTTCTTCCTCATGTGTCAGTTCCACTCATGGCTGCTACTTCAGGTTTCCCCACCAATATATGAAGCTATTGGCTACAAATAAACTTTCCTTTCTTTTTTTATGTTGTTTCCAATTAGAAGATGAATGGTGATTTGTCTGGCATGCAAATGGGATAGCAAACTGTTTTGACTGCAGACCCACTGGCTTTGGCTTCCTTCCCTGTCTTAAATTTCTTTTCACACCTCATGTTGTGTAGTGAGAAGGCTCCTCTCCAGAGATCTGGCTGAGGTAGAGTGCATTACTCTACGCTGCTGCCTGGTCTTGCTAGAACAGAATGTTCCTTGCGTAAGTTCATAAATCACATAATGCATGACGTGATCAATATATCCCTTCCATATTAAAATTTCAATAATCAGCTTCTCCAAGCAAGTAGGAGTCCAAACTTGGTACATACATACCTCAAATCTTGTTATGTCTATCAACATGCTGCTTTTGGGGATTTTGTCACAGATGTTGGCACTGTAAATTCTCTAGAGCAGTAATTATGATGTGTTTCTGCTTGTGAACCATTGTTTAACAGTAGGACATTATTTTTATCCCTGTGTTTAGTATTATGTGCTTGTTTTATCTTTAGTGTCACAGCTGTGGGCTTGTGTTCCTAGTTCTGCCACTGGCTCCTGTGCCCTGGAGAATTCACTATTGGTATCTGTCCTGTACTTTTGATGGGACAGCAATACTTTCTTATGAAACCACTCCAAAATCCTCAGGCAAGACAAACCACCTAAGGAATGCTTTGTGAGTAAACTGCTAGGCTGAATGATAAAGGAGAAACTCAAAAATTCCCTTGCTGGTTTCTTAATATCTTATTGTTTGGGGAAAAAAACCCTATCCTTCTTTATAAAGCCTTTAACAGAATAACTTTGACACTTATTTTAAACCTGAAAATCCTTACAGTAGGGAAAAACCCTGTTTATTGCCTTAGTTTTACCATACTTTTGTTTGTGTGCTACATTGACCAATTCTTGTCATTTTTTAATCCAGAGAAGCACAGAATGATGTTTTAAGGCTGAATCTTAGACATTCTGAGTTTATCCACTCAAGTCTGGTACTTAGAAGAGGAGGTGATGAATAAAGTACTTGTAACTTTGCTTGGGTAAGTGCCCCTTTGTCATGCCGTCATAAATAAACTCTGTGCAGTTTTAACAATTAAATTAGCTACTGGCAGCAACTAGGTGTTGTCTCCTATTTATATTTGTTGGCAGGTGCTGACACATACCTAGAATTGTGGTGTGTGATGAGGTAGAAGATTCATCTTAAAAAACCCCAAACCAACTTTAAAAACTCAAATCACATAACAAACCAAACAACCCCTCATGTTCTTTGGTGGTTCACTTTCTGATGTCTGATAGAACACTGTGGATCTGAAGGGCAGTGCTGTTGCATTCATCTGGTATTTAAGTAATACATTAATTTGCTGCAGCTTCAATATACTTTAAAGTTTGACTGAGTAATATCTTGAATGTTCTTACTTTGTGCTCTTCTTATAACTGAAGTTGAAAGAGTACTGCCATGTTCATTTGGTAACATTGACTTTCATTCAGAGATACATTTGAGCTATGGAAAATTTAAAATTAAATAGAGATAACAGGCAGTGACAGCATGTCTCGCTAGCTAAATTAATTAAACACTGTGAACTCATAGTAGTAAAGTTATGAAAGATACAGGATACCAAAATATATATTGATTATATAGCTGCCACCTGGATATTTTCATAGCTGCAAGGGCTTCCACCCTAACACAAACTGCTCTGTGTTGGGTTTGGGTTTTCTTTTTCCAACCAGGACTTCTGTGTATAGAATCATGGCCTTTACTCCAGTCTGGAAAGTCCTCTGTTTCATCAGCACAGACATATGAAAAAAACAGTGGAGAATGCAAGGAGCTGAAAAGGATCAAATAGTGTGTAGGGGATAATGTCAGTGGAGCTAAAATTGAGTGTGAGCTGATAAAAGCTATTGCAGTGCTAGTGAGAAGCAAGGGACTGAGAATGAATGCTCAACATGCTTCCCAGAAGAGAATGTCAACTCTGCTTTTGGAAGGGAAACTTTCTGTCTTTGTCCTTTCCATCCTGACTGACAAAAATCCATGGGAACTATGGCACTATGAAGAAGCTGTAAAAGTTTCAACAAGAATTCATGTCGCTTGTATGCTGTTTGATAATGGCCCTACTGCATACTTTGAGAAGAACAGCAGTGTTTGGTAATCCAGCAGTTTTAGAGCTTCCTGAGCCAAATGCGTCATATTAACTACAGTGATGAAAGACACAAAGACTTTTGTGAGGACCTAGGCTGAACTACATTTAGCAAAGCAAGAGGGGGATCAGTGTGAACTAGATCTCTTGGTCGCTGGAATGTACTCAAAGGTGAAACCAAAATACTTTCAGTCACCTCCAGAGTTGCTTGTAGAGCAACAGTGCCCTGGCTGTTTTGATGAACTCAGATTAAAAAAAACAATGTTCATCTTTAAAATAGGTGGGAATGAAACCCTGGAAGAAGGTAGGACCAGAAGATCCAATCTGTGTGGGGCATTGTTTCGGGCCAGAAGAGTTTTTGTTTGTATGGCATAGGATGTTTGTTTTCACTCCACAATGGAGTGATTACTTTGCCTTGTCATGGAGAGCAAATGTAGCTTTGTTAATATGGTTGCAAAGAGGCCTGCAGTTAAATAATAATTGGACTTAATTTTACCAGGGACCTTTCAACTGTTACAGCTTTCTCAGAGCCCATGGCACTCACAGTTTCTATATGAAACAGAACTGATTATAGCTACCTGTCTTGCTTGTTCAGTACTGGGCTATGAGACTTGAGTATGAGTATGAAGGAATATTTATGTGTGACTGACTGGGATGAAGCTGTACGGTGGAGAAGGGATAATGCCTTAGATGCAGAACAGAAGCCTGCACTATTCTTGGTTGTGCGTGTTATAAGCCCGAAGAGGAATAGTCTGTGCTCAACCCAACCAACTCTCAACAGGCTCAGCCCCAGATTCTTGGCAAGCGGATGCTATTTAGGAAGAACACTGGCATCTCTTTTGAAGGAACATAAATTGGAAAGCTTGTGAGATAGTGGTAAAAACATAGTATATGGAATTTCTTCTTTCATATAGGTTTACTGCTTGTTCCCTCTCCTCACTTTTTAAGGAGAATCAAGGATTTGAGTAATTTGTTGGGGTTTAGATGTGCATTATTGTCGCCTTCTTGCTTTTTCCCCACCTGCTGGTTTCTCTTCTCTGTATCTGGGCCTTCCAGGCTAACCTATACCTGTAAGCGTTGCAGTTATGTGGCTCTGGCACAAGGCCATCCCCTTTCCTTTCTTTACCCCCATGCATGTGCCAGATGTGTTAAGAGTTCAGTAAGAGGACTGCTAAAAAAAAAAATAGCAGTGACTTAGTTCTTACTGCTACCCTAGGGCTCCTTGTGCAATATTTAAGCATTGTTCTTAGCAGGATGGTGAACCTACCTCCCTCTATGGTGCTTGGAAACATGGTCCCTCTAAGAGATGTTAGACTTTTGTCTCACTCTTGAGGGTCTTTCGCCATCCCTGCTGTTTCAGCTGTGTATTTATTCTCAAATTTCAACCAAAATGGTGACCTCTGTGTTTTGCTCTGTTGTGGTGGGTAGGGCACAAGTGGACCCTGTTCTCTTTCCTTTCTTTCCCCAGACATCCTGCATGCAGGTGACTATTCTTTCCATACAGTACTGATGACACTTCCCTCTGGAGTACATCAGTGCTGCCCCTACCCTGGACTGCTGGATAGGAAGGGGAGATACAACATCTCTGGTCCTACTTCTGTAACAATTTTGTCCCACATGAGGGGTGTGTTCTACAGCAGTATATCTCATCATATCCCTAGTGCATAATTATACTCTGGAACTGACTTTTCACAGTGACAATTACCTTCCCTGTAGTTTTCCAATAAGGAATCACCACATGCTTTACATGGGTTAATGAATTAAGTACCCCATATGACATCAGTCTCTCTTGTTATGTCTGTTCCAGGGGAATGAAGGAAACTAAGCATTATGATGGGAATTGACAACTACTTGTAGCCTCATGAAGACCAGCCATCTCTTTCCACTAAGCAAAAGTGTACATTCACTCTGAGCTGGATAGCTTTTGGGTCCTGACTTGCAGCCACCAGCTCATGACACTAGGCAATGCTTCCTCTTTGTCTCTTTGCTTTTCACTTTGTGCTCTCCCATCTGCCCATCTGACCCAAATGCAAGAGAAGAGAGCTAGTAACACAATAATGCAGGGTGGGAATCTTTCCAGTGCACAGTTTCCCCACCCCCACTCCTGTCCATACAAGATTGATAATGAAACCGATACCTTTCACCAGCGTAATTTTCATATTTAATGAGCGTGACTCAGAAACTATTACATTAATTAGTCAAATCCCACAAACCGTTAATGGTGCACGCAGTAATTAATATTGTATTCAATTAAAAGCTGACCTGTTTCAGGTGCCTTCCCCTGGTTTGGGGGGCTCTTTGCAGATAGCGTATGTTCCAGTGCCTGAGGCCAAGCCTTTTATTTTGTTCCAGTAGTGGGCAAGGGAGGTATTTTTTTCCTGTTTTGCTTTTATGTTTTTTTCCTCCATGAACATATGTTGGTTTCTCCCCCAACCCCCCCGCCCCTCCATCTCCAAACGTGCTGCTCTCACTATAAAGACAACCTGCTTGCTGTGATTTATGGGTTAGCACAGTGCGGGGCTCACAGACTGGAAAATTTCCAGTTTACACAAGAATTCCCTGAAAAATGAGCTTGGTTAATTTATTTCTTTCATTAACGAGTTTGAACTGTGAGATAATCTTTCTGAAATCCACTACCCGTGCCTTCACAAACCCTGAGAAGCAAATAAGGTCCGTGTTCCCCTTCCACAGGGCTCAAATTCACACCTTAACTAGCTATGGACAAAAATGTGTGGTCAAAACCTATTTCTGAAACATATTTAAAGAGGTGAGTGGTTTTCTATTCACCTGAAAGTGAGGGGTGGACGTCCTAGGTCCTAATGTTAATGCTGTAGACCTGCTCTGAGTTAGCTCACTGCTATATCCTTCTGAAGCCTGTGGAGTTGCTGCTCATTGGTTCTGTTGGGAGCAGGTGTGGCCTTTAAGATAAACCCTCCTCTGTTCAGCTGTGGTTCACTGGTTGCCTCAGATCCACAAACTACATCCAGTAGGTTCCTGTGCTTTTTCTTCCTTCTCAGAATTAGGTGAGTAGTTCTACAATAGGTCCAGTCTTGATGCTTCTCTCTGCTGATGTGATCTGAAGATCACTGGTTACAGTTGGTGTTGCTGCTTCCTATCAGTTTGGGACATTCCATCAGAAACATTAACAACAGCCTCTTTTGATTTTTTTTTTTTTTTTTTTTTTTTTTTTTTTGGGGGTGTGTGTGTGTCTGTTTTGTTTCCTTGGGATTTTTTCCTTCTTCATTTTTGTCCTGTTGCCCTGGTCACAGTTATGGTATGTTTTCAAGTGCTCCATAATACCTCTTATCTATGCTGAGTGGCTTGGAATATGCTAGCTAATCCCTTCAGCATATTATGAGATGTTGTTTGGCCTCTCTCTGATTTTCCCATGTTCCGACATAAGAAGGATGTGGAACTGTTGGACCAAGTCCAGAGGAGTGCCACAAAGTTGATAAGAGGGCTAGAGCACCTCCCCTATGAAGACAGGCTGAGAAAGTTGGGGCTGTTCAGGCTGGAGGAGACAAGGTTGGGTGGAGATCTGATAGCAACCTGCCAGTATCTGAAGGGGGCCTACAGGGAAGCCAGAGTTCATCAGGAGCTGTAGGGATAGGGCAAGGACTAATGGGTACAAATTGAAAGGGGAAATTTAGGTTAGATATTAGGAAGAAATTCTTTACTGTGAGGGTGGTGAGACACTGGAACAGGTTGCCCAGGGAGGTTGTGGATACTGCAACCCTGGCATTGTTCAAGGCCAAGCTGGATAAGGCCTTGAGCAACCTGGTCTAGTGGGAGATGTCCCTGCCCCATGGGACTAGATGATGTTTAAGGTCCATTCCAATCTCTTAACATTCTGTGACTCTACGACATGCAAGGGGGCCGTACTGAATATAGCTCTGAACCTTCTCACCAAAGTTGAATAAGGAGAAGCCATTGTCACCCATGTGTCTCACAGAAGTTGTGTCTGTAGATAAATATTAAAACATCATTTGCAATAAAATCATAAATCATACAATCATCCTGCTTGCTGCTGAACAATTTGGTATCTGGCCTGACCAAAGGCTTTCCCACTGAATCACTGCTCCCTAAATAGATCTCTTGGTTTCTCTTGCCATATTGCATTATTTTCCCCTACAGATAAATATGTTGTTGTTCCTGCTAAGTTTCGACAGAACAGAAGAGAAAAATATGCTTGTCTTGAAAATATACTATTGCTGCAAACACTTTGAATGAGAAACACAAGAAACATCACTGCAATTTCTTTTTAAATAAGGTTAGTCATCTTTTAAGAAAATAAAAAATTGAAACAATTATTATTTAGCTTTGTAAACATCTATTATTGTCCTTTAAATTGATAGAATTTATTGAGAAGGAGCTTCACTTATTATGATTAAAGACTTTCATGGCAGATCTAATGATGGTGTCCACTACTGATACTTGTTCAGTAAACCAGCTAATATGTTTCTGTTTATGTAGTGGTTGCCATACTTATGTCTATGGTCCTCTGAAACAGTTTTCCATAGATGTGTGGACTTCTTTATACTGACACTGAGCCTTCTGACACTAAGATTTCTTCCTGTAGATGTCTTTTGTGGTTCTTTTGTGAGTATTTTTAGAAATCCCGGTGTTCTGTAGACTGTAACCTGAGAACTATTAGTGTGGATGATGGAGGCATGCCAATATTTGACTTCAGTGCAGTGTAGGACAGGGAGAACGTTGCTTTTTGTTCCCTGACAGGAATTATTATGTACTATATTAAATACCTCAAAAAGTACCAGCTGAATAAAGTATCACAAATTCTTTTAACCTGCATATGTTTTCTTTAAAAGGGAAGGTATGAAGTGGGCATGACTATGAAAATGACTGCAAGTGCTGATAAGGATACTTGTATTCTCTGAGCCACTACCACTCAGTTTTCGCTGGGGGTCAGGTAATTTTAACGAGGGCTGATCAGCGGGAATCTGGGCTGTGCCCCGTTCTGCCCACTTGGCTACTGCACAGCATGTCATTGCTGTGGCTGGCCCTGTCAGAGTGCAACACAGTGAGCACCTCGAGGCTGGGGGACTAATGAAACACATGAAACCTCCCACAGGACCATGGTAAATATCCTGTGATTTTGACATTGAAAGAGTCAGGAAAAATTATCAATACTTTTCAGGAGAAATCCAAAACATACAGCTCCACAGTAAGTGCTGTGAAGAAAATTAACTCTACCTCAGGCAAAACCAGCACACCTTTAAATGGGAGAGAGATATTTCTTGGAGCTGATTGCTAGCTGACAGGTTTGACCTTCTGTATTCTTTTCTTTCAAGAATAATTTGCTGTCAAAACAAGCAAGACCTTCCTACATGTTATGTTGTATAATGACCATCTTGTTCATATAATCTTTAATGCTTCATGTTGAACAGAGGGACAGATTTTTGACTTGGAAGGTTACCTCACCTTTCTTCCTTTCATTATTATGCTCGATGATGTGGTTAGAGGAAACCAAGTGAGTTTTGTCTAATTTTCAAGAGTCGGAGTTTTCCCCTGAGCAACTGTTGATGTTCACTAAGTAAAGTGAGGGCAGAGCAAAGCTGAGCAAATGTTGAAGCTGAGCTCCTGTCTTTCCTCTAGAGACCGAAGTTAATGGAGTGGCATGTGAAATCCTCTTGGTGCACAACAGCACAGTCACTGAATATCTGCCAGTTGTTTTCCTCCCATCATTAGGAAGTTTATTGTGCCTAAACAAAGAAAAGTCTGATTTTTTGGGGGAGAGTGACACAAAAATGTACATACTTCATAATAGGGAAAACACAAGAATTCTCAAAGTCTGGCTCACTGTACTTTGGTAGTCTCGGTTTAAGTCTGAACTCTTAAGATAGATGGGCAAAAAATGCTTTGATCATGTTGTACTAGTGTGTGTAAGGCTGCTAAACTGAGAGGAGGAATATGGCATATTGCTGGATAAACTTGGGATAAAGGAGAGAAAGAGCATATGGGCTTCTTATCCTTCTCATTTAGAAAGAACCCAAAATTTAAGTAGAAATATGGTTTTTTTCTGCCACTTCCTAGGACAGTTCCACTCCTTTAATGTAATTTGCAAATGAGAACAAATTCAAATAAAACTAATTGACAATCTCCAGGGAGAATCAGAGATAGAAAATGGGCTTCACCTCTTCTGCCTGAGAAAAGACTTCTAGATCAAATCACATTAGGATAGTAAATGTCTGCAATTATTTTCTTTCTTTGTAGAAACACCCTTCATTTAACTTGCACAAATACTGCCATGAAGAGCTGAGAATATTATTTATTAAGTAACTAATTTGAAGAATAGATGAAAACAAATAACTTGGATGTATCTACATTTTATTTTTTAGAATATCACTTAGTCAAGCACAAGTCTTTGGGGCCAATATACTTATAAAACTAGAAAGGAACAAAGAATCTCATCCTAGAACATGGTTCCACACTAGAGCATTTGTTCACTATATCTGCTTGCAAACATGATGCTGTTTTTTAGAGTTCTGTCATAGATACTTCTCAGAGGATCTTTGTAAGGCCCATGTATAGTTCTTAGTGTTCAGCAGTCATCCTTTGGAAAGGTAACAGGGTTTTAAAAATTATTCTGATCTGAATTTTACCCTTCTCCTTAAATATCTTTGCCTTGACATTTCTTTTTGCTTCATCCTAATTTTCTCTTGTAAGTGGCTGTTCTTGCTCCTACATCCACTGAGGTCTAGGTGGCCTGCAACTGATAGTTTGTGCCCTTTTCATTCAACAAGTTCTTCAGGGACCTCTATTTTTTCACTGGTTCTGTCTGTAGGGAAGAGAGCATTGTTCTCTCCCACTATAATATGCTGAGCTCGTTGTAGTTGAGCTTCTGGAGGAGTTTCATTGGCATAATCAGTTCTGTAATCCTGTCTATAATATGTCCATACTGACGCGCATGTAAATACGGGCATGGCTGCTGAAATCTGATAAGGCATAACCGTAAGGACACTTGTCTAAGAACATAATGTTTCTGTTAATAGTTAGCTACTTTCTGTATAGCAAATCTACAGTTAAAGAATGTAGTTAAAGAACTTACTAACAGTCCTTTATCTTATCTTTTCTGTTCCAGCACCATCTATTTGCTTTCTGGATTCTTACACAGCATAGTCCGTTTTATCATTGGCTTCTTCCTAATTTCTGTTGCTCACAGTTCTTTGCCTGATATCTGCTCAGTCTCCTAGCCCTGAGCCCAGAGACTTCTCACTGTCTCTTTTATTTTTTCTTGCTGCAGACACTGAATGAGTAACTCCTTGGCTGATGCCCCGTTTGTAGCTACCTGGAAATCTCCTGGTTAGAGAGTACCTGCTTTAGTACATAGTTACATATCTTATTTTATATCTAATTTGGAAAGGGGTACTGTCGTGACTTTTGCCAAGACTCCTGCAGGCCAGGTTCTGGCCTAATGGAAGATGCTAGAATGTGCCCCACCTGTGAACATTCACGTACACCATCACGATAGGCTTCACTTATTAGGAAGGTTACCCTTTCCTTCTCTTCCAGTTGAGACTCTTCTCCCTTCATCATCTCTGTTTCTACATTTCCACTGTGCTCTAGAGCAGCTGTTCTACTTTCATTATGCATTCCTCTGCCTGTCCATTCTACTTGGAATGAAAGTCCCCAGGTTTTTGTCTCTGTTCAGGACCAAGCCAGGATTGTAAAGGAAAGAGTAGTAGCTGTGTACCAAAGAATGTGTGGTTCTCTTAGTTCAAAGGAAAAGATGTCTGGAAAAGTGCTATATTTTGATAATAATCCCCCCCCCCCCCCTCCTTGTTTACAAAGAAGGTACATAAAGGCTTATTTATTGAATAAAGAGCAAACAAAAAGTGGTTTTTTTTTGTCCTGGTAGGACTGGCTAAATCACAATCCAAGTCAAAGCTGTATTCTACCTTCCTCCTGCAGCTTTCTCCCTTTGTTTCCATGATTATCTTCATTTGCTGCTTGTCTCAGTTTAAAAGAAACTAAGATGTCTATCTGTACTAGGAAGGGGGCCTCTTCCCAAAAACCACCACAACCTTTGAAATTAAGAGACTTAAATCAGAAAATGTATAGAAGAGATTAATAGTTCTTTACTACAAATATATATATAAAAAAACCCAAAAACCCAGAACAAACAGCAACACTATAACAAAAATGTTCAAACAAATTAAGTCCTATCTCTGCCCCTTTGGTGCAGTTATATTTAGGGAAAGCAGGAGCCTCGGGAGGCAGCAGCTGCGATGGGTCACTCATGGGCTCTGCCGAGGCACACACGGTGACCAGGGAGAGGCACTGGCTCCAAAACTCATGTGGGAATGGCGGCCAGAGGGATGGGCTGAAACCTCTCCTGTGGGCAGTGCAAAGACTCCCTCCTACCGTCCTTTATCTAAAAAAAAGTGTTGGGGCTAACACACCTGCAGATGGTGTTGGCCGCTCAAGGAGTCTGCAGTGAATCCAGAAAGCAGCCACCACTCTCTTCGAAAAATGGCCCAGGGTTCAATGGAGTCGACGGGCAAGCCAGAAAAGAAAGATGCCCTCCCAGTGCCTCCACCAGCCCAGCAAATGCAGACTGGGGAGCAAAGTGTGGCCAGCATCAGGGAAAAAAACCTCCCTCTCCCCCAATCCTCCCCCCAGCCATTAAGTTGGAACACAAAGCTATTAGCCATCCCTTTTGTTTAGGCTTTTGCTAGCTCTGGGAGCAGGTAGTGGGGGACTGGGCTGGGCTTCACCAAGCCCTCTTGTCCTGTGTTGGTAAGGGAGAGAAAAAAATTCCATGACAGATTTTGAAACTATAACACTGCTGTAAACACATCTCCCCCAACGCAGGTTGTTGCTACTACATTTCATTTCTCTCAGAGACCTAAGCAAGAAGTAACTCAGGTTCAAAAGATTTTCCTTTGTAGCCCATCATCTTGGATGGGATATCTAAGTGTGGCATATGCAGTGTCATCCAGGACTAGGCTTGGAAACTGATGTTTGCCAGGAGCCTCAAGTACAATGTAATATGTCATGATCCTAAACTTTCTAAGGAATGTTTTGACACCCTAAAGATGAAAATCTTTACATTATCCCTGCCTAGTCAATGGTAGTTTGATTAAAGGGCATAAGATTTGGCTTGCTGGAATTGAATGTCTTTCAGAAAGCAGGAGACATCTGCACTTTCCTCTTACCAAGAGCTGCTTGTGAGGATGGTAGTATCCATGCATGAGGAAAGCAGTTGTGAACTCTGCACATCTGTGTCTCTGTGTATATATGTGTGTGTGTCTCCATTTCCAGCACAGGAGAGAATCCAACAATATTTCACCCAAATGAGAAATGTTATTCTGCAGATTAAAGCCATGCAGTGCCTGGTTTTGTCTTTATTTATGCCTTTCTATTTCCTTCTATGCTGACATGGGTGCACATGCCGGGAAGCACTGAAGGACATAATTGGCGTTGTGAAAAATTATTGGGAAGCCAGGACGTTCCCTTGCAGTGATCCCCCCCTTCCCTTTCCCATCTGTCACCATCTAATGTGACAAAGTTTTTATCGGGCATTGAGGCAGAGGAGATTAAAAGTAAATACTGCAATCAGGAAGCAGCTGGGGGGAAAATGTAACACATTTCACACTAAGCTGAACAGCTCATCAACTTAGCCTTGTATATCTACAGTGGATGAGAGGGAGGGAGGGCTGCATGGGGATGGTGTGGTTCAACATTCCTCTCCACACTGGCAGTCTGAAGAGGATCATGTGTTTTCCTATACAAACAGGGTTCATGCTTTCTGGCACTTGCTTGCTTTGGGAAAGGAAAAAGCCCAGGGAGCACAGTAGTTTTATGCTTGCTTTTGCAACAAGCTCTTGTAAAACACTGTTTTCCAAGGCCCTGATTCGTGTATTTTTGGACTCCCTTCCTGCTTTAGTGATGATCCTAGGTACTATTATGTCCTATTCATGTAGGAGGGCCTTACCAGCCATATTCCTCTGGCTGCTGTGGTCTTCCAAATGCTGCACCATCTCTGGGAAACTGCAGGATGGAAAGTGTTGACTGAGAGATACTACAGGCTCATGAAACTGAACATTGAGATCTTTGGTACACATTGTGGTGGGCACAGTTATATCTGTCCAAACTTCTCTGCCTGCAAAGAAAAAAAATCCTGAAAGTTTTGGACCACATTGCGTTATTCTTATGTATAAAAATTAAGGTAGCTGAGAACTATTGGTCATATTCCCTTCTTGCAAAGACTTTAGAAGCCTGTTTTCATTTTAAAAAATGTTGCCTATGTCTTCTTCCTTTTTTTACAGTCATGATATGATACGAGCTCAGTGCTAGTGAACAAGAATAGGTGTGTATCTTCTGATACACGTGGAGGACTGTCAGAATCTTGTCTTTATGCCTGGCATAAAAAAAAGCTTTGGAAACTGATGCAGGCTTCCCTGGCATCCCTGCCTCTATGAATGTGTTTCCTGCTATGGAGGGTCAGAATCCTCCTAATTCAGGAGCATCTCAGTCTCTAGCGTGTTTTTGGTCCTTGGCTTTGCAGCTGAGTACAAGTAAAAGTGCAATCTATGCTATGTTGGCTGGCATTTCTTCTTCTGTTTTGCCAGGAAATTGATTCTGATGCTGCTGCTTTAATTAACTTGACGTGATTTCCCTAATTTACAATTACTCTCTGGTTTTCGTGTCACCTGCTCTTTAGTGTTGATGAGGTGTACTGTCATTGTTAGCAGGATTTCTAAGGATAAAAAAAATCCTAAGATCTTTACAACTGCTTGCAGAACAATTAGATTGAACACTGTCTCCTCACATGGAGTGAGCTTCTTTTACTGTGCTTGGTAATCTATCAGGATTCCTGCAAGTAGAAAGTTTGTTTCCCTTCTAGTCTGATAGCCTTAGTTCCAATGTAAGTTATTGTAACATGGGGTTTTTTTGTTTGTTTGGTGGGTTTTTTGTTTTCTTGGCTTGTTTTTGATTTTGTTGTTGTTGGTTGTTGTTGTTTTGGTTTTGTTTGTTTTGGTTTGGTTTTGTGTGTGTTTTATTTTTAGTGGTGGCCTTCAGTTTCCTAGCACTCCTGGTGCAGCTGTGGAAGGAGCCTGGACTGGCCTCATGTTACGATTTGGTGCCCTGCTCCTGTGGTGTCATTCTGGGGCCATCCAGCTAGAAGACCTTGGTCAGGTTGTAGAGCATATGCCAGCAACATGTATTTTGTCTGTATAGTAACATTTACATTATTGGCTAAGGAGTCCTGGTATCTGCATATCATGAAGGGAATGAGGTAAGGATGTCAAGCTGAGAAACTTGATGTGACCTGACAAAGTGTGTTTGCAGCCCAGAAAACCAAAGGCTGCATCAAAAGAAGTGTGGTCAGTATGCTTCTTCTCTGCTCTCCTGAGAGCCCACCTGGAGTACTGCATCCAAGTCTGGAGTCCTCAGTTCAAGAGGGATGCAGGCCTGTTAGAGAGGGTCCAGAGGATGGCCACAAGGATGTTTAGAGAGATAGAACACCTCTTCTATCAAGACAGGCTGAGAGAGTTGGGACTGTTCAGCCTGGAGAAGAGAAGGCTTGGGGGAGATGTAGCCCTCCAGTACCTAAAGGGGACATACAAGAAAGCTGGAGAGGAACTTTTTACAAGGGCAGGTAGTGATAGGACAGAGGGGTATGGCTTCACACTGAAAGAGCCTAGGTTTAGATTAGATATTAGGAAGAAATTCTCTACTGCGAGAGTGGTGAGGCACCGAAACAGATTGCCCAGAGAAGCTGGGGCTGCCCCATCCTTGGAAGTGTTCAAGGCCAGGCTGGATGGATCTCTGAGCAACTTGTTCTACTGGAAGTTGCCCCTGCTTGTGGCAAGCGGATTGGAACTAGATGATCTTTAAGGTCCCTTCCAATGCAAACCATTTTATGATTCTGTAATTTAAAATAAGGCAAAGTTCATTATTATAGTTTCTCCAGTATCCTTGTGTTATGAAAAATAGACAGCTAATTGAAATATTTTTTTTAGTA
Organism: Acropternis orthonyx; assembly: GCA_035583155.1. Taxonomy (NCBI): domain Eukaryota; kingdom Metazoa; phylum Chordata; class Aves; order Passeriformes; family Rhinocryptidae; genus Acropternis; species Acropternis orthonyx. Next base: position 41,993,751 of record JAWWEU010000158.1, on the reverse strand, counting down.
GCTCATATGAAATAAATAGTTGCTTGCTCATGTTTGGCTGCTAAATTCTATAAGGTTATCTGTAATAAGAAAGTACCAGCCCTCATTATGGAACTATCAATTTGCTCTCCTAATGATGCAGTTATATGCTTTGTCTTAGGTACATGGGCCTGGATTTGGTCTTCTGTGTCATTGTTTCTCCAAACATCTGAAGACCACTGTCATCATACAGACCAGAAATGGGAGCACTGTTCTTATTCTCCCTCCTCTCATATTGGCATCAAAGTCAGAGAGAGCAAAGGAAGTCGCACTAGCATGTAGAACATAAGACACAAGAGGATTAAACAAAGAGAGGAGAGAGGGGGCTTGGGAAAAGTGCAGGATAGGCAGAGGACTGTGTGCAGGAAAGATTAGACTGCACCTTGAAACCCTTTAAGGATGGAGATTTTACAGTATCTCTGGGTAACATGTTCCTCTGCTTATTTATGGTGAAAATGTTCTTTATCATCGTTCCAAAATCTCCCTTCTCACAATTAATTCTACAGTCTCTCATTCTTCTGCAGTGCCTCTCCTGTGAAGATCTTGGCCGTAGCTTAATAACCTCCAGACCATTTGTATCCAAATGTTCTTAATTTTCTTGCTTTGTGGTACAAATACAAAGCACCTAATGTAAAGTTGAGATGAAACTAAAGAATTTGAGTTGAAGTAAAAATGAGCTGAAATTTAGCCTCACAAAAGCTGTGATAGCGAGGCTTATCACACAGGCCTTCATTACACCATGGGGATGCCCTAAAATGAAAGAATATATGATTTCTATGATTCTGTGATGTGGGATTTAAGGCTGCATTCCTGTCGTGCTTTAAGCCCAGCCAGAAATTAAGCACCACACAGCCACTTGCTCAATCCATCTCTCACCCTCAACCTGGTGGTATGGGGAGGAGAATCAAAACAAAACTTGCAAGTTGAGATAATAAGAGTTTAATAGGGATGGCAGAAGCCATGCACACAAGCAAAGAAAAACAGAATTAATTCAGTGCTTCCCATGGACTGGCAGATGTTCAGCCATCTCTGGGAGAGCAGGGCCCCATCACGCCATCACACCCATCATTATTTGGGAAGTCAAGCACCATCACTCCAAACCTCCCTTCCTCCTTCTTCCCCCTAGCTTTATATGCTGAGCGTGATGTCATGTTATGGAATATCCCTTTGGTCACTTTGGGTCACCTGTCCCAACTGTGTCTCCTACCAACCTCCCGAGCACCCCCAACTTCCTTGCCAGCGTGTACAGAAAGTACAGAAAGCAGAAAAGGCCTTGGCTCCGTGTAAGCCCTGCTCAGCAATAACAAAAACATCTCTCTATTATCAACCTTGTGTTCAGGGTTCACCTTCCACTGAGATCAGATGGGAAGGGCATTCACAACAGGGGGACAGAGGAGGGCTTCTGTACCTACAGCCTCCTTAAAACATCATTTGATGTCCAAAAGATTTTAGTGCTATTGAGTGAGCTTCTAGAAGTGATCAAAATAGAGGTAGGACACACATGACTGAGGGGCTGACTGCAGCTGTACTGGCATGAACCTGTCATGAAAGTGCTGGATAAATCCTGCCGTGTTTTCTGTGTCATTCTCCTCTCACCTGCCCAAGGAATGCATGTTACATGGGACCTTTCAGTCTGATGCTGTCAATTCTCCTACTAGGAGGATTATTTCCCTGTCTTAACCTGTGTCATTTTTCTTTTTTGCTCTGATGTGAATAAAGATCATGGCAAACAGTTCATAAAGTAATAAAGAAGGGAAGGTTTTGTTCTCTGTCTTTAACTCTACTTATTGCTGCAGTATGTTAGCATGGTAATTCTGATAGGCAAAGGAAAAAAATGGTCAAAACCTGAAAGTTGTATGTAATTCTAGCACTAGATTGTTACCTTTTACCTTCAAATATTTACAAGTCGTTTCTTTTTGGGTTCCCAGGAAGCACATTTGGGTTAAAATCTCTGAGGAGGTGGGTCTTTCACCCACATTGGATAACTTGATATGACTTTGTTTTTGGTCAGATTAGAACCAGCACTGGTCCTTCAGCCATTTCAAGAGTGGAGTAAAAAGGGTACTCAGCTTATATCCATGGCATACTGTTAAGAGCAACTGTTGGTCTCTTGTTTTCACAGGCATCATATTTATATGAAGAATTTCTGACTTTTTTTTTTAAATTATTTGTTTTGTTTTTATTGCACCTCACTTAACTGTCTGCCAAAGTAACAGAGGTAGAGATGGTGTTGCTCCTTTAAAGCTTTTAGACTGAGTGGAGAATGTGGAAAAAATATTTGTGGTGATTATCTTTCATCTCAGTCATGAGTTCCCGACTTCAGTCTGTGTCCCTTAGGCTTCGAAGATGTGAAGGCTAGATTCCAGATTTGGCACTCCCTTTTGCTAGTCATCAGCATGGGGAACAGCTGTAGTTGGTGAAGCCAGATATGTACCTGGTGCATTTCCTTTCCCACCCCAAGTTAAATAGAGGAGAAGGCAACTGGGTAATTTACTTGAACACATTAGTGTAGAGCATAATGCTGTGGCCAAATATTTGCTGAAAATTATTGGCAGGGAGGTTGCCGGATCGTTCCTCCTACTTCCTTCTTTTGCAACCTTTAAGAAGCACATGCAACGTATATTGATGGCTACTGATGTTCAGTCGCTGGTAATTTTCTGTTTAATACTAGTTTTTTAAAACTAGTTTTTAGTTTAGTGAACAAGCAGACTCAGCTCTTGGTGGCATCCTCTTCAAGGAATGCTTTGCTGCAAGAAGTGCTATTAGTAGTGCAGAAAGTAGTACTTTCCTAGGTTTAGGTGGATGCTTTGCTGCTAGAGATTCTGCCTTTTGGAAACAACATAAAACTGAGGTTCTGAATACTTTTGTATTTTTTTTAAGTGTTCTCTGACTCTCTGCTAGGTGTATTATAAAGAGTGCTTGTGCTTTGTTTGGGCAATACCAAGTACCATGATGAAGTGCAAGTAACTCAGTGGGATTTATACGAGCTTATGAAGCGGAGAATAAACCCCATAGTTTGCACAGTAAATCAATTTGTAAAGCGCTTTGGGATCTTTCTGGATGAAAGACGCTATATAAATGTAAGCCATGACCATTCATCATTATTGAATATGAAATAGAGATATACACTCTATCAAGCTAGAAGCAATAGGCTTGGGCTCATGATTGCTCACAGGACCCAATCAGTCATCAGATCACGACATAATGCAGCTAGAATAAAAAAAGAAAACCCACAGCAAATCATTTCAAGCAATGCAATTAATGGGCGTCCAGTATTAGTAGTGATCTCAGTCAGGAAGACTGGGCTTTTCCAAAGCAGTAGAGTTGATGCCAGAGTATTAGCAGGGAGAGGAAAGATTCCTCAGCAGCAGTACACCATATAGACATCCACTGCAGTTAGACTAAGAAAACATTGTACTTACACCTTTCAGAACTGGCTTTTCTTTTTTCATTTGGGAAATGAAACAGAAAGTGGTTTTATATAGAAAGTGTCAGCTTTTGTTCTACAGTGAGTCACAGAGATGTTGTTCATTTTTTGCACCAAGTTGTGTAGTCCAGGCACCTAGCCCTGTAACCCAACCTTGGCCATCATATGTAGCATCAGTGACTCTTTGGAATGCAACATGCGCATGCATGCCAGGGTATATGATCTGTTTCTCTTGCTTATCCTTGAAAATATTGACTGCTGTGGTGTGCTCCATTTTATGACAATTAAGTTGAACAGTAGACTGTTTCAAGACCTAAGTGAACTGAGGACTTTCTTCACTTCTGCAAGAGTTCTTTCTGTCTGTATATTTGTCTTCTGAGGGAAGGCAATAGCTGGTAGGTACTTCCCCTCCTCCTCCTTTCAGTTGTGTGATGTCTCTGCCTCTCAGATTGCTGTGATGCTGTGGGATATAATATTCTGCTCTCATTTTCTGTTTGTTTGCTATTACCAAAGAGAGATTGAGCTTTAATAAAATACAAGGAGGGAGGTGAAAACTGGAATAAAAAAGTGGAGGAGGGGTTCCCATTACATACAACCTGTCTTACTACAGATGGTAAGGAAAAATGGGAAAATCCCATCAGCTCTTCTACTGCCATGACCACCACGCAGCAACCTGCAGATTATATATATAGTGCCCTTTATTTTCACCTGCAGCTGACTTCATCTTCACTACAGAGTTGCAGCCTGACATATTCTGGAATCACTAGATGGAGAAGATACAGTGTTTTAGACTACCCTGCAGCAGCCAGAAGTGCTGCTATTGCAATTCAATATTCCATCAGAATTATGACCGTAGGATTGGAAGACTGAGGATTCTGAACAGTCAGCCTGTAGTTCTTGTAAATCTTGTGCCCAAGACCATCTGGCAGTCATCAGTGTGGCTGTTTTCAACCATACTTTCCCATAGCTTTAGAATCATGTGTGTGCTGACAGTAGATGAAACTCAGTTACTGCTTGACCTTGTCAAAGTGGAGAAAAAAATCACCAATTAGAATCATAGAATCTTTAAAGTTTGAAAAGACCTTCAAGATCATTGAGTGAAACGTTTGACCAAACATCACCATGTTAACTAAACCATAGCACTGAGTGCAGTTGTTTCTTGAACACTTTTAGAGATGGTCACTCCACCACCTCCATGGGCAGCCCATTCTAATGCTTAACAACCACTTAAATGACAAAAATCTTCCTGATGTCCGACCTGAACCTCCCCTGATGCAGCTTGAGGCCATTTTCTCTTGTCATGTTGCTAGTTGCTTGGGAGAAAGAGGCCGACTCCTTCCAGATAGTTGTAGAGAGCAATAAGGTCCCCCCTGAGCATCCTTTTCTCCAGGCTAAACAACCTCAGCTCCCTCAGCCGCTACTCATATGACTTACTCTCTAGATCTTTCACCAGCTCCGTTGCCCTTCTCTGGACAGGCTCCAGCATCTCAATGTCTTTCTTGTAGTGAGAGGCCCAGAACTGAACACAGGAGTTATGGTGTGGCCTCACCATTGCCAAGTGCTGAGGGACAATCACTGCCATGTCACAGGAATAAACATAAGTTTCTGCAGTTGTTGTGTGCATCTGTTGTTTAGACTGTGGATTCATATGTGCAAGAGCATACCCTTACAGAATGCTCATCACTTCGCAAGATAGTTTCTTGTATGTAAGACTGATACATTTAAGTAAGTCACCAAGTGAATTTCTGTATTTGCTGGTGATCACTTTCTTTGGTTAAGATTATAACCGGAAGTCTTTACCATGTGCTGCAGCCAGTGCTCAGCATGAATGCAGATAATATGGCAGCACCTGTGTGGCTTTGTTGACAGAGCTTGTACCAGCCGCTTGTTTTTCCACACAGCACAGTTCCAAAAATATTACTAAATTTGTGTTAGCAGGTTTTGTAAATGTGTCTGCATTCATCACAAAATCTTATTTAATTCACAGGGAGGAAGGGTGACAAAGGCCAGCTTGGCTGAACAGGGATCTTCTCTTGGAAATACAGCAAAAAAGCAAGGTATATGCCCAGTGGAAGCAAGAGAAGTGGAGGGGCAGGTACTGATCTCTTTACTCTCATGAGCAGTGACAGAACTAGAGGAAACAGCACGAAGCTGAGTCAGGGGAGATTTGGGATGGATATCAGGGAAGAGTTTTTGACCCAGAGGGCAAAAAAGGTTGGGCACTGAAACAGGCTCCCCAGGGAAGCGGTCACAGCATCATGCCTGTCTGAGTTCAAGAAGTGTTTGGACAACATTCTCAGGCACAAGGTGTGATTCTTGGGGTGCCCTGCACAGGGCCAGGAGTTGGACTTGATGATCCTGATGAGTCCCTTCCAACTCAGTATATTCTAAGAGATACTACTTAACTGCAAAAACAAGGAAGTGAAGTTTTCTAGGCTGAGCAGACCAGTAGACACCATAAAAGATAGTTACGTGTATTGATATGGGAATAAACAAAAATGGGAGTATCACCATGACAGTACTGAAAAATGTGAAAACCTGCCCAGGGCAAAGACAGGGAGTGAGAGGAAATGACCCGAACTATACTGTTTTATATTACCCCCTGGAAAGGGGTTTGGGGGTCATTGTGGTTAGATCTTCAAAGCATCAGCCCAGAGCCCTATGAACAGTCGTATTCCTGCCCTGTCTCTAATCACCTTTCTTTAAGTATCTGCTCTAGGCCATTGTCAGTGGTAATGTTCTAACATTGATTGCACCCTTGACTGGCATACCTACATGCTGGACAAAATGGGTCTTGTTCTAGGAGATTATAGTGCTTGAGCAAAGTGGCAAATAGAGCAGATAGAGGGGAGAAAGCAGCATATCTGCAGAGTGTGAATAATTTAAAAGATAAATAAATAGAATAGATTCTTAATGTAGAGCCTAATAACTGTGAAATATGTTCTAAACCACCCACAGGAAGGAGAAATATACTAAGAGTTAAAATGTAAATACTGCCAGAAATCAAATAAGTTGGAATATAAAATCTGATATGTGGACATTGGGGAGGTAGGCATAACCAGGTAGGGAACCGGATTCAGGAGAACTGTATTCTGAGGCAGTGTTAACACTTTTAGAGCATTCTGGTGAAAGACTGCAGTTTGGTGAAAACATGATGGTCTGAGTCACCTTTATCCTCACTGCTCCATGTTGTGGTCTCCTCTCTGGAAAACTAGACTATTTTCTGCTACTCTCTTGACAAGACAGGTCCCCTTTCTTCTCCTCGCTCTATTAGTTTAAACTCAGAGTGAGATGATGAGGGGAATGCTGAACTCTTGAGCTTTCCTCCACCCCTTACTCACCAGCCTCTGCTCTGAACTAGATACTGTGAACCAGAGAACTTTCTTTTGCCCACAGGTTAGAGATTGTGGTACAAAGATGTGTCCCTTTTGCTCCCCTTGACTCTGGTAGCAGATATTTCATCCTTGTTCACTAGGGAGAGTGAACAGATGACCAGGCTGTCCTGCATCTGGTCCATGAGGCCTCAGAGAAGGCAAAAGTTGTGGCATCTTACACAAAGTAAGGCACAGATACTGTATTCGGAAATAAGTGAAGGTGAGGGAACACAATTTTTTTTATTTAGGCATAATTATGCCCTAAATTGTCAGTTGCAAACAAATTCAGCTACCCCCTTTCCCCCACCACTTATTTTCTGTTCTGCACGAGGTATATTTACTGCCCCTTGAATTACAAATCACATTCTGATTTTGTGATGTTGCTAAGGCCCGTCAAAATGTGCATGTTATTTTTGCAAGAAGTATTGGTTTAGAATCCACGGGGTTAGAGAGAGCTCTGCAGAATAGGACCTGGGAGTCCTGACACACAAGTTGAAGACAGTCAACAATGTGACTTTGAGGTAGTGAAGGCTGAGCACATATTAGGTTGCATTAACAGGATTTTCTCCAGCAAGTCAAGGAGTGATTGCTCAACTCTATTCAGCAATTGCAAGACTACCTAGAATCCTGTGTTCATTTTTGGGCTGCTTAGTATAGATAAGATGCTGACAAAGTGGAGCAAGTCAAGACACTGATGGCAAAGATCGTTAGAGAACTGGAGCACTTGAAATAAAAGGAGAGACTGAATGATCTAAGTTTATTCAGCTGGGAAGAAAAAGCTAAGGGAGATCTAGCTGTAGCCTTCAACTACCTAAAGGATAGTTAATGAGAAGACAGGGGGAGTCACATCAAAGGGATGAGAGGTGATGAATACAACCTACAGCAGGGGAGTTAAAATAGCTCTAAGAAAAAAGTTCTTCATAATGGGAGTAGTTGCAGAGAGGCTGTCTTCTTCAGAGGCAGTCAGTTTGCCCTGAGCAGCCTGATCTAAGTTTGAAGCTGGGCCTGCTTTGAGCAGGGTTTTGGATCAGAAGACCTCTAGGGTTCTTTTTCTGTAATTCTAAGTGTGATTTTTAAGACAACTACACTAAATTATACAGTGAGTTAGCCTGGAACATGGGAGACCAGAATAAAACTAGTTTCTTGCTTTAGCCAGATAAGTGGACAGAGCTGAATGAACTACATGAGTTTTGGTGCTTTAGCCTTCTCTGGAACTGAATCAGAAGCATATCCTGAAGAAAAGGCTCCCAGAAGTCAACAGAGACTTTGATATTATAAAATGGGTGTTTCTTGGTAGATGATTGCATGTGTATGAGCTGCCCTCATACACCTAGCTAATGATGAGTTTCAGGGGCATTAATTAGAAACAGAGAAGACAAGTGTGCCCCTGTGAGTTTATTTGCACTTGATAACTATCTTGGAGCACGGAACAGCATAAAAGAGGGTTCATAATCAGAGACTGAAGTCCCTGCTCTGTAAAATGCCCTACCAAACAGGGAATGCTGGGGAAGCTGGGCTTGCAGTCAGACATTGTTTAATGTGTTCTTGATTGTTTTCATGAAGCTTTATTCTGTCAGAGGAAGTATCAGAGTACCATAATCTTTCTTCAGTTCTGCTGACTGAGAGAGCTTTTGAAAACAGGAATCCTGAAGGAGTTCCTGTGGTTAGTGCTGAGTTTCAGGTAGCTTGAGAAAGGCATTTATATGCTTCTTTTGTGAACCTGCTTCCAAATGTTTGCTTATTTTCAGTCATTTTATGCTTACCATTTTTAAAATAGTCCAGACAGGACTTGGTCTTCTGCCAGCTATAGCCAGCAGTACATACTGTGGCTTGGGATATTCAAATTAGGCATAGGGAAAACTTTCCTAGGAGGCCTGTGCTGTAGTTGGAAGTTCCATGCTTGGAAGTTTTCAAGACTCAGCTAGACAAAGGCACAGCTGACATATTCTAGTGGTGATGGAGGTCCCACTTCATGACTGGACTAGATGTCCCCCAGAGCTTTGCTCCAAATGAGTTGTTGAGGTCACTGCATCAGGACAACTCTTCCTCTCTTAAACCTCCTGTTCTCGCCAGAACAGCAAACCCATTCACAGGGTAGACAAGTGTCTTTTATCAGTCACAAGCTGTGAGGACTGAGCTGAGACAGGTGCAGCATGCTGCACCTTGGGGCTTGCCTGGATTTGCTGGATAAGGTGTGGTATGAAGGGTTTTTAATTGCTATGTCTGCTTTCTGCTGGCAAGCTGCTGGCTTGCTGCATCTCCACATTAGCTTGTGTCCAGTTCTCTCACTCTGTGTGTCAGAGGTATGGAGCCAGCAGCAGACTTGGGCATCATTGCTAGAGAAGGCAGTGTGTGTATCTCATGAACTTGCACAGCTCAGCCCTTTCTTACACTTCACACTGAAGGCTTAGAACCATCCTGTGAAGACCAAACTGTAGTGGGGAGCAATACCCTATTCTCTGCTGGAGAAAAAGAAGAATATGAAGGAGCCATGGTTCATCCAGCCTAACAGAGAATTGATTACACTTGCAGCACTGTCTAGTCCTGCTGCGCTGAAGATATAATATCTAATGGGAGGACTCTTAAGGCCTGTCTATTGGAGTCAACTGAACTAATTAAGTTGATAGATGATCTCTAAACCTGCTTAGTGGAATCAGTGTTGGTTCCACTACAACATCCTTGTCTGAGTGTGAGAGCAGCTTCTTACATTTTGGCTGGTGAAGGTAGAGACCTTGGTTGAACTGGTAAAGTGTTCTGATGTATACAACTGTTTGTGTATTGTTTTCAAGACTTTTCTGCTATGTTTATATGGATGAAAAACTTTCACCAGTCACTGCCTGGCTTATCAAAAATGAATTGTTGGGATGAGCTTCACTGCAGTAGTGTATTACCAAGGTTGCAAACAGACATGTGTTCTGCTACTCTTCTTGGGTTTACTAGACAATAGCAAGAAGACTGGCTGACCTCATGTTGCTGTAAGCAACAGACCAGGGAATATGAGAGAAGTTACTGTATCACAGACTATTTAATTGCTTTGCTTTTGAACATTTCCACATTGTTCCATTACACAGCTATCCCTCAAGTATTGTGTCAATGTAGGATATGCCAAACTGTTATAGTTTCAAAATCTTTCATGGAATTTTTTAATCTCCCTTACTAACACAGAGGTTTGGGATCTGAAGCCCAGCCCCCCACTACCTGCTCTCAGAACCAGCTAATAAAGGGCTAGTTGACAGCTTTGCATTCCAGCTTCATGGCTGAAGAGGACTGGGGGAGTTGGGGCAGGAGGAGAGAGGTTTTTCCGGGTTTTTTGCCACACTCCTCTCTTCCGGCTGCTGTGTGATTGCCAGTCACCATTTGCTGGGCTGTGGAAGCACTTGGAGGGAGCTCCCCTGGCTTGGCCTCCCGACTCTGTGCGCCCTGTGCTGTTCTTTGGAAAGAACGGTTACCGCAGCCTGGATTTGTTACAGACTCCTTGAGGGCTGATACCAACTGCAGAGGAGTTGCTAAAACCAGCCCCCGCCCCCCCCCCTCCAATGTTTTTGGACAAAGGACAGGGAGACGGTCATTACACTGCCCATGGGAAAGGTTTCAGCCCGTCCCCGTGGCCGCCATTGCCACGTGAATTTTCGGAAACAGCACCTCTCCTTACCGTGTCTCTGCCTCGCCAGAGCCCCTGAGTCACCGAAGCCCTCCCGAGGCACGGCATCACCTCCCGCTGTCTGTAAATACAACTGCACCCAACAGGCAGAGACAGGACTTGATTTATTTGAAAGTTTTGGTTACGGTGTTGCTGTTTGTTCTGTTCGGTTTTTTTTTTTGGTTATGCATATATATACTTTAGTAAAGAACTACTATCATTTTTCACTATGCATGCCCTGGCTGAGTGCTTACCCAGGTTTCACACTGTGATCTCTGGAGGTACAGCCCAGAGTCCTCTGTGTTGCACTAACTTGAAAATATCTTGTTAGAAACTGGTTTCTACTGCATCTTCCACGAACTTCCCAGACTTCCCTGAGGCTGTGTGCACAAGTGATCTTTTGTGTGCCTATGTAGCCAGTCCAAGTGTGCTTTCTGTTCAGCCCACCCCTGCCCATGACTGAGCTGTGGGACGGCACATGTGCAAGTGCTGTTCTGGTTGTGACTGCATTGCTTATTGCAAGAGCATTCAAAGGAACGCAATGGAAATGTGATTGAATAATTGAATATTGACAGGATTACGTTGTGAGGAACACAGATGTGCAGACTTGGAGGCAGCAATATAGTCAGCCCTCAAAATTTAACTGTACACGGAGGCTATGAGGGTGTCAAATGCTTACATGAAGAGGGACTTTGTTCACATATTATGGCCCATGGGATTTGGGCAGGTTGTTTGGGGTGATCCTGTCATGTTAGGTAACTATATGTGTTCTGGCATGGCAGACTTATGAAAGAGATCAATTTGTGTTGAAATACACGCCATGTTTACTACATCAGTAACCACATTTTGGAAGGTCCCTCCAAGTAATCAGTTTGAAATAGTCTGGAATAATTCACTCCTTGTATGTCCACACTCCACTCCCACTCCTCAGCTGAAAACTATCTTGTATCATATTTTAGGGGAAAAGGCATGACTTAACACTTTGCACAGAAGCCAATGCTATTTTGTGGCACACTGTAAAGTTGTTATCTGAAGTTATTTGTCAGAACTTGCACCTTTTCCATTTATACCACAGCTTTCTCAACACTTAAAACAGACATAAGTTTTATGCACACTTCGTATGTTACTTGGGCATGCCCTGAATGATCTTTGAAATGGAGTCCCAGGACACACCACACTGTAATGGACTGTGGCCTGTTCCAAGATCTCCTCTAACCTTAGGCTTTTGGAACTTTCTCCACTGACATATTCTTGCCTATTTTCAGAAGCTCACCATGAGTGATGGTAGGGTCTGTTCGTGGTGTGGTCTGAGCTTCCAGCATGATTGCCGGCAGAAGAGTCAGATGTGCCTGATCTGTTGCCTTCTGCTCTGTCCCTCTGAGATCATATCTATTGTGGGTATGTCCAACTGAAAATTGTAATTATGATTATTTACAGGAGAGCCAAACATATTACAGTATGGGTCTACATGGATAACTCAGAACATCCTGTATTAATCCACTTTCCAGGGGCACTTCACAGGTGTGAAGTTTTTTAAATTTTTGTGTTTCCTTTATCAAATTTGTCTGACTTTTAAAATAACCTAATTTTCCTGTGATGTTGTCACAAGAGGGCAGAATCGGGGTTTGTACATGCAGTAACATCTAGCACAACTGAACAAATTGCTATGTATCAGCTGAGCTGTGGTAACAGCTGTGTGCACAACTAGCCTGCAGCAGACATGGGGTAATTCCACTTAACGCTGTCTTCTCCTAGGTTAAGTCAAATGACCTTGCATTTATCACATGCCAGAAACATGCACATGCTCAATTATCAAGCTAAGATTATATGCCATGACTTCTTAAGGCTCAGTAACTTAATCCCCTATCTGAGCCCTAAAGGCTGTTTGTACACCTTGAATAGGTATCTTCCCTAGGTATTTTTATAAAGCCAGACTGCACTGGCAGTCAGAGTAGCATGCTGTGCTCTTTGGAATGCTCCGAAGTACCTGCTGCTCATTCCCTTACAAAAAATCGGTTTTGGAAATCTGTGACTGTGTGAGCAGTCCAGTCCCAAGTGAGGATACCTTCACCTGCTGAGAGTTCCCAGCATGAACTACCTCCATACCCATGGCTGAGTTATCTCTACCATTGCAACAGTCTCAATTTAAGGGTGACTAAAATTGTTGACTTAGAGCTGTTTGGCTTCTACGGTAATCACACTGATCACTTTGAATTGATTAATTTGCAAATGCAGTTTGGTTTGCTTAAATATTTAAAATGTCACAGAATTTTAATTCCTAGGGACATTTTCAATAATTTCCCTTTTTTTTTTTTAAGGCTAAAAGGCGACACCAGAACTCCCATTTTTAAAGGATACATTCATTGTCATTCAAAATAATTGTTGCAATTTAATTTCCTGTTGTTAATGGACTTCAAAACTGTCTTTTGTTTATAAAGAAACTGGTCACAGCTTTGGAGTTAATAAAGCACTCAGTGAGAAGTGCCTATTGAACTAGTCTACATCCATCTGACCAACTTCTAAGACAAATGAAATGGACACACATTTTTCTGTACATAGACAAGTCTTAAGATAGAACGGGGTTAATTCTAGAGTTACTTCAAAAAAGTGGACACCCCCTCAAGATAATACAGGTTTTTCAGCTTTCAACTGACTCTGCTAAATAATCATCAGTGACAGCACAGAATTGCATGTCCTCTGCTTTCTGGGTGAGAACCACGAGGCTATAGTGCAGTTGGAACCAAGAAAAGTGTCCTTTACGATGGCTGAGTCTTTACTAGCAGGTGGCACAGCTACAGAAGGTGCTGTATGTAGTGTTTTCCTTCTAATCTGCTGAAAACTAGGCATGAAAAGAAAAACAAATAAAAAAGAGACTTAAGTTCACAAACAGACTTCATGCCTGAGCTATCCAGGTTACCAAATGAACCACATCATAACTGATAAAATACATTCTTCCCAAATTAACACACTCTTCTAGTTTGTTAAGCAGAACCTGTAAGACTTTAATATTAGTGTCTTCTACAGTATTACACAACTACAACAGCAATCACCCTTATTCAAGAAGCAGCTGTAAGGAGACTACAGGTCCCACCAGGCAATGGGGAGAGCCATCCAAATAGAGGTGATTTGTAAGTGGGATTTGTAGTCTCTGGGAACAGTGCCACTGTGCAGAAGACGAGTGTGTGAAGAATTTTACTCCTCTAATGTAAATTAGGAACTTGTGTTGAGACCAAATTGCTCTCATTCAGGCAAAGTTTAGGTGACCTCAATCTGAATCACATGGCTATTGTTCCTCTGCTGTTCGCTTTCTCCCAGCTGCTGCTTAACATTTGAGATGGCACTGGCTTGTTATCTTCTCCCCTTTGTGGGGACAGAGGAACCTGTGCTCTGTGTGTGTGAGCATGCATGTGTGTGTGTCTGGCTGCCTGTCATTACAGCACTAATGGAAATACTGCACGGATCACAACTCTCAATTAGCTCCTCGGGAGATTGCTGTGACAGCCAGTTACTGAACAGCAAGGCCTGAAGGAATGAATTAATTTGTAGTACACGGCAGTTAGAGTCACAGTGTTAGCAATGGAATAAGACAGCAATAGACCCTGATTAGGCTCCGGCTGCGTGATGCAAGAAACTGTTACCTGGGGGACAGTCTCTCTTCTCTATCACACCTCCTGGGGTTAGCAAGGATCTTGGTCCATGAGAGAATGAGTTTAGAGCTCTTAGTTTGGTTCCTGGAGTCACTGTCTGCCTGAGGCTATTTGGCAGCAGGCGATGGGCTTTCATTCAACACAGACAAGGGCATGCTGCTCTGCTTCTGGCCTGGAGCCAGGCCACAGCCACTAAGTGAGTGGTATTCAGGGCAGGTAAGGCGATCTTTCTGTCCTCTTCAAAAAACAGCTCTCTTCCTTATGAGTTCAGATAACTATCACAGAAGGTGTCCTGAGGCTGCTGCACCAGGGGAGGCTGGTGTCTTGCCTTTGCAGTGCTACACTTAGACACAGACACAGAGGAGCAAAACGTGGTTGGTAAGGCATGAGCATGCAAGCAGTCTTTGTAAAGTGTTCCTAGAAAAGCTGGGAATCTTTATAGGCAGTCTGAAGTTTCCACAAACAGCCACACATTCCCTGTATCCTGAAGTACCACACTGTCCAAAAATTCGCAGTCTCTTATTCTGACATTCACAAAGCTGAATACAAAGATAAATCTTGTCTTTTATTAATTATGTAATTACTTTTTCTTAAAAATTGTTTTTGACATATTTTATAGAGATGGCTTATTTGTGTACAGAGAAGATTTGTCACAGTGGGACACCAGCCTTCCTTTTCCCTTGATCAACCACCCAGTAAGAAGCCAATGCGAAGCTAATGAAGTTTTGCACGTGGTACTTGTTTTAGCGGGGTCAGATCTGACCTCCTGAACTGTGTGATGTGCAGAGCTGGGAAGGAGTAAGGTGGGAATAGAGACATGTTCATAGAGCAGTCCTTGTGGAAAGTAAGAAACATTAAAGAAAATTTTCCTATGGACTGTTCTGTAATGAATTTGGTGCTTCATAAAAGAACTCTGCTGTGTTGCTGTGGTAGGCTAAGGAATACACTAAGTACCACGTGGGAATAAATGGTCTGTGTCTTAAGTTCTTTATGTTCTGGAAAGAAAGATGTCTGAGTGGAGAGGAAAGGAGTAGTTCACTGACAATGCAGCACCTAAAGGTGATTGTCCTCTGTTTATCTGTAAAAGGGACATGGAAGCAGAACCAGCAGAGCCTTTTTATGCCATCCTGGTCTTTAGGCGCAAGAGAAGTCTTTTGTTTTGATGGAATTCCCAGGAGTCATTCAATCTGTGGTCCCTGCACTGTCACCCAACAAATGGAGCCGTTAACATTACCTTTGTTAATAGAAGGAAGGAAATCAAACCCAAGCTCCTCTCAGCACTAGTGTCCTTGTAACTTGCAAGTCAGCAGAGTGGTTGTAAATGTGTTTGCATCTCTGGCAGTGCTCCTCCCGTGGGCAGTATTGCATTGGTGTGCTTTTATTTCCCTTCATTTTGGAGTGCAAACGAAAGTCCAAACAGTAGATCTTTTCCTTTTTGCAGCCTGTGGCCCTCTTTGATCTTTGTGTCTGCTGCTTGCATTAAACATGTCCCTTGCCGCACATTCTGGCCAGTAAGTGGTGCTCCCCTCTTCCTTCCTGCAGCTCCATTCTCTGCACAGAGCTAAGAGTGCTGTCACGCATTGCTGTTGCTTTCAGGTGTGTCTCACCCAGACGTTGCGTCATCCTTTGATGGAGTGTATTGATACAATAATGGTATTTCTAATGTGAGCTCTAATGGTGTGGTTTTAATGACATTTCTTGGCATTATCCCATTGTCTGTATATACTGCTATAGAAGTCCTTGTATAGGGTCTTCTGATGCAGGCCACCAGATGAGATGGGCCTCAGCTGGGTTTACATGCATGATGTTGAAAGTGAAGAGGAGAACATTTACGTGGCTGACATGGCTATAAGGAAATTAGAAATATTAGGAAAATGAGACCTTGTCATATGATAGTTTTGGGATCCACCCATCCCAGTGCCGTGTTCTTGCCAATTGAAGGAACATGTTTCTGTGCAAGGATGTGTGATTTGGCTGGTATATGGGATGTGTGTTCTCTACTGGTCCTTTACAGACAGGATCTGTATAGTAACATAATTCCACAATGAATTTGGATGGACACAGTCCTGATTTTTTTTCACTCTTGATCACTACTGTCCTGAGTTTTTTTGGCCTGGATAGAAAATGTTGATATGCTGATCTGGGACCTGTGTTGAGTTTGTTCTTGTAGGTGAAAAAGATGACACCAGAGTCAAAGCAGAAGTAGTTTGTCCTTAAGTGGTGGTACAGCTTTTGAAAGTAGCAAATAGCTACCCAAATAGTTATGTTGCAGTGACAAAAAGTAAAATGTATATGAAGAATAGGGAGGAAGAAATGAACTAAAAGAGAGAGGCAAAGAAGATGGGAGTACAGAAAGAGAGGAAAATTGATAAATAAAAAAAGGAGAAGTGACTAAAGCAAGAGAAGAGAGAGGGAGATTCTCTCCTGATTAGAATTCATGAACTCCATTCTTACATTAAGTCTATATATGACACCTGGCCTTTAATGTGAAGCTGCCTACGAGCATTAAAAATTAAAAGCAGAAGGTAGGATCCATCCATCTCGGGCTGCGCTGCTCCCCTCCTATCTGAGCTCTGCACAAAGCTATTACACATTGATAAATTATTTTGGGTAATAGCTGAGATATTACATTGTTTCTGAGTGAAGGTAAAATCTCTCCATGACATGGGCATTTATCAGGAGCGCATTTCATCCTATTTATTATGGCCGAGACGAGATCGCAGGCTGCGGGCAGAGCTGGCACGTCGTGCTGATCACCTCCCCCATCGCCTTCCTTCCCTCTGTCACTTAGATGATGGGATATTGATGGAGCTCATGACAAGTTAATTATTAACTAAAGATATGCAGTTCACCTTTGCCAGGGGAGGGGGCATAGAAGAGAGCAATGATAGTTCTTAAAAAAAATAAATATATCCATTGTATCTTAGGATTCCTTTCTCTACTTTCCTCTCCCTTTTCCCTGTGGTATTTTACAAGCCCCCAGATAAATCAGATAGGTTTTATGAATTACAGTGTGGTCTAGAAGGCCAACAGAAATGGAAGAACTTCTAAGAACTTCGGGGTTTGTTCAAAAAAAGTTTACAGAAAAGTTTTCCTTGGCCTTGGAAGTAAATGAGAAGAAATTTTCATTGTCCACTCAGTAACAGTGGCTTCTCTAGCTCTTGAGAGGACCAGAAAGCAAAGCCACAGAATTTTGATTCTGTCCTCTAAATTAATATATTCATTCTTTGTAAGGAAGAGATGTCTTGACATCATCTGAATATTTCAGCTGCTCCCTTCCACTGAGTTCTGGATGTTTCCCTGAAGGCTAACTGGTTTTGCAGTACAGAAGCAGGAGGGTGATGGCCACAAAGTGCTTGCTTGTTCATCTGATGTCCCAGGCTAAACAGGATGAGTTTGCCTACACATGAAGGACTGTGTCATATTTGCATTCTTGTAGTCTTAGTCACTGAGGGAAACAATTGCTATATATGAACCTTTGGGTTACAGTATCAGATACACTGAGGTGTAATAAATAAAAGTTCCTCAACTGATTGGCTGTGGATTGAGTATTCCTTCAGTCTGCAGCATTCACCTTGCAGTAACACAGCCAGTCAGTACTACCTCATGCATGAGTCAGTGCACTAGTATCTTACTCATTTTGCAGAGGAAGTGGCCGAGGGGAAGTTTTCCTGTTGGCAATCTCATCAGGAAGGCTGAGGTTCAAACAACCCTCTGACTCTGATTCTGCAGCTTGTTGGCTAGGCTGGAGCCAAGGCAGTAAAGAGCAGTCAGATGCCAGAGGTAACCAGTACACCACTTTGTGGTCAGCTGCTTCTGGTTTGTCCATAAACTATCTTAACACTGTGTTGGTCAAAAGGTTCCAGAAGAAAGGAGCCATGGCTCTAAGTCACCATGACAGTGGTCATTTAGAAAAAAATCATAAAGCAAAATATCCCACTCTTTTAAAGGAATCATTCCCTCGATATGGTCTATGGTAAGACCTGCCTAGTTAAGGTTTCACCACTTAAGAGTCCTTCAGAAAAAATAAGTGTGGGTTTGTTTTTCAAAACCCAGGAGGCTCTAGATGTTGGTTTAAAACTACAGGTGTGCCACATTTCATGCAGGTTGGATTTGTATCATATAGCTCATTTAGGACCCATCTAATTCCCTTCCTTGAAGAAAGCATAAGATTATTACTTCTGGATTCGAAAAAAAAGAAAAATATTATTTTTCTGGTTGTCTTTTTATGAGATGTGGTAAGGGATGCAAGATTAATACTTGATGTTTCTGCAACAAACTGGTATCCCCAGAATAATATTGTACATACTTTCTTCATGTTGTTCAACTTGAAGTATTCCAAAAACCTGTGAAAGCTGCTGTGTGCTCTCTATTCTTTTGGTGTAAAACATATATTCCTGTGAAGCATCACTGAGCAGGGTAAGGGAAAACAATACAGTTCTTTGAGATCCACCAATTCTGTTACCTTGGATTAGTGCCTTATACTCGAGTTTCTGGTGCAGACAGTTTGTTTTGCTGATTTTTTTGTCTTTCCTACGAATCTGGTTCTGGGCTAATTCTAAAAGATCCTTTTTAAAAAAATTAAATAAGCTACATTTCCTATTCCACAGCTGTGAGGACTTTTTGAAAATACAGATTTCCACTTATTTGTCTCAAACTGGGAAAGTTTAAGTACATTTTAAGCAGATGGATTGGATTCTCAGGTGTAACTCCTCCTCTGTGAGACCATGCTAGGTGCTCAGACTTTGAAAATGCTGTGTATAAAAGCAAAACCTTCAGAGCATTTGTTTGCTTCATATACCTTGGCTTTTTGACATCTCCAAAAATCTAGCTGCTTGCTGTCAAAGGTATGAGAAGGAGAGATAGGATTGGGCTCCCAAGTACAGATAAAGTGAGCACTGTCTGAAACAGGGTGGGTAGATTAGCTGCCTGGACTCCAAGTAAGAAACTGCCCATCACTCCAATAAGGCTAATCTCCCTGTCCTTGTCTGGTCAGAGTGATCAGTTTGCCCTCTACTTAATATAATAAGATATATAATAAAAATGTATTAACAACTGTGAACCACCCTCATCCCCTTTCCAAACCCCCCTGGGATCCTCCAAGGTTAGAGGATATGCATTATACTCACCTCAAAGTAAATTCACGTTCATTATCTTCACCCTTTTATTGCACACCTTGTCCTTGCCTGCTGCCTCACTTGCAGCTGCTTTTTACTCCAGGCCTTGGTCTGCAGTGCCTGCCTGTGCAATGTAATTGTGTTGACATCACTGGCAAAACATTAATGGTGTAATACCTGGTGGTCCCATTTATCTTTTAAAGATACTTTTCTGGTGAGCTTCATGAGAACCACATCAGGCTGTGCACTTTAAATATGTGTTCAGGGGATCTGGGCTCATATACTGTCTGTGACTCAAGGCAAAGACCATTGTTTTCAAACAATGTGCCCACATGCTGGTTTTGGTAATGATAAGGCTTATAGCTTTTTTCCTGATTTTTTTTTTACTTTACCTAGGCTTTCCTTCTAGATGTCTCATAACTCAGGCTGTAATAACTTATTCAAGAAAGCCTCTCACACTGACATAGGTAATAGCAGGAGTTGAGTGGTCCCAGGCTGTTCATGTAACACACAGTTCTGTAGTGGTATGAATAAGAAGGTGGTTGGACAAGAGATTGCTCTGCTTGAACTTGGAGATCATTGCATTTATAGAATAAGCATTGAAAGTCCATAAGAAAAAGCCTTGTATTGAGAGACAGTAGTATGAAAACATTTTTGTTGAGATCCATCTTTTGATTTGGAAAAGTCCCTATCCATAATATTCATCTTTTCGTGCATAAAGATTAGGATATTACTTGCTGCCTATAGAAGTATAAGAGAAATCTGTGTGAAGTTTATATAGCTTTACTAGAATTAGTTCAATCTCAGGGGGACTTCGCTGACCTGTGCCTAGGAGAGTGTGATGCATCACAGGGCAGAGACTAGCAGCAAATCAGACAGACTCACCAGAACAGGGCTCCTTCACAAGAGCTAGGGCTGAATGTGCAGTTTAACCAATGCTGTGTCCTGCTGTATGTGATGGAGTTTTCCCTGAGTGTGTCAGGTAGGCAGCCTACTTGTCTCACAGGGCTTTATGACTGGCTGCTCCACATGGGAGGTGATGTGCTGCTGCGGTGTGCCAAATCTGGTATGCTTCACTAACCTGATACCTTGTCGTTTGCTGTGACTGACACAAAATCAGTTGAGAAGGTGCAACGATTCCAGGCAGGAGGGAAGTTAAGGAACAGTTGGCCTGTAAGGTCACATCTACCGAGACTGTATGTTTAGAAATTGGCTTTTTGTGCAGTGGCTCAACTGTTGGTCTCCACACCGACCAGCATAGCTCTAGATATGTCCTTATGCCTGCTGTATCTTTTTCAACTGTGCCAAGTTCCTGGCATTAATAGCAACTGAGGTGAAGATTGCATCAGCTAATTATTTGTGTTTGGAAAAATTACTTTGTCATCTTTTTATTGCAGTGAAAATCCCTTCTTCC
This sequence comes from Acropternis orthonyx, assembly GCA_035583155.1. Lineage (NCBI taxonomy): Eukaryota > Metazoa > Chordata > Aves > Passeriformes > Rhinocryptidae > Acropternis > Acropternis orthonyx. The sequence goes on along the minus strand of JAWWEU010000158.1, from coordinate 41,973,114 downwards.
TTTTATATCCAGTTCTAGACTAATGGAAATAATGACCCAACTCTTACCTTGTCTGTTCCTCTTCTTTATTCCTTGGTATTCTCATCAATTTTCTCTTCATGTCTTTCTTACTCATAAGGGAAAATAGTAGAAACCTAGCTGGTCTGTCTCCTGTGGTACCCTTTTTACTTTGTCTTTTGTATTCCCCGAACTAACTGGCAAAACCACTTCATCCTTCAAATATTTCCTGGTGATCCACTACAGTATTTTGTTGCTTTTATGAGAATAGCTGGTTCTGAAGTCAGTAAGAAACTTGGTAGTTATTAGTATTTATTTGTCTAACAATTTTTTTATTAAAGCATATTTTAAAATAGTTTTTTCTTAAGGTCATCTACTCTTGCTTCTGATGAGTCTGTCACTGTATGCCACCTTTTTTCTGCCACTTATTTCAGTCTTGCTTGTCATGTCTCACCTGAGTCTTCACATGGATTTAGGTGGTAAACTGAACAGTGATATCCTGACCCTCAGGGAGATGCAGTGGCTTTGAGTGGTACCCTAAAATAAATCATTCCTACTAATGATGTGCTCTAGGCCAGACATGGTTCTGCCTTCCAAACATGGCAAGCACACACACTGGAAGCCATGGCATGCCACGATGCTTGTTCCGTACATGTGCAAGCGCTGGGCACCCCCACACTCCCATATTCCCCCCCACCACAGCATAAATGGAGGATCATGTTCTCTATGCTCTCAGGTCAACCCTCAGAAACAGTTTAAGCAGGCTGGAGAAAAACACAGCAACTTAAAGAGTTAACCCTACAGTAATTGGAAGGGGGTGGGGGGGGACAGTGTAATGGAGGGGTGAAGAGTTTCCATAAACCCATTGCCTCAGCTCAGAGAACCTGCTAAGGGGCAGTGGTCAGAGAGAAACAGAAGGAGAGAGAGAGATATCAAGTGTAGTAATCAGAATGAAAAATGGAGCTCTGGTTACTTTAAACAAGAGCTAATTTATCACGAGAACGAGTGGATAAGTAGCTGAGTTTCAGGCGTTCAGTAAGTTCCCCGTTCTGCTCCAAAAATTATTCCACCCCTGTCTCCATGCTCCCATAAATCATCTGCTTCTTCACTTCTGCTCCGATTACCAATTACTCCTGCCTACGACACGCTTTCCCCTGCCCGACACAATCTGATGGGGCCCTGCCTTTTAATTTTACAAATGCTTTTTTCTTCTTGCTTCTCAGTTCCCTGTCCCTACTCCTCCCCTCCTCAGTTTCTTTCTGTTTCTTTGTTTCCCCTTTCCGTCCTCATCAGCTTTTTTTTTTTTTTTTAATTTGAAGGAAAAGAGGGCAGTAATGTTTTCTGGCACCTCCCCCCATGAGGTTGACTGAACTGAAGGAGAGGAACAGAAATTAATTATTTTTCCAAACCTGAACTCTCTTTAGATTTGTGAGCCTTCTCCCTAAGCACATGACAAATTCTAGATCCCATATAGCTGTATCAAAGGTGAAAGTCTTGTTCTTGAAAGGATGTGTTGCTTTTTGTTGAGTCTTTGAAGAAAAACATAGTTTGTCCCTTTTTTCCCTTTTTCTTTATTGTACACAGAGCTTTTTTGCAGAATAGAGATATTTTGTGAGCTTCACAGCTGCAGGCAGGAGAATTTTAATTTGTATTGTGTTGTGTTATTTTTCTGCATATGCTTCACCACGGCTAATATTTACACTGGAATACTTCTTGCTAGCTGCCATACAAATACAGAGGGACTGATCTGTACCAAAACCCTGAAAATTTAGAAAAGGCCAACACAAGAAACTTTTGCTGGCTTCAGTGATGCCATACATGAAATTGACTTAAACCAAGCTTGTACTAATAAGAAAATATCTGCTTTGGGAGAATGTGTTGAATTTATTGATATAGCTACACCTTTCTTATATAAAAACCTTTGATACTGCTTATGAATGGTAGTCTAGTGTACCATAAGTCTGGTGCACTGTTTAGATGCTGGATGGATATGAATTGCATATATAAAAATCCTAGAAATAGTTTTCAAACATCAAAGAATTGGCATGCAATAATGTATTGTTTTGCTTATGTATATTGTCTCGCAACATAAATTATTTCTGAATGTTTGCACGCACTACAGTTGGAGCATTTAAAATCACTGTATGTCACATTTATCAGTTCAGTATAGATGCAATAGTTCTGTTTGATTGTAGTAAAATAGTTTTTGGATGCTCCATTATTTGAGGCTTAAACAGCCTGTGGAAAGTAAAAAAAGTTTCAGGAGTGATGACTTGCATGAACCTTATGGATGCTGGCAACTCCTAAGCTGGAAGAGCCATCTCAGTTGAAGGGAAATGTTTACACAGGTCATCAGTCTGGCCTCATGTGCACAGAGCTGTTATTTCCACCTGTAAGACATTCAACCAAATTGCCAGGAAGCTTACTGAATCTGAAAAGAGAAAATTCCCTTGCCCTGCTGAGAACAGGGTAGGCACAGTGACAGCTCTGCCTGCTACGCTGCGGAGAAAGTGGCTGTCCAGAGCTGATTTCTGTGCAGGATAATGGATGGAGGAGATAGATTACCAGGTGATAAATCACACTAAGGAATTGGCTAGTGCCAGAACCCAGGAGCAAGGAAATAGCTGGCCTGCTCTGCAGTGGGTATTGCCATCTCCATCTGAGGAGCTGCAGCCTTTATGCATAAACAGTAAGACAAAACAGGAGCTAATTATAGTGTTGCTTCTTAACATAAGGCCTTTACAGCAAAACAAAGGTAGCAAAGGGAACATATAATTTCGTATTTGTCTGGCGGTTTGTCTTTTTATTCTTCAGGGAAAGAGTTGAGGAAATCTTGTTTTCTCATTTTCCCTCTTTATTCTCATTTTGTCTTTATTCCAATTCTTTAAAGCCCTAAGTGCTATTTTCTGACCAAAAAGTATCACAGACATCTTTCAATAAAGAAATAGAGGAGCTAATTGAGCATGACTCAAGTCATTCCTATCCCACATGATTCATATATACTCCCTCTGTCCTGTCAGGCAAAAAATGGTTGCTGGTGCTCACTATGTAGCTCAGTAATCAATAATACTGCTCCACATCACCCTAAAGACTAGTGATACTTTGAGCTCAGTGTACTCTGCGCTGGGCAATCCATGCATGAAAGAGAGTTACTTGGAGATGATGGAAATTTGGCTTCATCCTGTAGCATCTTCCTGTGATCCTAAAGACAGTATTATATTTGGCACTTTTAAGTACACCCAAAAAGTGTGCAAAGGTGCACTCTGAAGATCTGAAATCTTTTTCATTAAGAGCAAAACAAGGTAATTTTTAATTCTGCTATTGACTGTGCACATGAAAATAGAGCTGAAAAGAGAGCCATGCTTCTGATGAGCAGGGAATGCTGCTGGGTCAGGTCAAGTCTTGCCAGGTTGAAGTGTGTTCTGTTTATCTGTCTTTAATTAATAATACTTTATTATCATTAGAAACATAATGGAGAGAGAGGTTATTGATACTGTTATTTAAAAATCTGCTGAAGAGAGAAGAATCAGAGACTCACAGACTGGGTAGGGTTGGAAGGGACCACAGTGGCCCATCTGGTCTGACCGCCCTGCTCAAGCAGGGTCATCCCAGAGCAACGGCACAGGATTCCATCCAGGCAGTTCTTGAATATCTCCAGTGAGGGAGACTCCACAACCTCTCTGGCAATCTGTTCCAGTGCATGGTCACCTTCACAGTAAAATTCTTCCTCATTCAAGTTCAGGTGGAACTTCTGTGCATCAGTTTCTGCCCATTGCCTCTTGTCCTGTTGCTTGGCACCACTGAGAAGAGCCTGGATCCTTCCTCTTGACACCCTCCCTTCAGATACTTGTGGACATTGATGAGATCCCCTCTCAGTCATCTCCTCTTGAGGCTGAACAGGCCCAGCTCCCTCAGCCTTTCCTTATAAGAGAGATGCTCCAATCTCTTAATAATCTTTGTAGGCTTCTGCTGGCCTTGCTTCGGGAACTCCAGGTCTCTCTTGTACTGAGGAGCCCAGAACTGGACACAGCACTCCAGATGTGGCCTCACCAGAGCTGAATGGAGGGGCAGGATCACCTCCCTTGACCAGCTGACAATGTTCTTCCTAATGCATTCCATGGTATTTTCAGGTGTCCAGCACTGGGCTGACATCACAGTGGAAACTGAACTAAACTAAACTAAACTGAATTATTCCTGACTTGGGAGTATCCTGGTCCCCATGGCCTGTGTAAGCATGAAGATGACAATGGTGATTCTCTTTTCATAGAGCTGTGGAGGAAAGTTGCCAGCAAAGGATCAGAAGGGGAAGTTAACCAGTGTCACTTATGCAAGGTGTTTGCTGCACATCAGATTTCCTGAAATATGCAGCAAAAGTAGAGCTTGTGCAGCTCTCTAGAAGGCTGAGAAGGGGCAGGAAGTCCCCAAAGAGTTAATGAGAGCAAATCCTTGAACTCATCTTTTCAGGAGCACAGTAGCCCCTGGATGTGTAAACTTTGTCCCATAAAAGTTTTGGATACAATATCTAAAGCCTTGTGTGACTTGAGACTTCTTTAGTAATTGTAAGCTGATACTGTTGTTTTTAATAATGTAAAGCATTTGACTGAATCTTGGCAAAGTCATCCATTACACATGGAATTAGCCCATAACAGTTTTATGACTAACAGGATAACTGAGATTCACTCTGTCCAGACATATGGGCCCTGGGTTAACATCTGACACGCCAGCGGGCTGGTGACACTGACTGTCTCTTTTAGGTGAAGATCCTTAAGCTTTACCTGTATTTTTTGAACACAGTTTTTAAAAGGTCTCATTCTAGAGAAAAAGGCAGTGACCTTAGTTTGACCTGAATCAGGCATTTTTAATCTTATGTTTATAGATGCTCTGACAGCTACACTGTTTCATGGCAGTATGAAATTTTACAGGGAAGGAACTTTTTAAAAGGGTTCTTTTTTGTTGTTATTAAGATTTGTCTGCTGAAAAATCACAGTTTCCTTCCTGCAGCTTGTGTTTTTCTGAGAAAACAATGACACACATGCTCCGTGTCCTAGCAAAGACAGTTGTAGGGGTAGTTTGAAACCTGGCAGAGCTGTCTAAGACTGCAGTCAGAGACCACTGGACTTGCCTGTACTGCCTCCAAACCTATTTCACCTTCCTTTGGACCTGTTAGGGAGCTTCCCCAGGGTCTCCACATAAAAGAAGCAAGGGCACTATATTCTCTTCATCACCTACCAAGCCTCCCTCTGTGTAACACCAGCTGTGCACTCCCCACTTCAATCAGTACTGACTTGGGTAGCTGGAGCAAGGGCATATCCAAGAGCATCAGTGATAGAATACTATTGAATTTGAGGTGGAATAACTTTTTTTTATATTTTTTTTTTATTTGATGTGGGGTCATGGATCTGCCTGAGGCTTTATCTGCAGAGCAACTGTGGCAAAAACAGTGGCCATCAGTGCTTTTCCCTGCTTGTTGTTCTCAGTATTGTCACCCTCCAGTGAGAGCTCTTTGCTCAGGAATCTGGAGAGAAGGTTTGTCCCTCCCACCCCAGCTGGGTGCATGTTTGTGCACCAGAAGGGGACTGAGAACTTCCTATTTGTTCTACAGAAGGATGGTGGGCCTTGCTTAGATGACTGGATGTTTATGATACCATCACTGTGAGAAAGGGCCCTTCCCATATTGAGACATCTTCAGGCTAATGCTGCCTGCCACATCCATTGTGTCTTGAAAACAAATGTCGGTGAGGGAAGGGTATCGTGGAGCTCTTTAACAGATCCCCTCTAATGTCTGGCACAGCAAAGAAACCAATTAGGCTGCACTGCCTGCTTACCTAAAGGAGATCTACCTACTTAGGAGAGAAAGGAGCTGTTAGGATTAGGGATGCACTGCGATAGAGAGAAATGTCTCTGTTTCAGAATCCCTGTCTAGAAGAAGTCATCAGTACCCTTTCTAGTTCTGTTAGTTTTACAGTAACAGTGTAAAGGGACAGAACTTAAAACTTGAACTAAGGCATTCAGTTTGAATGATTCATCTAATGCAGTCTCCTCCTACAGCAACACTTACCGGCTGGTTTTGATTATCTGATGTTGATTTTTCTAAATAATACTGCATGCTTAATTTTCTGCAATGAATTTAGTTAAAGAAGCCCATTTTACTATCCCAGAGGAAGAAGTGGAATTTGTATGTGTTCTGAGGAGAGAGACATTGTTTCTTCAAGCTTACAGCATGATGCTTGCTTGCAAGAGCTTTAGCCAGGACAGTTGAGACACAGAGAAACAACTGGATTTCAGAAGTAATACACCATGAAAACTTTTACTTAGCATTTTCTGGAATTTCTTACTTTTGGGATATGACAAGTACAAGTGTAACACTGACCTTTCTAGAGTCTTAGAGTAGTACAGCTTAACTCTGTTCTGAAAAGTATTAACACTCAAAGTCTTCATGAACAGAGAGGACTGGGATGCCACAGCTACAGATAATTGGGAAAATGAAAAATACATTTCTGAAACCTGTCTTTGAATATGTTACCTTCTTGTTAGCAATTATGTAAAGTTAACCTTATTGACTTTGGAATAAAAAAGAAGCATTTGTGATCTTTTACATTATAGTTTGATTGAGGCAGCAGGAAAGGATGCAGGGTTCAGTTCCTCCCTTACCAACTGAATGGATCCAGAGAAGTAGCTGCTGTTTCCAGGTGCTCAGTCTTATTCTGAATTGAAACTTAGATAGATTTTGGAGTATCCTGGCTCTTTATATTTATGTGTTTATTAATGAGGATGATCTGGATGGGAGTTTTTCATTCCTTTCAGTGGACATGCCTGGGTTTTTATATTAAGGTGTGTCCTATAAATTTAAAGATACATGTTTATTGCAATCACTTCAAATACTCCCCATAGTTCACAGTACAAAAATGTGATGTTTCAGTCTACCAACAGTCTGCCTAATTGAGCTTACTTTCTCAAATCTCTTCTGCTGTGGTAGGGCATTTCTCAGACCACCTCCCAGGTTGCATTTTTATTGTTATTAGTTGACTTCATTCCTAAGTGCTAGAAATCTATCTCCTTTAATTCAAGACACTAATATCTCTGGAGAAATGCTTTTTTATATTAGTTCAAAACAAGAAGAGGCTAGCTAAAAGAAAAAGAAGAAGTACAAAGAGCCTGGTTATGCTGCTGAGACCCTGAAGAGTATATAAGAAAGTATAATATTGTAGTAAAGAGACCAATGCACATCACTGTTGTGTGCCCCAACAAGGGGATGTAATTACCTAATGTTGTGCCATAAACCACATACCATTAGCAGGCAAGAAGGGGTTTTTCTGTAGCTTATATGATAGTTTTGTACTCTTAAAGGAAAAAGACCTGCACAAGAGCAAAAAGGAAGATGGGATAAAAAACAATGAGATGGGCTTTGATAAGATAACTGTGTAGAGCTTGTTTATCACGAGTTCAGAAAATCATTAGATAAGGTGGCACAAGGTGATTAGTGGAGGAATCACAAGGGTGGCTGAATGGGAGGACAGCAACAGGTACTGCTGAAAGTCGAAGTATTGTGCTGAAAGGAAGGTTTTCTCAGGACTGATCTTGTCTTGACCATTGGCCTTGGCCAAATGATCAACATGGTGCTGATGAAAGGTTCAAAGCCAGGAAGCATTTTTAGCATACATATGCTTCCCGTAGAGAAATGGAATTATTATGCAATAGTTCAAGAACCTGTTATGACCAGTCTTGAAAGGGCATATATAATTCCAGTCACCACCATCCCAGAGGGATGGGTATGAACTGCAACAGAGCACAGAAAGATACTAGGATGACCAATCATATGAGGAATGTGTTTTGCAGCATATTATGAACTTTGCTAGTTCAGTCAGGCAAAATGAGGAAAGAAAGGATATGATTTCTGTCTATAAATACATCAAACCACAAAACTCCCAAGAGAGAGAACAGCTATTTAAGCTTAAGGACAATGTTGGCACAAGAACAAATGGGTATAAACTGGCTGAGAATAAATCAGTCAGGAAATTAAACAAAGGTTTCTAACTATCAGAAAGAGAAGTGAGATTCTGTAACATACTTCTCAGGGAAAAGAAACAGAATAAATTTTAAGATGGAACCTGATCTTTTATGAAAGGGCTTTTGTGATTGCACTGGTAGGAGGAAGAGAGTAGACTGCAAGACCAAGGGGCCAAGGAGTCTCTTGCAGTCCCTCCCACTCCGTTCCCCTTCCCTCATGCTATACCATGCCACTTCACTTCCTAGGTATCCTGAGCTCTACCTGCTCCTGCTCTGAAGGCACCATGGATCCCTTATCAGAATTCTGCATTGCAATAGGTTGTTTTTAATCCTCCCCATACCTCCCCTGTTTTTTTCCTTGCTGAGTTTTCTGGGCTGTAATGTTTCCGTTTGTGTAATCCATCACAGACACAATGTCGCTTGTGCAAATTAAAATGCACCTCAGAATAATAAAAAAGGGGCTTTTTTTTTTTTCCTTGCTTCCCAGCAGCAGTTCCTCAACACAAACCATTTGTCTCTAGGAAGAAATTCAAGACTGTTAACCCTGTGTGTGCTCCTGAGGGGTACACAGCACTTCCTGTGGGAACAACACTTAATGGAGACCTTGCAGTTGTGGACCTGGCAGATAACTGGAACTATAACCCACTTCTTTTCTTGTAAAAACATGGGTGATAGAGTCGAGTGCAACAAATTAAAGGTCCCTATGTCAGGACAAAGAGATACAAACCAGGAAATCTACATAACAAACCATGTGGTGGTCCACAGAACTCAAAAGGTCTGAGTTGAATATGGTACACTGGGACCTTTAGAAAGAACCACTGTAAACTATTTGAGTGATAAAAGAGTCACTAGGCTATCCCATACTACTGTGCAGTTCTGGAGGCTATAATTGGCCTGTGGGTCAGGCATTGGTCCCTTGTGATTTAGAAATAAAGTTACAATAAACCTTTGTTGAATGAATTCCGTCTGTGATGAGACACTGCATGTTAAAGGTTAAGTCAAGGACAGAATTTTATTTCTTCCTTCTTTCATTTGAGGGGAGGGTGTGAATTTCTCCTCAGTGGCATATAAATTCCATGAAGTTAAATATGCATTTTAAAAATCCATTTTATGTGATAAGAAAGGTCCAGAATTGGACTGAGAGGTAGGCGGGTACTAGAGGACCTGACTGCTTGGCAATGGAGACAGTGGGGCATTACACAGCCATCTAGGCTGGAACGCATGGGAGTAGCAGTGGGGACGGTAGACCAAGGCTGACTATATTTTCTGTGGAGGAGATTGGTGTTTCTATAGAATATGCTTTCTTAAGGTCATTATTGAGGTTAGACATCTTTATAGTTTGTGACATGGACTTTTGGCTTATGGCTTCACCTTTTATACATCCTAGATTTTGCTCAGCTCAGGTGGATGATTTTTCTTACTTTCCCAAACAACTGTTTCACTCCAGAATTTGACTTTCATCACAGATGTTGTTTTATTTACAATCACTGTTCAGGGTGCCAATGGGTTGCCTCATACTTGCACATGATCAGTATTCCTTACTCTCCAGTTCCTCTCTTGTTCCCTGTTTTCTAGTTCAGGAGCTTTCTTAGCTCTTCCATCTGTGGCCTTATTGGGAACTAATGTTGGTGTTGGTGCAGTAACACATGGCTTTCCATGTCAGGCACAGGGCTTGAATCATCCACTTGGACCTGGGGAGAAAGCATGCCCCCAGAACAGGAGCTAGTCATGCAGAATGCAGAAAGGACTGCTGGTGTGTGAGGGTGAATAAAGGGCCAAGCGCAGCATGAAAAAAGCAATTCAAAGAGTCAGATCTCTGACAGGGGAGATATCTTCATTATTCTTCATCCAGACTTGGAATAACAAAGCCAGGAGTGGTTGGACAAATGGGCAGCTATCCAACAGTGCAAAATGCACAGGCATACTGAACATCACCAGCTAAGCTTCCAGGGGAAGCTCCTCTCTCCTTGGGACAGCCTAAACTTACCCTCACTCATTCCATTGATATCAGCCTTTTTACTGTGCTCTAGAGGCTGGGTAGGTGTTTGGAATTCATTCTGTAGAGCAGCAAATTCTATTTCTATAATGTGTTTTGTCTCAGTAGCAAGGCTGTTCTATTCTTTGTTGACTTCAGGGGTCACAAATATAAGACATAAAATCCTGGGAGATTGTTTCTTTTGAATTTATTTTCCCCAGTTCTTCCTACTGTGAGTCTTGCTGTTTCCAAGCTTCGACCATATAATCTGAAAAGAATAATTCCAAGTCCAATCTCTGCTCAAAATTTTTGGTGCCAAAGAAATACTGCTGTTTTCTTACAGTATCAGTTTCTTCCTTAATCTCCCTCTTATAATGCAAATCTTCTCATAATTTAAAGACCCACCAATTTTTGGGTAAACTTTTAATTTGCAGCAGATACAGAGAAGATTTCAATTCCTTCAAGCCAAATTTCCAAGGGAAACAAGGCTTAAATGAGCACACTGTCTGTCCATGACTGTCTTTATCTATTTTACTCATTCCTCACAAGAAGTTTTGAATTGAACCTCTTATCCTCAAACATATTTGCCTGAAAGAGATGCAGGGATCTTAAATGTGCTAGGTCCCAACAATTTCCCTGGACAGAAAATACAATTTTTCAGTTTCAGCACTGACTGAAAGTTTCCTAACCTCACCCCTGTATGGATGGACAAAAGACAATCCTGAAAAAGGACCACATGAATGGCCTATGCCATTTTTGTGGGGAAAACTCTAATTGGAATTTACCTGTTTTTATATGCAGCATAGTAAATTCAGCAGAGACACAAATCTATAGGAAGCTTGTATTCATTCATCCCACTGCTCACAAAGCTACTTGTAATAAGTTTAGGTAGGTGGTTTCAGGATTCCCCAGACATGCCCAGTTCAGTTCTACCTGGTGTAGTAATTTGTACATTCCTTTCTGTTGAATTCTTCTAGACTGGATTTGCCTTTACCACTGAATAACAACACTTTTCCCATTTTCCTTATGCTCTTGAGCACAGGGTGTCTTCAGCAAGGCAGTGCATTCTGTTTAAGGGTCAGTGACCATGACCACCCCTCACAGCAGGAGCAAAAGTAGCCAGAGTCCTCAGATCCAATAGGAAGACAAGCCCAAGCTGGTGTGGCAGAGCCTTCCTACTTGATGGGACCTGAGTGGTGTTGTCTGCAGTGAGGTGAGGATGCCTACCCAGTTCATGGACAGTTAAGTACATGGGTCACTGTGCTGGTTTTGGTTGAGCTGGAGTCAAATTTCTTCACAGTGGCTGGTACAGGTCTGTGTTTTGGATTTGTGCTAAACACAGGGTTGATAATGCAGAGATGTTTTTGTTGCTGCCAAGCAGCACTTACACAGAGCCAGAGCTTTTTCTGCATTTCATGCTGCCAGGCTGGCAAGGGTGCTGGGAGCAGACACAGCCAGGACAGCCAACCCCAGCTGACCAAAGCGGGATATTTCATACCATATGACATCATGGTCAGTACATGCAAGTGGGGTGAAGGAAGAGGGAGGATGTTTGGAATGATGGCATTTGTCTTCCCAAGTAGCCATTATATGTGATGGAACCCTGCTCTCCTGGAGATGGCTGAGCACATATCTGCCCATGGGAAGCACTGAATTAATTCTTTGTGTTGCTTTGCTTGCATGTGTGGCTTTTCTTTGCCTATTAAACTGTCTTTATCTCAACTCATGAATTTTATAGCTTTTACTCTTCTGATTCTCTCCCCGATCCTGCTGGTGGGAGAGTGAGCGAGTGGCTGCGTGGGGCTTGGTTGCTGGCTGGGGTTAAATTAGGACAGTTGCTAAAGGTTTTAGACCAGCTTGAGAGAGAGAATTTGCAAAACAAGAAGTTTGCAAACAATATGCAGAGTAGGGAAAGCCTGTATTTGAATCCTTGCTGTGTTTGACCTCAGAAGTTTGCTTCCCTTGCGGTGTCTCAGTTTCCTCAGATGCAAGCTAAGAACAGTAACAGCTATCTGTGTCTCTTGTCATTAGTGGAGGAAGTGAGATGTGCTTGCAGAGGAAGTATCACCAAGTTTTGTCCCTGTTCTGTTAAAGAAAATTGGAGTTTGGCAGGAATTACTTTCACTGGAGTTTAGCAGGAATTACTTTCCAGCACCACCTAACATTGAGAGGAATAGTCTGTCAGAACAGTAGTGCTTGAAAGTCCTTCCTGGTTTATGCACACATGTTCACTGGGTGTCATGCTTTCTGTTTGATTCAGTGTGGGAACAGGGCCAACTTTTGGCATGGAAGATGATAGGGAACTGGTGAGAACAAAACTGCGAATGATATCCCATCCCATTCTTAATTCTATGCTGGTCATTAATCTTTTCCTCACTGCCAGGCCTTGGACTACAACAAGGACAGCTGCACTGAGCAGAACACTAATTCATTGAACCTGCTCCTCAGAAAGCCTGTCAGAGGTGGTTGCTTTGGCAGTCCTGCCTTCAACAGCTACCACCAGTTGCCCTGATGACCTCCTCCTGTGAAGATGAGGTAAGCCCCAGAAAGGGATTTTTATGCTCATTTGCAGGGATGCAAAGCTTTCTGTAGAGTCTGAATGTGGGCGAACACTGTGAATGATATTGGACAATGTGGTACTCATCTGTACTGCTCTTTCCTATCTGTCTTACAATAGTGTCCCACAGGACTCTTTGGTACGTACTAGGGCAGTGTGGGAAGAAGTTCATGATCATCTAGAGCTGTGCACTCCAAATTCTTTTAGAGGCCTTCTGCATCCAATGCTGGCCTGACCCTGTGTGGTGAATTCAATGCACTGTGGAGCAGCTGAACCTCTTGGCTCACTGGAGAGAAATAATTACCCCTTTTTGCCCCTGCCCTTGTCAGCAGGAACCAAGGGAAGATGAATTAGTCTGTTGACTCAGAGCAGAAGTAACTTGATAGTTATGTGCTTCTCTAGAAAGCACCCACACTGCCCTGTACCCACATCTTGGTGTGTGATGGTTTCACTGCTCTGACAGCATGAAAGATGTTTGGTTTTCTTCCTAATGCTGTTATCATTTATCATCCTCTTGTAAAGCCAGAACCTCCTGCTCACTCATCCTCCCGCTATGTTAGGTTTTCTGCTCCCACTCCACTTCTGCCCTAGGGAAACTGCTTGTATGCCAGAAATAAACTGTCTGTCCACTGAGTACTAGAAAAGACACAGGATCCTTTCTGCCCCCTGAAACTCCTGCTGTGACAAATGGTGATGGTTTGACTGAGTTTTAGCTCTTGGGCTTTATAAGAGCAGCTCCAGTCATGGAGTGGAGAGCTGATAGTAACCTTATTTTATCCCATAGAGACAGTAGCTGATCTTGAATCTGGTGAACTCTTCTACAGCTGGCATCTGCAGAAGGATGTAAGCATTCAAATGCTAGAGATGGAGAAAGGGATGCAGTGTGCAAAATTCCTACCCTTCAGCTGAGTAAGTCTCTCAAAGCTGCTTGGGCTATAGCATGCCTGTGTCAGAGCTGTGGAATATGTGGGGCTAGCACATGACTGAAAGAGCATCCTGCCGTCTTCTGTCTTGTATCCATGTCCCAAAATAATCCATAAGCAGCCCTCTAACTGCAGATCAATGGTACATCAGTTTCTCTGGACAAGCTGAAATATCTCAGAGATAAGCAGAAATATGTGATGCGTCTTGGAGATGAAAGAATGAAGAAAGGAGACTTACCATTCACCCCTGCCTTCCTGCTCTGGCAATGTTTTCAGATAAAAGCAACCTGAAGCTTGCAAAATAGAGTTTGGAGCTGGAGGTATGCAGCGCACTGCTACCATTATTGGTGTAAACATGAACTGTGCTGAAGGATTTGTTTCTTCTCCCTCCCCAGTCTCACTCCTGTTTCAGCAGTAATGAGAAGTCTCACTACTGGAACCCTACAAGCATTGTACTGTGTTTCTAGAATTACTGTACATACCCTGTATGGGACTCCTCACCTACCTTAGGGAGTCAGACTTTGAAGGTGAGACTGCTTGCAGCAGTGCCAGCTCTGTGAGGTTTTCAATGATGTGAGCTCCTTTAGTGGGAGACCTGAGTCTGGTGTTCTCTTGGTGGTTTAGAAGGGCATGCCATACAAATCTGCAGCTGGGATGGTGGCACCTTCTTTGATGTTAAGCTCCTCATGGACCAGGTTGGCCTTATGGTAGGTATTAGGTGTTTTTTAGGAAAGCAAAAGTTCACTTCACTGTCTGGCACAGCTGGACATTATTTCTCATATGAACTCTCTGTGATTCTGTATTTCTTGCCAGTCAGATGTGCAGTGCTGAGAATTGTTGCATTAAATTGGCTCCATAACACAGCACTAGTTTTGCTCTTGCTAGACTGAGGAGGATTTTGATAGGTATTGAACCTCAGGCAGAAGCCTGTTCTGGTATGAAATCTTCCGGTAAGCAGAATGATCTCATTCCATGGGCAGGCCATCATCCTTTTCCTATTCATCTGCCAGAGTTGCCAACATTAGATTCTTACTATCCTTATTTATAGAGCAATATAAATGTTCTGAGCATTTTGCAGATAACTAAAACAGAATATTCTCCCTCTTCAAGATGCTGACAGTATCTCATAAATATAGGAGTGATGGGACAAAAGGTCTGAGGAGGGCCAACATGGTGGCAGAGGAGCTCAGAGCAGAAGTCTGCAACAGGAGTCTGTGAGAAGAAGGAAACTATTGTTAAAAATTTAGTGCAGGAAGCAAGTGTGGGTGATGTGGCCAAGGTGATGATGGGAGAAGATGAGAGAAGGTGACAAGGTAGAAGGCTTAGGAGTTGACTAGTAAGAGAAGGGGGACCTGTATGCAGTAAAACTGCTATCAACGAATGGATTAAAAGGAGCCTAGCTAGCAGTGCTCCATTCGTTTTCTGATCTCAGCACTGAGAACACTGAGAACATCCACACCCTCCCCACTCTCCTCCTACTGCTCTGGCTGCTGAGAAAGAGAGGGAATGATGCTGATGACCATCATTAGCAGAACTTACAGTTCATCTGCCAGGACGGAACAAGGGCTGAAGTTCACTTGTAGTTGGTACTACTCACTCCAAGCAGAGCCTTGCCTTTGTGGCTTGGATAGAGATCACCAGCACCTGAAAACCATTCCCATGCAGTCACAGGTGGTCCAGTGGTGCGAGTCATGCTGTCGCCTTGCCCGACACTGGCTATGGGCATTGCAGGTCTGCTACCATCTGTCTTGCAGACCTGGCACAATAGTTGCAGTGTTCTTTCCCTGGTGACTGTTGGGACCTGTGTGCAATATGTTTTGCTCTTTCTTCATGACATGCTAAAGAAATCCTTCATTGTTTCTCTGCAACAGTTTGTGGGTCCCTAGGCTGGATGCAGATTCCTGTTTTAGGTACATCTAAACTTAACAGCAGTGGAGTTGCACGGGGTTTTACTTCTCCTGTATGGATCCATGTGACTACAAACCACAAGTCAGCAATGCCACCCGTTCCAGTCAGTGCCTGTGGTCTGTGCTGACCTTCCCCTCCAGGTGTGCTAATGATTGTGGGATAGGGCTGCAAAGTTTTGCTTTTTTGTGTGTCTGTGGTAATGGGAAACAGCTGCTAGACAGAAAGACACCCTTGTCCTCCCCCTGAACCCCACCTCTCTGACTTGGTTCCCAGCTTGGGGCTAAGCCCTCCTGCTGCCTTTTATTAATCTTCCCCTGGGACAGCACTATCAGCAGCCCATCAGCATTCAACATGCCCTCAGTCACTAGTGCTAACTCGATTAGGACAGTGAGGAGTGACTTACAGGGGAAGCTCTTCTCCACAGGCAGTATTTACATACAGTGATTGATGCTGATACCTCCTCTAAACACATCCACATTTTGCATTTTAAACAAAGCAATTGCTGTAGAACTGCTCACTGTCGCTCAATGGAATTCTCAGTACCAGCGTAGGATGTACCTTCCCCTTCTTAGACTCTCATTCTCAAAGAGGACACTCAAGTGGGGTAAGGAGAAGGTCATTGACTACAACTTATGTTTGGAGGAAATGAGACTAAAGCCTGCTTTGTGTCTTAGCTTGTGAAGTTGCTTGTGGAGAGTTCTGGGCTGTGTGGTCAGTGTCACACAGTTGATGGACTTTCACCAAGGTAAAACTTGTGTGGTGTACATAGTCTGAAGCCTCCTGTGTTTCCTTCAAACCATCTTTCCTGGTCATATTTCAGACTCAGAATAGGCTCCCTCCACATTCACCAGTGTCTCTTTGTCTTGGGAATACATGAGCTGACTGACACCTGTGTAGCACTGAATATATGTGTGTATTATCCACATGTAATATGCATATTATATGTATGTATTATATCTATTATATGTGTACACACACATACAGAGGCATATATATGCATGTAAAAAAATCCACCTTGCAAATTGTCCAAAGAAGCAAAAGATGCCATACTTTATTACTGGGGATGTTATTAGCAGAGTGTGTCAAAGTCAAGTTCTGATTTGGAGGAGCTGTCCTGAACCATGTGTTACTCTGAAGAGGAGAGTGTGCAAGGGAGGCACTGGGGGAGTTTAAGTTCTATTTGAAGAAGGGCAAAAGGAACAAAATTCAATCTGTCGTGATACTGCTGGTACTGCAGCTTGCTTTGCAAAGTGGGATTTGTTTTTTTCTTTATATCCTAAGTGTTCCCTTTCTTTCAAAACAAAAGGAAATTAGCCCAAAAAGTAACCCTCTTAAAACAGTGGCAAGTATTTACCTGTAATCTAGGCTGCTGGTTCCTTGGAACGGGCACTCAGTCCTTCCCTTTGTCCCTGGGCTGCAGGGATCGTTGAGGAGGGTAAGTAAATAAAAATCTCTTACACACACTGTCTAAAGGTCTCAGAAAGAACAGCTCCTAGGGGCTACCAGTGCTCTTTGCCTTGCAGATGCTCACATCCTGCTGCACTGAGGGCTTAACACCTTCAACAAAATTCAGAGGCCCATTGGCATAGTGCTCCGGCAAGACCCAGAAAAGTTTTGCTTAGGCTTAGCAGGAAATACTTGTTTTCACTCATTCCTAAGATTATCTTCTCCAATTTGTGCTTATTTCAGAGGACTTGCCAGGTATGCTGGTGTCTGAAAACTTCATGGTTGTGCAAAACTAGGCACTTCGTTATTGGGCTCACGCTGTCTGGCTCAATAGACATGGGAGCTCCCTGGCGAAGGTGGCCCTTTCATCTGCTGCCACACCATATTAATTTTGCAAATGTGACAAGCTCAGCTTTGCAAAAAAAACATATTGCCCATGTCTTGTTCTATTTAATATTGTATTCAAATGGTCCAAGTGCTCAGAGACGTGGTCTGGGGGAACGACTCTGCAGGCTTCTTTGTTACTTGAATGGCAGCTGGCTTCCAGAAGTAATTATAGCTGTTCAGTGCTGTGGTACATCAAACCTCTTGGGGATTACTGAGGCATCAGGTGCATGGTGACTCAGAGGCAAGAACGGAGATGCTCCAGTTCCCAAGCCATAAAAGCCATAAGCTTTATAAATCCTAATACCCACTTGGACTTTGGACTACAGTGAAAAGGAAGCATTGCAGTGACCTTGCAGAGGACATTCTAATTTTCCAGAAATCCAAACAGAGAAATTTAGACCTTAGGAGTTTGAATGCATTGCCATCATGTGGATGAATGGAAGCTAATGTTCATTCAGAAAAATTCTGGGACCCTCATTTATTAGTTAGAAATAAAAACAAAGTCATGATAGTTATGGAAGTTGTTAAGTCAGAATGCTTAACAAAATGTGAAGTGAAATTATAAAACAAAATGTGAAGTGAAATTATAATAACAATTTAGCTATGGTAGTGTCCAAGTAAACACTGAAGTTAGTTTGATCCAAGTGATATGCGTAATTAGTATGAATTACTGTCTAATGTGTTCATTAATGTAATCACTCAGTGACATTTGCCGCTTACAGAATTAGGTGTTAGAAATATTAAGCACTTAGAAAATGAATATGCAAAATAGCTAAAGTGGTACAGGATCAATATGATTCTTTTGTATCTTCTTCAGGGTGGAGTTTCCAGATACTGGACTGCATGAAGAAGCATTAATTAGGTAAAATCATATCTGCTCTGCCTGTACAATAAAAACTGTTAAAACTGGTAACTTGTTTTGTTTCTACTTAAGTAAATGTGATTTTTCTACAGTAATTACCATACTAGAAGCAAACTTGCCAAAGTAATGAGTGTTTATTAGGCTCTCTGTAATCTTAAACTAATCTAAGTTAATAATTACTACTCAAGATAGGGTGGGTTTGCAAATACTCATGGGGCTAAGATCTACACAGAACACGTGAAACTGTATTAGTGTCTGCTGTGCACTTTTAGGGCACGTCATCTGAGTCTGGGTGCTTCTGTGCCTCCAGTCTAGGTTTTTGCAGGACACATACCAGAGCTTCTGGGTTTTCTAATTGGGATCCCTCTGCCTATAGCCTCTGATGTTTCCCCACAGGTAGGAACCTAGACACATCACCTGGCTGTCCCAGAAGAAACCTGTGCTGGTTTTTGTCTTCTGCTTCAAGCTTCCCTACTCCCAGTTTGTTGAGTATTTATCACACGTTCTGCTCCTGACTCATCACATCCTGGCTGTGCCCTCAATAGCCTGGCCATACCTTGGCCAGCATCTTTCATAGGTTGCTGCTTCCTTCATACTACTTGTTCTCTGTAGTGTAGAAGAGAACAGTAGAGAAGAGATAGTATTGTGCTGCAATATAAAAGCAAATCCTGAATCAGGCAGAGAACCGAGACACCCGCTGGATCATTCTTTTCAGTGTATCTTGCCAAGGAAACTGAAGAGGTCATCTGGCCTTTCCTTGCATCCTAAGGCTCCATCTGGATCAGGCATCATATAAGGGTTTGTGTAGAAAACTCTTGGCTAAAATGTTCTTTCATGCTGTTGCACGGTCTTCACATGGGAAAGCACAGTTTGCAGGAGTTTAAACAATTGACCTCCTGGAGTATACAGTTCTTGTCTGTTAAGACTGGGACAAGTGAAAGATGGATGGTGGATCACTGGGACATCAGGTATGATTTCTGCTATTGCCACTGTTCTCTGTAGTGCCCACAATGGCAATACAGTTTTTACATGAATAACTACAAATATTGGCTTACACAGTTTTTCCTAGGACAAAATTAGGTGGAATGAGTAAAGATGAAAAGCCATTTTTCTGTAGGATATAGCCAAATGCACAAAAAGTAATGAGGAATGATGTAAGCAGGAGACTTCAGAAGAATCAACAGGACTTTTAATGTAGTTAGGAGCAGTGGAAAGAGGGCAAGGACACTGGAGCAAAACTAAATTAATTTTTTGTGCCAGTCCTTCCCTGTGATTCTAATTTTACTTGATAATTCAACCAATTTACGTGATTCAAAGTAAAGCTCAGTGGTCTTTGACTTGCCAGATCATCCCAAATGCCTTTTTTAGAACAACTTACAGCATTTGCTACCCTTCATTACTCCAGTATAACATCTGACTTTAATAAGAGAATTCATGTCTTCAGTTAGCTCAGCCACTTCTATTCCAAACTCCTACAGATCTCTTGGATGTACACAACATATTGCGCTGGTGATTTACTTGTTATTTAGCAGTTTGTTCCATCATCTTCTCTCCTGACACTTGAGTCTTGGAAGGTGTCTCATCTTCCTTACTTGAAAAGGGTAATTCTAGGAGAGAGGTCTCTCCAGTGGGTCTTTCTCTGGTGCAGTCTGGCACAGAAAAGCACTCTTTTGATGTCTGGGTAAATACTTGTCTTTAAGGCCTGCTTCTCCACTTTCTTTCGTGCTGCAGAGACACAGCCATCTCTTCTCCACAAAGACAAGTACTAGGAACACATGAATGTGGGAGCAGGAGGGACCCTGCGTCTCACACAAGTTATATAGGTTGAGCTACATTTCACAATTTTTTGCTGCTGGGAAGCAGCCCTCGAAATTCCCTACTCTGTATCTAACATCCCTCATTCCGTATGCTTTGGATTCTTTGCTCCTGGCTATCAAAACACAGATTTCGAGCAATAGGTTGAATTTTGCTTTTCAGACAAAGAGATTATTAGGTATTAGGATGATTAGATATTAGGAAGAAATCCTTTACTGCAAGGATGGTGAGGCACTGGAACAGGTTGCCCAGAGAAGTTGTGGATGCCCCTTCCCTGGAAATGTTCACAGCCGGTTTGGATGGGGCTCTGAGCAACCTAGTGGA
The DNA here is from genome assembly GCA_035583155.1 of Acropternis orthonyx. NCBI lineage: Eukaryota > Metazoa > Chordata > Aves > Passeriformes > Rhinocryptidae > Acropternis > Acropternis orthonyx. The sequence continues at coordinate 41,952,913 of JAWWEU010000158.1, read as the reverse complement.
AGTGTCCCTGCCCATGGCAGAGGAGTTGGAAGTAGAGGATCTTTATGATCTCTTCCAACACTGGCCGTTCTATGATTCTATGATAATTCCCAGAGAACAAAGCATGCGCTGAGAGTATGGGGAAATCTGCTAATGGGAAAAATATCTTTTAGTACTCTTGTTGGCTTTGAAGATGGCAGAGCTCTGCCTGCCTTGTTCAGATGAACTTTTCTCATCCCACTTAATATTTCCATCTTGTCTGGAAGTAATAATATGCCATAAAAACATATATGCCTTCCAAAAAAATATATGCCTTCCACCCATTCTGTAAGTAGGGTTGTGATAAAGCTTCACTGATGCTGAAGCTCTGAACTGACTCATTCCCCTTTCACTATGTATTTTTACTTCCCTCTCCTTTCCTGCATCTATTGCAAACCAGGAGAAATCATTCAAGATTCACCCTAGGAAAAAAGGAACTGAGTCATATTGAGGGCTGGTGGGAGGAACAAGGAGACATTAGTTTCTGCCATTATTAATGGTTGCTTCTCTCATTTTTTGCCAGGAGCACACTGGCCTCCCCATTTGTGCCCTGCACTCTCACTGATGCACGAGTTGGTGGTGAGAGTAGGGCAAAAATCTTAATGTCTATGGTTTCCTGCCAGGCTGACAAAAGGGAAACAAGCAGCAAAGCTAGTTATCCCAGCTAGGTAAGGAACAAATGCTATCATATTTTTTTTAACTTTGCCCCTCTTCTCTCACTCCTTTTTCCGTGAAAGCTCAAAATATATGAGTGGGAACCTTCCTAATCACAAGGAATGATCCAGCAGAAAATCAAATGGCACCTAAGGTGTGGACTGGCACGGAAATAATATTGTCTCCTTGTCTCCCCACTCGCATTAAGAAGTGGAGATTGGGGCCTGTGAAAGGAGAGAAGTAACAGAAGACAGATTAACCTGCTTAGCAGCAGTAACTGTGAAGCATAAAGCTAACTGCAAAGGATGTTTGATTCCTCAGCAAAGTCTGAAGCACAGAGATGCTGCAATGCTGCTTAATGTTCCCTTTGTGTTATCATTATATCACATTTATCTCCTGTTTCTTTCAGAGTACTGTGTGTTCCTGATTTGCTGGGCAACTAGTTACCTGAGGAGTGTGCATGGAAGAAATGATTATTTCATTTCTCCGTCATGGCTGGGAAGTCATCAGGACCCCGGGACTAGTTGTGAAGGACATCTAGCCAGCTCTGCTCACTTTGTAAAACATTGTCAAAGCGCAGGTTAGTTGTTCTCCTTTGGCTTATCACAGCTGAATTGCAGCTACTTATAGACACAGCCCAGACAGTTTCTGTAGCAGTTTCTGTTCTTTGATTTTTTTGATCTTTGAAAAGAGAAATACTTATCTGCCAGATGAACAACTTGTGCTGTGAAGGGTGCAGAGCCAGACACAGTGAAATGAACATTTGCTGTGATGACCTGTGTGAGAATAAATGCAACCAGCAGAGTATGGAACCCAGTACAAGGAGGTGACAGTGTTTGTGCTTAGTATGGTATCTCACTGACAGCTTGGGGGTAAGTTACTTGTTCCTTTTATTGGAATAAATAACATACACAGCAGTCAGGCCGCTGTAGGTAACCTAGTGCTGTCTTTGTTTCTGAGAATGTCCAGAGGATTGACAGAAGCAACTTAGCAACATGCTCTGGGACACAGGGAAATCACAAACTCTGGAATGAGTCAGTGATACCTTATTTTGTGGACACGTTCCATGTGAAAAACAAAACTTGAAGACAGTTCTTAAGTGCTAGTCCAAGCTGATTCAGCCATTTAAGCGTCCCACAATTTAAGAGGTCCCAGGCATCACTTATATTAGGTTTCAGCCACTTTTTAGGATCTACTTATTTGCAAGCTCCATGTCCCAGGGAAGAAGAGGTGAGCTGGGGCCTGTTTTGTGTGCAGTGAGTAGCCATGGAATGAAAAGGAGTCTCCTGCCCAAAAGGCTTGCAATAGGCAATGGGTGGCAGAAGGAAGTGCTGAGCTAAAATGGCTCAGTGTGCGGTCTCTTAGAGTTCAGAACACACTCAGGGTAGGAAGCTTCTCCTCCTCTCACGCAGTTTTACTCTGCCCGCAGCACAGGCTGGCAGGCTCAGGGAAGTTCTGCAAAATGGTGTAACATTTGCTTATCTATCAATTAGAATTTTATATAGTATTTTTATAGTTACGGTAATAACCTTATCCTTTTTTGGTAAACTCAAAACATTTTATTTGCCTGTCCATTTTCTCGTTTGCAGGTGACAGAGCACACAGGTCCTAAGTTTGTCCACGCGTTTCCTTTTTCTTTTGAAAAGGCAAGATTCAAGCAAGCTGAGAAACAGAGCTCAATGTATGGCCAGGAAGGCTTTGTTCTTTTTTAGTGGTTGTTTCTCTCATGTTTACATTTCTAGGCCTATTTAGAAGGTGTTTATGATTTATTTGTAAAACGTTTTTATTTTCTTTGATCACTGAGTGTGAATTTGGTGGTGTTTCTATAATTGCTGTAACTCAGCCTGGGTTAATAACTGTTTGCCAGGTAAACACAGCATCATGTGAACACAGCTCTGCTAGTTAAAGCACTGGCAACACCATGTGTTACTGTGTGCTGATCTGCTGCATGGCCTTGCTGGCTTATGCCGGCATGATTTTGAGGTTCTCTTGGGTTGTGCAGTGGAGCCTGAGGTGAGCGTGGTATTTCTCTGGTTTGGCTTAGTTTGCCTAGTTAACTGGAGCTGCTGCAGAAGCTGCTGTGATGTACTTTGACTGTGGACTCTGTCTCAGGCCTGTACTTCATTCCTGTTTGCAAACATAAGCTTGAGAATGATGAGGCAGGATAACCTGGCCCAAATGGCATCAACAGTGGCATTTTAAAAATGCCCTCCTGTAGCCTCCTCCTTGGTTTGAGGAGTGTCGTTTGGGTGGCATTGTATTCCTTGCAGGACTGGAAAGCCAGAACATCTTAGAAAAGCCTCGGCAATGGGGAACAATAGGCATTGTTAGCTGGAGTGACCCTTCTTCCAAGTGGAAGGCATCCAGCACAGTGAGCTGTCTGCCAGCCACAGGGGCCTTGTTTTTAAGGGAGCTGGAACAGTCTATTCTGCCAGGGGTTTGGAGAAGCTTGGTGTGGTCGGCTTCCACAAGGGACTGGATATTCACTGCTGGCCTCCTCACCCACACAGTCAGTGTGTTGAAATAGGACAGGAGGAGGGAGCCAGGGGAAAGACAGATCATCCAGTAGCAAAGAAACAAAAGTATATCAAAGATTAGCAAGGGAAACAGGCCAGATCATAGCAGGAACCTCATCATGAGAAACAGAGCTGTGATGGAAAAGAGAAATGTGCAGAAGCAGCAGTAGCAATTTAGATTTTCTGCAGCTAGAAAAAGTGAGTCTGAGCTAGAAGGGCTCAAGGCAGTGGAAGAGCTGGGGATAGCACCCTGAAAAGCTGACATCTGTGCTAATGCTGGGAGCATTAGTCCTTTAGGACACTGATGAATTTTTATGATGTAATGACAAAAACAATGGGGTTAGTAAGTGATTACCTCAGGCTTGGTTACAAGGGTTCATTAGATTGAAAAATATCTGATGAAACTGTACTTCCTAAGACTGACCCAAAGGATCATTGATTTGTAGTAGCATTAACCACTGACAAAAAATATAAACAAGACTTTGGTTAATGTGTTTAATAATGTAAATGATAATAGAAAATTACTTGCAGCACTGACTGCTTTCAGTGTTGCGATGGAAAAGAATTTACAATGCTGGAACTCCAATTATTGAAGGTGATTATAATTTTGGCTTCCGTTAAATCATTCTCATTCCAAATATAACACTCTCCACTCCAGTGAGATTATTTATAACTTATGTATTGCACTTGATTTAATTGGCATATGGTGTAAATTAACCCCTCTCAAAAGCATGATTTATGTGCTTTGCTCTAACTGGTCTATTAAATGCAGCCTTGTTTTGTGTTGATTCTTGCCAATTTAGGCAAAGTGATTTGAATTTACACTGTCCTGCCTTCTCCTTATCTGATCACTGCCCTGCCTTTTATTATTCAACAATTGCAGTTACATTGGGAACCTGTGATAAAGCTTATTGAAAATATAATGCAAGTTTCTTAAAATCAGAGAACAAAAAGGTATAATAATTTCATTCATCCAAATAATGCACCTGATTTTGAGAATTTTGTCTTTTATAGAACAGTCAATGAGCTGATTTTAAGCATTTAGAGAAGTTTGTTTGGCATTTCTGAATTAAGCTGGAATTTCTAAACAGGAATCAGCTTCTTATTGTGCAATAGGAAGGAATACATTAAAAAATTCTCTTACTTAATACACCAAGGAATGCATTAAAATCTTCTGGTTTTAAAACATTCATTTGTGTCATAGTAAAAGGATTTTATCAGAGAAAGGCCAAGGTGCCTTTTTAGCTTCCTCTGTTTTTAAGATGGATGAAAAAGAGAAAAAAGATCTATTGGGGAAAAGAGTAGATCCATGTAAAGGAGGAAGGATTCCAACCTGTTATTATTGTTAGCAAAATGTTGTTTAAATAGACTAATCTTGTTTCTAAGTTATTTTGAAGGTAAAAGTGAACTCCAGTAGTGCTGTGAATGAAAGCATAACTAAGAGATGTAAAGAATGTGTATATTTGTGTGTAGATAGCTTACAGAGAGGTCTGTATCTGTCTTTGTATCTCAGATAGTGACTAGGTTTTTGCACTTGCCTTTAAAGCATTAAGATCAGGTGGTGGAAGGCAGCCATTTGCCTTTCTCATTATCACATTTTCTTAACTTAATTGGTGCAGGGTGTACCCAGTGAAGGGGTAAGGCTGACAGCTGTACTTTCTGTCTGAAAAGAAATTACTGTGGGTGAAATCAACGGACACAAAAGATTGTGTCTGGTAAGAAAAAGTAAGCAGGGGACTGTTTGTCTTCTAAAATAAGCTGTAGGAGCATGAAATAGGATGAGGTGATGGAATGATGGCATGCTCAGAGCAGGCAAAGGAGATACTTCTTTAGAGTGCTGATCCATGGAACTCACTGCTGCAGGGCTCTGTGAAGGATGAATGCTTGTGTTGCAAAACAGAACTGGAGAAATTAATGTAAGAAAAATCATTGGGGGGTGTTAAATGCAAAGACCACATATCTAGTTCAGGTAGCCTTTGGTCCTTAAATTACTAGGAGACTTAATTATACCTCTTTGCCATGTTTTTACATTCTTCTCTAATCATCTGCATGCTGGCCAGAGCGGGCTCTGGTCTAAAGGGGTTTGTGGTTTGAACCAACCCAGACATTTCCGCATGTGCTGTGAGTGCTGCCAAAAGGTGGATGCAGTGGGCATGTGACTTGTTATATTTATGAAGGGCTCTCTGAAGCACTGAAGTCTCTAGCAAATCTGTGATGTGTCAGTGGCAGCAGTTGTCTTTTGTTTTTTCTTGCAAAAAATGCTTTGAGCCTCTGACCAGTTCTGATCTTTCCTGTGACTTCACTCATTATTTGGATGTTGCTGCTCTCAGAGCTGAAGACTTTTCTAGCCTCGCTCAAGCCCTGTGGAAGGAAGCACACAAAGACGAGAAGCATGATGGCCCTCTCAAAGATGATTAGCACTAACATAAAAGACTTGCTGGATACAATTCTTTTGGAGCAAGGCTGCTGTTTTTGGCCAGCTGGCAGCAGTGTTTTGGATCAGGACTGTTGTGTTTTGCTGAACCATCTTTGTGCTTTCCAAACCTAACTCACATTGAGTTGCTTATCAGCCTCTGCCTCTCCCAGCCACCCCAGCACACTGCTAGGCTAGTCCTCCTACTCCCCAGGTGCAGGTGTTCCACTTTTCCCGTGGTGTCATTTCAAATAGGCTGTGATGGGAGAAGTCGTCTTTGGAAAGAAAACCAGGCACACAGCACCACCTCTCCAGCTTTCTGTTACTAGAAGTGAAACACTGAAGTTTTCTGTACCTTAGCCAATGTTTGCTTTGATTCCCTGTGTGACACCTTAGCCTGAAAGATCTTCATAAAATGATAAGAATTGTCTGGGTTGGAAAAGACCTTAAAGATCATTTAGTTCTCTTGCTGGTATTCATTTTATTTTGTGTGTAGGCAGACACAAAAAACTACTGAAATTGTGTCTTAACATTTGGAACTTAAGAACATATCCCAGAAGTTAAACATGCCTTAAACTTCGGGGAGAAAAATGTGTTTAGAAAACTCAACTTTGATTACTAAAGAAATTTTTTTCCCTCCACAGCTGATCCGAGAAAACAGAGTATTTTCCTAGTATTTCCTCTGAAGCTCTTCTGTAAGAGATCAGGTTGGTCTCAGTTTCTTCCAATGCTCTGTGTGCTTACTATGAAGACAACTCCCTCGCCCTTTTAATTCCAGTGTGAGTGAACAGTAGTCAGCAAAGTAAGGAAAGCCACAAAATACCTAGACAAAAAAGGGCTCTCAGGAAATGTCAGGAAGGCAGCTTCCACTTTAGAAGTAAGGGATGGAGGAATGCTTACGATCCTCGAGTGGTGTTTGAAGAACGGGTCACAGGCTCTCTGTAATCTTCTGGCTGCCCTTACAATCAGCTCCAGTGCCACATGAACTTTTCAGAACCCCAAGACTACTGCCTTTCTCAATGCCACAGATCGACAACCCTGTGCTATATTTAAGCTGAAGTATAGTCCATTTTAAGGTCCTACTGTACTGGCCAAATCCAAACTTTCTGTTAACAGATACAGCCTTCAAAGGACCTATGCATGCAATATAGGTGGGCTGTGAGCTGTGAACTTAGAACGGGACTGTGTTGGTTCCAAGATTGAGTCTGTCACAGTCAGAGTGCTGGTGATGCGGCTGGTGGTAGCTCTTGTAAGTGCAGAAAAACCTTGTCATGCTTCACCTCCCTTTCCAGCTCTGTGCTAATCTTTTTTTTTTTTTTTCCATTCAGGCTCATTTCTAGTCCATGGACTTTCCTACTGGCCACCATTAGTTCAGCCACCTTCTTCTCTTAGGGCAGACCAAGACCCCTCTAGATTGCCTGGCTTAGATGCATCGCTCCAGTGAGTGCCATTGCCTGGAAGAAAGACCCTAGCAGTGTTTGTTGAGGCATGTGGAGATGGAGGTGCTTAAACATGGTGTGTTGCTGTCTGTATTCAATCAGAGGCAGAATAAAACCCTGGGTCCTTGTTTCTCCCATCTCTAACCCAATTACCACAGCACATTTCTTTCTGTTTTCTCAAGCAGCTATGAGCTTTCCTTCTTGCACCGGTTGACCACCAGATCAATACAAATGCCATGACTTCAGCACTGTGCAGCTGCTGTTGTGCTTGCAACACTCATGATGTCACTGCTGGGTTTAAGCCAGTGGTCTATTTTATGATTAGAGGTTTTGTTTTTCACGGGAACAACTTCAAGGCTTTTTTTCTTTGCTAGCTCCTGCACCAATGAAGTGTAGAATGTGGGAAGAAAATGGGTGAGCAGAAGAGACTGGTCCATGGCAGAGACTGACAGTGCCGGTCTTACCAAGTCCTCAGCAAAGCTCATCTCACAAAAATTCAGAAGCTTGCTGAGAATTAATTCTTTTTTTTGATACAGGAATGGAAAAACACCAAATGAGCATTTCTAAGTGAGAAGACTGGGGGTCTCCTACCCTCCTGCAGCACGCACAGATCATTCCTTCCCCCATACCAGCCCCTTCCATGGGGTTATGTGCATCCCAAGAGACAGAACAGAGCAGCTCCTAAACATTACACAATAAACATTACTCTGCCTGGGTTAGTTTTTACATTTCTGTGTTTTATTTCTTGTTTTTTTGGTTTTGTTTTTTTTTTTTTAAATTACCTGTACCACAGGAATACAATTTATTTAACATGTTTTTCTTTTTTTTTTTTTTTTTTTTAGGAGCAGATAATAGTTAAGTAGATACTGTTTATTTCACTGACTGTCTATGACTCCCTGCATCATTCTCACAGCCTCTGTCTCTCTCTCTGGCTTCTCCACATAACCCAGCCACAAGAACAATGGAGTGGCCTTTGGCCATATGATTGACTATAGCTTGTGGATACAAAGTGGGAGCTCTTTTTTCTTGGCTCCAATTGGTAATAAAAGTTCAACAAGTTACATTTGAGGGTCTTTCTCAATGACTTTCCCATCTAATAGCTGCTTACATGTTTCTGGTGCAGCATGTTTTATTTTATATACTTATAATAGTTTTAAAAAAAAAAGATGACATAGCTTATGAAGAGAAAAATAATGCCCCCTTAGCATGAGCAATACTGCAAGGTCCTGATTGTTTGAGGGCATTTCTTGTAGCTTCACAGTTTTGCTGCGAGGTGTAATGCCCAAGTTTCCCCAGAAACCTAAATTCAGTATGGTAATTTACTTTTTCTTTTAATTGATCCCCATGAAATTTGTTTTGCATTACAGGCCAAACATTGCTGTTCCCAGAGAAGAATGTGCCTAAAACAGAAGAGCTGGTGTCACTTGGAAAGAACTGCCTTTTGCAGTAGCTGACAGGTACTTGGTTTCTGTTACCACACATGCAGATCAGGGGCTGGAGCTGCTTTTACCATGGTTTCTGGTGTGGGCTTCATGCTTATTCACTGTCACTGATACACTTACCTCTAGCGCTTGTTTTTCTCTAAGTCATAGAGCCCGTTTGTGTCCCAAGGCTCAAGCTCCATCATCTTTTGCCCCATGAAGAAGGACACCTCTATGGAGATGACTCTGTGACTCCTATATTACAAATGAGTTGCATAACGAGCATTGACCCAAAACCCATTTCCTAGCTCATGTCTCACCTTCCACATCCCAAGACCTTTTCATAAGAGACTGTGAGTATTCAAAGACCTAAGCAGTTGCTGAAGCTTCATTTCCTCCTTCAAAGTGCTCTGAGAGGACTACACTAAGATGTTACCATCCTCTGCACGCCCAGCTCACTGCATAGCTGGAAATGCTCTTCAGTGGCAGCGTGACAGTACTAGTGATGCAGAGCAGATCAGAGTAACTGGGAAGAGATGTATGTGATTCCTGAACTTGTTTGAAGAGCTCAAGAGACCCAACCCGGTTCCCAGTTTAGGGTGGTACAAGCCTTTTAAGGGTTAAATCTAGACAGGTGTTTCTGTCCCAGTTCCTGGGGAGAGTTTGCATTTCTGGTTTTAAGAGATTAATACATGCTAAGTACTGTCTCGTTCAGTTCCCATACTATTTCTGAAGCAATGCAAACATCTCCCTGCTTATTATCTTCAAGCAATGGAGGATATTCAGATGGACTCCAAGGTTACGCAGCTTTAATGGAGAAAGAAGTTCCTGAAAAAAGATGCATTTGGTATCTTTATATTGCTCTGTCAAGGCAGGAGATTCCTCCATACCATAGCCCTACTCTAAATAGCCAGCAGTTTCTGTGAGCTAGAAGCTAACTCAGCAGCTTTCCATAATCATGTTTTGTAAATAGTTCTCCCTCCCTGTTCTGGAAAGCTGCCTGAGTCCAAATATAAAAAAAGCTAGAAGAGCCTTTGGGGTTTTTTTGGGTGGGCATTTTTGGTGGGTTTTTTTTGGTTGGGTTTTTTGTTTGTTTTTGTGCGTTTAACTAAGTGACCTTTCCAGCAGGGCCCAACAGAGTAAGAACTGCTTCTTAGGATCTTTTCAGCCCATTTTGGGACAGCTACCTTTGCACTATTGAGCTGGGTGCTACTTGGCAAGATTGTCAAGTGTTAAACCTCCAGGCGATAAAGCAACCCAGCACATCTGTGAAAGCATTCATGCCACAGCCAGAAAGAGTTACCATAGTGCAGATATGGCAAGCTGGCTCTACAGTGGTGGCATGCATTTCACTTTGGTCCCTCGGTCACAGATGGGTACAAGGATCATGAGTGCAACCAAAAGCCTCTCATTTTCTCCCCAGCTGCCTCTGGGAGGGAGCTGGGGAGAAAAGCACAAATATCCACTCAAAGCACAAGACCACTGTGTAGTTGCTACTGCTGTGAACATAGAAGGAGTCCCAGTTCCCATGCACCTTCTGCCCCTTAGGTCTCTCTTGGTTTACTAATATGCCTGAAGCAAGAATGAATTCCTTTATCAAGCGAGTACATGACTGACTGTAGCTATGACTGTGTAGGGTAGGAAGAACTCACAGGAGATGGAACTGAACTAACTGAAGTACAAGGTGCAGGCCGGCTGAGGTCACCATCAGTCAGTGCCTGTCTCTGAGTCTGCCAGGCAGGGTTCTCCAGCACTGACAGCCCTGCTGTGACACAGTCAGCTCCAGCAGAAAACAAGCACCCAGTGTCTCTCTGTTCACACACCTCAGCCCTGGTTTGGAAGACTTCCTGCTGAGGGCAAGTTACTCCTCTGCCTCACCACCTTTCTCCTGGGGAAGACACAAAGGAATGGAAGCCTGAGGAGAACAGAGGCAATAGAGTTAGTGATGTCTCAAATGTAGATCAGAGGCTTTTTCTCACCTCTACTGCCATGCTGCTGACCACAAAACAGACAGTACTCAGATTTTGTCGGCTCAGGCTGGCTTAAAACTAAGTGACCTAGAAAATAAAGTCTCAGAGAATGCTAGCAGTCAGTTTTGTCAGTCACCCTCTGGCTACTGGGAACGCAGCAGGTATGGCTTAGGCAGCAGATCTAAACCAGGGATTGGAGACAGAAGGAACCTGTTATGTAAGAGGAGTAAATAAACATTCCCCAAGTTCTTCTCCCACTAACCCAAGGTCAGGTATTTGCTTTCTGATCAGGAAGAGAACCTCTTACCAGCCCCAGGTATAATCTATGCTTGCTCTTTTCCTGCTATTGAGGATAATGGGATGAGGCAGGGGAAGACAGTAGTTGGAGCACTGGGAGTTTCATGCCACCCTCTAATTTTTTTCCCTAGGCTGCCACAAAAAAGTAATCTCTCAGGCTCTAGAGCTGCCTCCTCTGAAAAGCAGTGCCCTTGATTCCTAACTAGAATTTGGCAATAAAACTAAGTCTCTGTGGAGGCAAAGAGCTATCACTTTAATGAAGTCTAGGAAAGATCTGGTTTGGGGTGTATTGATACTTGGGGCAGTAACCATGCAGACAAAGCCTTGTGTTCTCTGCCACAAGGAACAAGGGGAATGGTACTCAGCTGAGCTGAAGAGGCAGGTTTGATACACTACAGGGTGAAAAGTGTGGAAGAACTGTAGTTAGCACCACATAGGAGAGGATGCAGAGATTATGAAGTCAACCCAGCACTGAAGCAGAACATCAGGCTCTTTTCACTTGCCATTTGGGAAGGACTTGCATTTTCTCAGGGACATACATCCTACCTCTTCAGGGGCCTGCGGGGATTGTACATGGGAGGGACTAGCCAGGCGTAATGACACACTGTACAAGGTCACAGACTATCTTACACAGTTAGGAGCATCTTTCCCGGTAAGAAGTGGGGCCTGTATGTACAAGTGTTAGAGGAGCCTGGGAGGCAGCCTTTTTGTTCAGGAGAGGTCCAGCAGCACTCTTCTCCAAAGGAGCATCTGCTCTATGGTTAGAGGCAGAAAGGTGACAAAAAGGACCATGGCTGCTTCCCTTTCTAACTGACCCCTCGTAACACCCGCAGATAAAGTTTGTATTTACTCTATTCTTCCTCCCTTCCTGCTTCTATCCCCACTTCCCCTCCAGCACTGGCAGACGGAGCTGGGGAGCAGGTGGCCTGGACAGTGCTGAGAGCATCACTGATCAGAGGGGCTGAGCCCCAATGACCGCCTCAACAAGTGCAAGAGCATATTCTGGTATTTCCCACAGAGAAAACAATGAAAAAAAGAGAAACAGGTGACTGATTAAAAGTTTCCCCCCTCCTGTACACAAGATTCTGCAGTCACGCCGACAGATAGACATTAAATAATTCTTCCATAATAAATGATTGGAGATAAAAGCCGGCGGTGGCTGCTGCTGCTGCTGTTTGGATTACTCCGTTGTCTGCATCTTTGTTTCTAGTTTGTTCCCAGGCCACTGTCGGCTGGCGCTGGGGCTGTCAGACCTTTGCCTCTAGCATTTCTAGGAAGAGTTTATGCATGGGAACCTTGCCCTGCAGTTTGATGCTGTAGAAGTGCTGCACAGCTTTGGCAGCTGTCTGCCGCAGGAGGGGCAAGGTCAGGAGCAGCTTGCCTGCTCGCCGGGGCTCCTCATTGCGCTGACTCAGCTCGTAGTCCTGCAGGGCTTCGTGGAGAAGGTCCTGGAGTTTCTGCACTGCATCCATGTCCTCTATGTGCATGGAGTCTGAGGGAAGGAAGAAAAGACAGCAAACAGACAAGTCAGACATGAGGAAGGAAATCCTTTATGGTTCTGAAGCTAAGGATGTTTTCTTTCCTTCTCTTCTGTTGTTGTTGTTGTGGTTTTTTGTTTTGTTGTTCCCCCACACCCCCATCTCAGGGGTAGGTGGCAGGGCTATTGTTGCTGAATTAGTTTGTTTCTTAAGCGGAAAAACCCACCTTGCTGGCAGGTATTGGTGCTGCTGCTATGAAGTTTGGCAGCAGCCCAGTGTGTTTGCCCTAGCAGTGCAGGGACAGTAGGGTCGCCAGGGGTAGGTGACACATGTGCCCTGCATGCTGCCCATTTTGCCAGCTACCCCAAGGCTGTGCAGGGGTTGGCCAGGGGCCTTTGTGATTTGCGCATTCACTTGCCCTCCATGCTCCTTATGGTGAGAGTCACCCTGCAAGGGGCAGCAGCTGCTGTGCTGCCGCTTGGGAGCAATCTCATTAAGAATAATTAACACTGCTATAGCGCTTCATCTGTCTAAACTGCCTAATTGCTGTGCAGCTGCTCAGGGTGTCAGCAAGACAGAAAAGCCCCAGTAGGTCACCACCAGCATGCCCAGGGGTGTTGCCATACCTACCTTTGTGCATATGCCCATTTTCAGAGACTGCCAGCAGCTGCTCAGAGAGCTTCCTGCTTAAATAAAGGAAACGCACACCTCCTGCAAGGCCTCTTCCCTTAGGCTGCCCGTGAGATTCCTACAAGCTGTCAGAGGGTTTAGCAGGGTTTGTGAGGTGAGACTGCTCCTTGGTGTGACTATGCAGCAAAGATAGCTAGGTGGTAATGACCAAGTCCAGGGTCGAGCTAGGAAACTGTTGAACACAGGTTGCTAAACTTGTGGGTAAGTCATAGTGCCAAAGGGGAGCACCAAAGAGCAGAGAGATTCCATTAGAGAAGCTAACCAGGCACAGCACCACTGAAGGTTTTCTCTTTTTTCCTCTTGCCATGTCTTCATTATTCAGAGACTTGTAATCGATACTGAATCCACTGATAAAGATTCTCACCACCAGGGAATGAATCCAGAAGCAGCAGCCAAGGGACACTATGGCAAGTACACATGCAGTTGCACTGCTTGCCACCACAGCCTGGGCTTTGCAGTGTGGCAGTGCTCTGACTCACCTCACTCACAAACACAAATGTGAGGACATGGGTCCCCAGTGTGACAACAGGGAAGGGGAAGAAAGCTGGCTGAAGTACCAAAATCTATCTAGAAACAGTTCTCATTTCTATGGAGAACACAACGCAAATTAGAGATGGTGAATGTTGTAAGATACATCTACAGTAACAGTATTTATGATCCATGATTTTCAAAGTGTTACAACAGTTGGGAAAATATTATGTCTAGCAAGAAAACTGTTTTAAGAAGCTGTTTAGAAGGAACGTGCTAATTAGCGGATATTAAAGGGTTGCATTCCCAAGAAGCCTACTGAGGAAGGACTGTTCTTGCTGCAGTTACAGTTCGTATCCAAGAGACCAGGCAAAGGAACTCAGAGAAGGGCTGGTAGGTCACCACAGTGACTTGAGCTAGCCACAGAGGTTGATTCTGAAAAATAGGGAGGGAGAAGCATGTTGCCAAGTCAGTCTGGCAACTTCTCCCAGCCAGGTAGCACCTTTGAAAAATTTCCATGCACAGTTCAAGAGAGATGAGTGGGACCTGTTTCCTGCCAAGTTGCAGAGGTCATTTTGGAGACTGGAAGTATCAGAAGTAGAAACTTGCAGGGAAATGTCCTCCAGCCTTTCTGTTTAATGTCCTTCTGGCTAGAGGCACAAGGGGGAGAAGTAATCACAGCCTGTCAGAGTTTGCAGATCCCAGCGGCTGCTAGAAGTACTAGGCAATGAGTCATGCAGCAGGTCAAAGTGGGTGCTCTGGTTTTGGGTACTGATGCTGCTATAACAGTAGACAGAATCCCAAAACTGCCCTTCTGCCACCTGGCTTCTGTAATGTGACAAGACTTTTAACAGCACTAAATAACTAAGTGTATACAGCGAGAGGAACTTGGGAAATAAAGATCAAAGCCTGCCCCATCCCCATCACTCTTTGCTGACAGAAGATCAGAATTGGCAGCTGACTGCAAAAAATAAAACAACATTGCAGGATTAATTTCCTTGCAATCCATCAGTGAACTGGTGTCGATGGCATTGATAAACTGTTAATTACGAAATCAATAGCTATGAATTTTTACAGCTGTCAGTGCACTGAGGTGGGAGCAGGCTGCCTGACCATGTCCCTGAGGGTCAGCTTGCCTAGAAGCCAAGCTTCATGCCAGGAATCATTCTCCAGCACTGCTGGCACGGGGTACAGGCAGGTGTGAGAGTGGACAAGGCCCACTGACTCCTCAGCTAACTCTCTTCATGCATTTTCTGGCAGGAGCAGGAACCTTATAGGACCCATTGGTACAGAATTTGCTACACGTTCCCTTGCCAGATCTAGAGCTTGTTCACTCCATCTTAGCATTAATGCATTGGCAGGGGCGGGGGGGGGTGAAGAGGAAATAAAGTGTGGCCAGTCTGGGATGTCCTAAAATCAATGTGTCATTCACATTAACCTGGAGGGCTCTTCAATACATAGGTTGATCAATTTTTATTCCTAAGGAAAGAGGATCTAGGAATGCTTAAAACAGGACTGCTGGCTCTGAAGGGTAACAAATTAAGTCTATAGCACCTCTGGTCTGTCAAAAAATGGGTGATCATATTGTTGGGACTTGCCTGCTGCTCTGGGCATTAAGAATTCATCCCTCAGCTCTCTAAAATGCACTTACTAAAGACAGTTCCCTTGAATTATCTCTGCCAGTCCCAGCAGGTGTGTCACACCGCAGACTTAGAGATCAGCCTATTGTCAGCTTCTTTTCTATTGAAGAGCAAGTGAGCTCCCACTTCTGTTTTCATTTGTTTGAATTCCTAGAAACAAATGGTCAATGTACACAGGGCTGCATGGAAGAGAGGAAAGTCCCTAGAATCTGGGTTGCATGAGCAATTGTACCCAGCAGGGATATGGGAAATTCAAGAATTTATCTATATGGGAGGGAAGGCAGAAAGCAGGTTTAGGCAGCACAGGTGCTAATCTAAGTACTCATCTTTAAACCATCTCTGACTCAAGGGAGCTGAAGCCTGGCCCAGACTGCTTTCCTACTGTTTTAGGAATCAGCTGTTTGCATGGAGGCACATATGTGCAGACTCTGGAAATTTATCCATATCAAAAATGCACTAAGAAAAAGAACTGGTATGAAAAGAATATGAAAGTTGAATGTTAAGTTACATTAGAAAAATACACTTGCCCTATTCTAGCTGCCCTTATGTGTGTGTTGTGAGCTTTCACTAAAGTTTTAAAATGAGAAACAAAATCTTGTGCTTTACTTTCATATGTTTCAGTACAAAAAAGAAAGCAGGATTTTTGTGGATTATGCTCCTATATAGCTGCATTTCTAGCTGCAGGAGGAGAAACTAGTGTAAAGTCAGAGTGGCTTTTTTCATCCAGCTCAGAATATGCTTTGGCCTGTACCTCCTGACCCTTACCCTGGTTTCTTTACTCCACAGCACTGGAAACAGAACCCCAAAGCACCTGAGGAGTGTTGATTGTTCTGCTCTTTATTCAGTGTTTCTCCACTCCTGATAGCAGGCTTACTCTGGGCTTAGTCCCGAAAGCATAGTGAGCAACAATAGCAGAGGGTGCTTCTGTTGCACTGCGAAGAACTTTGCAGCGCCAAGGCACAGGTCCTGCATGGGCCACAAATGTGTGGCACTTATCCTGTCACAACCACTACCTTAGGAATTCAGCCTCTCTGAGGAGCCCTTCTCCCTGTTTATCCCATGACCTTCCTGGTAGACAGGTTCTTTAACAAGTTGATTACATCACCAAACGCCACCGTTCCACAGTCGAGAGACACCAGCCTTGGCCATCTGCCCATCCTGGTTCAGTGGCAGAGTGAAGGCAGCAATTAGAGCTAAAAAAGCAATATATGAGAAATCGAAAAAGGGAACCACATAGCAATTTATATGAATCAAAAGTTATGAAGTGTAGAAAATCGATAAGGGAAGTGAAGGACATAGGAGGTAAAGCCATGGCTGGAAGGGCTAAGGACAGTAAAGAAGTTTTATAAATATTTAAGAAATATAGAAGAAAAATGATCATTTGTAGGGGTGCTCTTTTCACTTGGAGATGATTAAACTATTAATAGCAGTGCACAGGAGACAGAAGTCCTCCATGAGTATTTCTGTCTTATTTAGAAAAGAGAAGCGTTATGTACCTGTGTTAGATGATCATGATGAAGATTTCTTAGTCTGTTGTTTATGCAAGATGATGTTAGAACTATTAGGACAAACTTCACACAAATCAGCAGATCTGGATAACTTGGCTTTAAAAGTTCTAAAATAGCTGGCTGAAGGCCATCTAGGGCAGGTTAATGATTAACAAGTCTTGGTATTTTTAAGCAATTCAAGATGACTGAAAAATTTCTAATAATGCATTTATTTTCCCAGGTCTTACCTGATAATTTCTATGCTAGCCTTATGTGAACCAGGGCACAAATAAAGGTGATGTTCAATTAAGACTGATAAGATGGCATTTATACAAGACATGTAGATGTGGCACTTAGGGACATGGTTTTGTGGTGGCTTAACAGTTGGACTTGGTGATCCTAAAGGTCTTTTCCAACCTAAATGATTCTATGATTCTACTGCCAGTCAACATGATACTCTGAAAGACAGATATTGTCAAACAAACTTGATTTCATTCTCTGATGAGATTACAAGTTTGGTTTACAAAGTTACCTGCACAGATATGATGGACTTGGGTGTTTAGAAGGGACTTGGCTTAGAACCACAGGACATTCTCATTAAAAAATTAGCACTATGCAGTATCAATAAAGAACATTTTCAATTGATTAGTAGCTGGCTAGATGACAGATCTCAAAGTAGCTATCAGTGGTGAATGATCTCTGCAGGAGGAGTTTCCTAGTGGAAATACAGGGGATCAGTAAAAAGAACAGATGCTACTAAACATTTTTATGTAAGGAATATATTTCTTTTTTTTTTTTTTTTTAATTTTTAACTTGCTACTGGTAAGAAGTGTATGAATGGCAAAGAGGAACAGAATGCTGTAAAATGGGGAGGACAGGGCAGACTCACAGCATCGTGGACTACCTCCTTATACTTGAAGTAATATATTCATAGCCAAGGAATGCAAGTATGGAACAGGAACTTTACTCTGTCAAGCTGTCAGGTATAAAAAGACCCGAAGTCACAGGACACAGCTCAACAAAGACCAGTCTCCAGAGGCTGAACTCAGGCAAACAGACATTAAAGATATGGTGCCCCTTTTTTTTTTAGCTGAGAGAACAATTAATTATTACAGTCAGCTAACACGGAAGATGTAGATTTCCCCTCTTCTAATACCTTCAGCTTTGCACAGGGTGTCTTTCTGTAAGGCAGCTTTAGCCAAACACAGATACTGGTTTCAAGGCTGGGCTGCAAAGGTGAATTCTGTGACCTGCATGATGCGGTTCGGCAAGGGGATGTAGAGGGAGCCCTTGTCACACAGTAGCTTTAGCACTTTCCCTTTCAGATGAGCCTCCTGAGCAAATACATGTCTGTCCAGCTTTTGTACAATGCAGCCTGAGGGACTGAAGGCTGCAATCCAGATCTGCGCTGTCCCCCAGTTAAAGGTGGGATTCAGTGTCTGTGGTCACTCAACATCTGCAGGACAGGACCAGGCAGCTCCAACCCCACAGCTTTAGGTGGCATTTGAAACTGGGACCAAGGTTTCCCTGTTTACTGTACCTGACCAACCCTACCAAAGTGGACACAGGTGTGGCCCACATCCCCTTTTCTGAACTCATGGCACTGGAGTTGGCTTGCTAGTGAAGAAGGGCTTTTTTAACTGCCAGAAACCAGCAGTCAGTCCATCCCTGTCTGGTTCCACTCTACTACAGGGCCAGAGCATAGCTGGGGCAATAGTAGCAGTAAGCCTGATTTCTCCCTGCTTTTCAGCTTAAGTCCTGCTCTGTGGACAGAGAGGAGCTTTGAGAATATTGCATGACACAGGCAGAGCCGTCTCAGGCATTACGCTCTGGTTTCCTCCCAGGTCAAGCAACAGCATGAGCCTCCCTGACTGCAAGGCTGGCTGGGCCAGGGCTGTACCTGAGTTGGCAAGGGCCAGAGCTTTGAGTGTGACAAACTCCTCCTTCTCCACCTTGAGCTTCTTATAGCGGCGCACCAGTTGTAGGATGGCCAGGTAGAGCTCCAGCAGCCCTGTCAGACGAGAGTGCTCTTCATCCATTATGTAGTCCTCAGCATAGACCAGCTTGTCCTCATATGGCAGGGAGCGGTACACAATGCCCAGGATGAGAATTTCCATCCAGGCACTCTGCAGAAGGCTCATCTGGTCCCCAAGGGAGAGGTTGGAGAACCCTGACAGGGCAAAAGACAAGCAGGGTCAAACAGGTGTGCAGCAAAGCCTCTAGGAGCCTAAGGTCCGTCATTTCCCTTCAAACCAAACACTCTTCCTTATCCTTCTCTTGGCTCCCAGTGCCCGCCAACAGCCTCAAACAGGAGTTCTGATTCTCTGACTGCTTTTATGGCAGCGCCAGGTTAATGACAACCTCTTTTCAATGATCACTGTTTCTTTTACAGCAGCAACTGTTTTGTACCATATTCACTGTTTTGCCTAGGTCTGTACTGCAGCTGGGACCAAAGAGCAGAGAAGAGCTCCAGATGGCAGAGAAGAGGGCTTCCGATTGGATAGGAGGGAATGACACAGGCCTGAATTACAAGTAAACTACTCTCATGTTTTGGTCAACATGAGAAAAGGTTCGGCCACAATGAAGCACCAAAATGTGTTCAAAAGCTGAATGTTTATAAACAGAATCCTCTTCTATTCCTCATTTCACCCTGATCTTCACATCCACAGCTCTGCCAACAACCTTATCCAGTGACAAAAAAACCTTTACAGTGCCTTACAAGTACCTAAATCATAGCCAAACCTGGTAGCAATGGAACCAGCACCCAGCAGTAAACCAAATATTCTTGTCAAATACAGAAAGAGCAATCACTATCTGAAGACAGACCCTGACATCCCCAGAGTCTACTTGAGAAAGTGGAGAGGACAAAACAGAGAGAAACCGTCCACATCAAGGGGGAAAAAAGGATGCATGGGAAGGAAAATTATATCTGTTATGCCCTCCATACCAGCTACCCTTGAAGGCCAAACCATTAAAGATCCTGGGAGATGGGCACTGTAACAGTCATTACAGAGATGTCATGCACAGTGTGTTGGTACCCTCTAGGCAGCTTTAGCCCATCACAGACAGGCAGAAACTGACTGTTTTGGCAGCTCCTTGCTTCTAAAGGTTCCTAGGGCTGTGAGAGAATGGGACACCCAGGCACTCCTCAGCTGGGAGAGCAATGTTCCATCCCCTGCCAGTCTTCTCCCCAGATGCATATTAAGCCTCAGGGATCACCAGGAGACCTGTGAGCTCATGAGCCTCTGTGCAGAAGCCTTCCAGCCCTGCTGGCTGCATGTGAGGGTCAGCTGGACTCCTTTATCCCACATCCCCCCTGCTCACAGTTCTTGGCCCCACATTGGGACCTACGTAACCAGCCACCATGATGATCATTTGATTTCTCTTGTTATCAAGTTGGCAATTAACAAAAGAGCTGATGATTGCTATATTGACTGACTGTGGGATCTCTTTTTCTATCTGCACTATCTCAGCTGGGGATAGGAAGGCAAAAGGGTGGGTTAGTGGTATTTATTTATCTCTACGCCATGTTTTGTATTTGTGTTGCCAGGGGAAGCAAAGGGTGATAATGGCCTGGCAGCCCTTGGACATCCAATTTCCCTTATCAGGCCACTGAATAGAAAAGAGGCCCCAGGCCACATTAATTAACAGATACCAATCAGCTGTCACGTGCTGTGAGTGCAAGGTCTGAGGGGAGCAGTGGGTGGAAGGGAAGAATCAATAAACCATTGGGGAGGAGTGCCAGAGGGAAGAGCTGAAGAGGAGTCCAGGCTACTGGGGAGAAGAGCTGCAAATCCAGCTCCATGGCTGTGAGACTGGTTCCTGTACAGCACAATCTGTGCTCCATGTAGCCCTACACCTGGTGAATCCCACCTCTTGCTCAGGCTGGGAGGTGGGTGGCTCGTCCTTTGCCTCACCCCTCTGCCCCTTATGTCCTGCACTCACAACTGTGCTGCTCAGTAACGCAGTCCTCCTGACTCAGTCCAAGTGCAGACTGATGCAGCTCAAAGCCTTGGGATCATGTCTCCCCAGTTCTGCCTGCTGAACAGGGAACTGACGAGATTAGCCCTGAAACAGGGGTAATGATGCTGTGCGCAGCCACTGGTGCAGTTTTTAGAACCTGAAATCCCTCCTTTGGTTGCCCCTCTCCTAGCTCTGACCGGGGAGATCAGTCCAGCATTTAGGCTGCTGCCTTAAGTCCATTTTCTGGGTCAGTCACGTGACCTATCTACATTCCCTGTATGGATTACAAAAGGGGTTATATCGTTGCCTCACTGCAGTCTTCCAACAAAATTTGTTAAATATTGAGAAACTGTCACGTAGCAGAGCAAGAGGATCCAGGACAGGCACTGCTCATACTTTTCTGCTACAGAATAAAGCAGAAAAAATTATGTAACCCTAACAGTAGCTTGTACATCCAGCATCTCAGTTAATCACCCTTTCCCAGAGGCTGTTATGGCAGATGAGAACAGGAGAGAATGTGACCTGTGCCAAGAACAGGAGAGTCTGCTGCAACTGCCCCACCCACCTGGGAAAGCCCCTGGCCAGAAGCACTGCCCAGCAACAAACAGCTTCAGCTCCAGCAGGAAGGTGTGAAGAGGGAGTGCTCTGGTGTCAAGCCTGGACTTGAAATGTCTGACAGAATTAGGACCCTTTTCCTCCAGTATTTACACGTGTAGAATGCATGGGCTAAAGGACCATGCCTGAATCACTACAGTAAAGGGAAAATTGTAAAACTTTCTCATGCTATAAAAGTTGAGATCAGGAAAAGTAAATGCCCATTTCACCTGGCCAAAACTACAGGCTTGCTATTATAGGACTGTAATAGTGGGGACTCTCTATTTGTGAAAATTAACTGCCTTGTTGTCTTAAGCTCCCAGGAAATTGTGAGAATCCAACCCTTTTGCATTCCTGAGCTGTTGATGGCCCAACATCCAGAAAATGTCCTGAGTGATCTGTTTCTTGCTGCTCTTCTCAAGTCTGATCCTGAAAGGTGCTTAATGCACCACTGCCATCCCTAGGCTCGCAAAAGAAGAGGTTCTGGCTCTAGCATAGAGCTGCATGCATGCTTCCCTCCTTTCCAGGTGCAGCTTCAGAAAAGCTGCTTTATTTGCAATAGCTGATGTGACATTCAGGTTTTCTATTTTTTGTGACATATTTTTTTATTTCAGTGGTTTGGCAGTGGGAGCTCCCAAATTAAAAAAAAAAAAGTCATATAATTTGTGGCAAGTGGAGTTCATATTCTGTTAATTTATTATCATTTCTGTCATCCTGGAGGGCCATTAGCAGAGGTAATAAAAGGAGATGTAATTATAGGATCTGAGGCCACTCCAGACACAGCTGCTGTCACTCCACTTGCCATATTTCATTCTGTGCTAGTACTATCATCCTCCTAGTGAGGATAGCACAACAGCTACCCTGGGAGAGCCTTCATCGTCACCCCTCAAGAGAAGTCTTGTCACCCTGCATCAAAGTAAGAAGAAAAGCTGGATGTTGTTCAAAGACAATTAGCATGGGGAGAGAGTGACTAGTGGGGAGGTGGTCTCATACAGAAGGGCACAACTCCACATTGGCTAAGTGTGGCTTTTGAGCTAATGGCTAATAAAGCTATTGAGCTAATAACATTTTCTAAAAATGTTAAATCATGCTTTATTACTATCATAGGAGAGTGTGTTTAAGCTTTACTGATTTTATTTGCTAACACTGTGGGGTAGAAGTTTGTTTTGATACCTGGGATCCTGAAGAGGTGGTATGACTTTAACGCCACACTGTTCTTTACTAGTTCCAGTGTGAATACAAAGCAGGAGTATGTGACTTTTGCTCCTTTCTACATCCTTCTCTGACCAAGAGTTTATGCACACGGGAAGCAATGTCCTGTTTAGTTCAAAATCCTTGGAAGGCAGAAATACAGGGCACGGTTAATTCAGACATGTGGCAGCCTCCTGGCCCTGCCCTGCTCTGCCCCCTTGCTGCCTAACTCAGTATGTTTCATACTTATTCCAAAACTACAGAGTATTCTGTTCCATTTTTATGAACTGTCTTTTAGTATGTTTTTTTTATCAACAGTGCTCTCTGGTTTAACAATCCCTCAGCTCTGTCCCGCACACACAGTCCTGTTGTAAAATACCACTGCTGGTCTGAACTGTGCCAGGCTGTGCCTGTTACTGTGTTGCAGGGCCTTTGATACCAGATGAAAATACACAGAGACATCAGAGATGATAGCAGGTATGTCCTGCTTTCAGAAAGGAGAGGAGGAGCCCCTTTCACATTGCAGGAGCAATCTCTCCTATACTCCTGTTCTGGGATAATAGCATCAGCCTGGAAAACTCTGTAGGAACTCAGAGCTGAGCATCCCATGCTCATCCCACTGCCACAAGCTAGGGAACTACAGCAGGGCACTCTGTGCCAACAGAAACAGCCAAGGTTAGAGGAACATACAACAGCACCTCACTGGAAAGCTGCAGCAGCTAACTGCATTGCATTAAAACCATTCCTTTTAAAACCCCAAGTACTGGGTTAGTAGATCAATCCAGGCTGAGTTCCCTAATCACCGCAGTAACCCTACTTGTGATGAATCAGCCCCACATGGATTTCAGCACTAGTAATGGGTGTAATCCCTGCATATACTGCAGATCTCTTGTAAGAAGGGCACCACCAAGATTAACCTCTACTCAGAAACACTGTCCTGAAAAAGTTTCTCCAGACTTCATAGTCCCACCTCATAACAATCCACATTCCATGTAGCCCAGAAAACCACTAACTCTTGAGTACCAGGAAAAATAATCCTGGAAAAAGAGAAGCAGTTACCAAAAAGCCAAAAAAGGAGCTACAAAAGGAAACGAAATGCAGTGGAAAACAGAGACAACATGCAATAAATCCTATGATCTTGTAGTGGAGCCTCAGATATTCTCCTGATGCAAGGGGGACAGAAGGCAGGAGATAGGTGAAGTGAGCCGTTTATAGCTTTAGTGCACTATTCATAGTGAATGTCTGAAGCAATCTTTGGAACGCAGCCATGTAAACCCCAAGGATATCCCCTAAGTTCCCTGCCTAGGTTTCTCCACACACAAATCCAACCTATCTGTTTTTTGTGGGATTGGAGGAGGCGGGGGGCATTTTTCTTTACCAGTCCAAATCTTTGTACCCAGAATTCCCTTGATGGCCATGTCTGCTCCTTCAGCCTGGGTTCACCCTACCTGCAGGTGTGAGACACTTGTTATGCCACTCAATCACGTAGACATGCACTGGGTATAGTCAGTGAGCCTTCCAAGGCCAGTCACACTGCCAGTAAGTTGTTCTCATTATTTGTCAACCTAGAAGTCTGGAGATTCACTGACAATAGCATAGTGTCTATCACAATGGGACTTGTTCTGTGATGAATCCACTATGACAGAAGCTTTCCTGAGTCTGTGCAAGAATGACCCTGAGATTAGGTCAGGTTGGTTAGAGCCTGGTGCTAATAATGCCAAGGTTCTGGGTTTGATCCATGTATAGGCCATTCACTTAAGAGCTGGACCTGATGATTCCTGTGGGTCCCTTCCAAGTCATAACGTTCTGTGATTCTGTAATGTCCACTACAGACAGGGTGTGTACCTGCCTTTTTATTAGCAGTAAAGTCCAGTCACTGCCATAACATTTACTCATCTACAAACACAACAAACCTAGGTCATGCTGATGTAGTACAAAATCATGGAAGTCCACCATACCATCCCAAAGGCTGTTTCCCAACTGCTTTCACTGGGCCACGCAATGCCAGATACACAGAGAACTCACCCGATCATATCAAAACCTTCTACATAATCCCACAGCACACACACATACAGTCATCAACTTATGCACCTACATCACTGGCTGCATTGGAGTTTGTTACCAATGAGAGCCCACCACAAGCAGTTTTCTGTGACAGTACTTTCCACGTATCACTGTATGAAAAAATCCTGGTTGAAGAAAAACTGGTAAGCACAGAGATAAAATAATAGCTCCCTTTGCTGTTCATGCTTACAACCCTGTAATTCCCCATTTACCTGGGATGTGCTTTGCCCAGCCAATGATCACCACGAGTTCCCTGTCTGCCAGGTCACAGAGGGTTGTCAGGGCTTTGATGTCACTCTCCGGCACGGTTGGATCAGGCATGGCATAAATCTTCTCTGGCTCAGCCACCAGCAAGTGGGAGACGATCTTAGTCACTGCACATTTCAAAGGAGAAGTTGTTGTTGTATCTCCCATGACACAAGGTGAAACCTCCTGGGGTAAGAGGTGACTACAGCGCCCACAGGACCTCAGTAATGGTTTTGATCCCAACAGCAGAAGACTACACTGCAGCTACACAAGCTGTAGTGATCTGCCTATGCCAAACCAGCTCTGCACAGGAATGACAAAAGCAGGAAGCTGCTGTAATGTTGTCAGCCATTGTTTCAGGTAGGTCCAACAAGGGAATGAGGCAGCACAACAATCAGTTGGTGGGATGTGGGAAAGTTTGAAGAACTATGGGTAGTATTGAAAAGGGAAATCAGCATGGGACTGGTTTTTTTAACATAGCTTGGGTAAAGATCAAAATACCACTAAATGGATTTATTTATATAATCTCCTAGAAAAGGTCCGGTATTTAACCCTAGGGACAATGAATAATGGCACCTGAGCTATACCTTAGGCCCACCTAATCTACCTCTACACCATGATCATAAGAAAAAATTCCTAGTGCTGTTGGTTGACACACGAATCTGAAGCGACAACTGCTACACTGTACATTTTGGGAGGCCAGTGAAAAGAAATATAGTGGCTGCTCAGAGGACCACAATTCAAGGCAAATACATACATGGCTTCTTAGCTGGGGGAGGGATCTGTAAGCTCAGATAAGTGCTGCTCTCAGAATCCAGTCTCCTCTTGTATTTCTGACGGCCTCCACGGACTCGATCCAGACGAACACCTGCAGGTAAAACAAAGAAAATCCTCATGATTCCTTAGTGCCTTAGGGAATCTTGACATGCAGATGCTTAAATTTGCTAAGTAAGATGTTCCCCATACTCCAGGGAGCTTCTCTCTCCCAAACACTTGAGATCTCAGCTGAACCCAGAAATCTTAATACCAACTAGACAGCCTCCAGCTCCAGGCATGCTGCTGTGAGCTTTACTTTTATTCAAAACATTAATGAAGGCAGAAATTAACCCATTCAAACTCTTGAATCACCATCAATCTAATGGGGAAATTAAAAGCTTCAGACCTCAGTGCCCTCCAGATGATCTTGCCTTTAAAAAGAAAGACTTTAAATGTCAATCAAACCTGCAGTTATAAAACTAAGCTCTTAGATTGTTCTTAAAAATGAAAAGTTAAATGTTCTGTGACCTCTCACTGTTTATATTTGAAAAAATGGGCCTATAGCAAACAGATAATGAACTATGAATTCAACAAACATGTTTCAGCCTTGATCAGTAAGGCAACTGCAATAAGAGTAGAATCCAAATAAACAGAAACAACCTCTACTACAATAAAGCAATGATAAAGATGAAGTAGGGAGACACTGAAGAATTTGTTGCAGCTCTTTCAAAATACAGTGAATGAAAATGGAAATTGCACACTGAAAACAGCTCCCAGTGACTAGAAGTACCAGTGACTGTCACCATGCAAAAAAAAGTAGCAGCATCAGTAGACCAGGAAAAGCAACTAAATTGTGTTATTAGTATAAAATACAATGTTAAGAAGAAACTGAAAAAAAACCCCAAAAACCAAAAAAACCCCACCTCAAAAACCCCCAGAGATATTCAACCAGTTATCAGTTATTTCTGACCAGCTATATGGTTTCTGGCAATCAGTTCTTGTGAGATTGGGGTAATTCAGTCTTCTGGGAGAAGCAACTTTTGTGAAAAAATCCAACAATCTTTCAAGGTAAATGTAGGAGCATTTGAATAGAATAAAATTTTGAATTTACACTATACAAGTACTTCCTTAGAAACACACAGGAGTTTATCTAGTCTGATCATGGAAACCAATTATATGATACACTTACTAATCACATTGAGCCATTAATATTTTGCAATCATACCACTACATAAACACAAACAACTAAAAGCAAACACTCCGCATCAGCTTTGAAGTGATGCTTTTCGAACAACTTGTACACCTGAAAAAACCTGCAGTCTGCTGGCGAATATTCGACCCTAGAAGGAGGCAAAGGACTGTCACACTGCGTTTCAGTGCCGTGGTTGCTTACTGTGTCATGGAAAGGAGAAAGCTTTTACTGTAATGCTCACACCAGCCACACCTGTACCACCTGAAACTGCTACTTGCAACAACATCTAGATCCTGATACTCTTCGTGGCTAGAGCACCCAAACTGACTGGACTGGCAGACAGTACCAACTGCCCACTAGGCAGCAAGAACACCAGGCCAACAACACTCAGCTATAGTCTGGCAGCAGCATCTCCCACTGAGCCAGAGAAACAGGACTGAGCGGGCGTGGAGCTCTGCAGAACAAGGGAACTGCCGTTGCAGGTGGCTGTGTGGGAAGACAGCAGATACTGAAGATGGAGAGGAAGACATGAAGCTGATACAGGTGAGCTCAGGACACACTAAGTAATTTCCTTCCCCTGTCCCATTTTCTATTTCTGACACCGTACGGAGAATTCACTGACATCCCTAAGCATAAGCACCACCTTTCTCCTCCATTACATGGTATTGTTTCTGAAAATTATGCCTATTGCTTCTTTTACCTCCATTCCCAGCAGCAGATAGCCTGTGGGCAAAACTCCTTCCTGGGCACCTGAACACGCTCCAGAGACCAATTTCAGAAAGGACAGCCAGGGAATCCCAAACCTGAGGTTATCTAGGGTGATCCCTGGGGAAGAGCACTAATAAAATCTTGGATGAAGAAGGAAATTTTCATTTCCATCCATGATTTCTTTCCCTCTATAAATGTGTCCTGGTTTCCTAAGAAAGAAGACCTCTGCTCCATGCTCTGCTGAATGACTGACACCTACCTCTAGGGAGAGACACAAATTTCAGGAACTGCCAGCAAACCAAGCAACCAGGTATGAAAATTAAAAGGGTCAGGAATACACTGTTGAAAGATTATAGAGGAATCCAGAACAAGCTGCAAGACTTCAGGACTGAATCACAGCTTCCCAGGACCCTCCTAGACAAAGGGTGCATTCCTTCATGCCAGTGGTCAGGGTGTTATCTGTGCAAGGAGGTGCCATTCTCAGCCCTGTAGAAACCAACACACAGCCCTCCAGGATGCTTTCACTGTGCAGTTTGATAAGCAGCAGGGAGGGGGAACTGGCAGGAGTAGGGACCAAATGGGGGAAGAAGTTTGTTTCTTCCTCCCAAGGAGAAGCATGCCATCCTCCAGTGCTTGGCAGAGGGATGGCTGCACAGGCTGCAGCAGTACTAGGGACCCTCAATCAGATTATAAGGACACAAAGGACTTAAGTGCATTAAAAAAAGATAAGAAAGACGCAGAGAGATTTACCCTCCATCCCTCCTTCCCTCACTGAGCAGATAGAGGTCTGTTTGCTCAAGGACTTCAGCTTGTTAATTTTGAATAACTGTTTGTCCTCCTCTTGTTCCCCTTTCCTGTGTGACACCCCTTGAGGCAAACATTTTCAATCAGCACTCACAGAGCCACTATTTTACCCTGTCATCATCGCTCCAGCCAGAGAACTGGTGAACAGACTGACCCCCACGGTAGCACATCCCTGCACCAGCTGCTGAGTGCAGTGACCTGCAGGTGCTACAGTAAATGAAAGCATTTCATCCCCCAAGTCCCTGACTGTGACACTCCAGACATAAGCATCATGGTAAAATCCCTTTCCCAAAAATCTGACAGCCTAATGGGTCATATCTAGATAAAAGGAAAGGGCATGGCAAAAAATCAGTACCTGTGGTACTGAGGTACTCAGGTTAATGCCTGCTGCTCTACGTTGAGTTCCTCTGTGGTTGATTTTAAGATAGGCAGGCTGGTTATGATGCAGCTCTGAGGGGGACACTAAAGGACATTAAAATGGAGTGGGGAGGTGTGGTGGGTCAGATCAGAGAAGCAGCATTAAGGAAAGCACTGAGCAGAGAAGAAATGGAAGGGGATGTAAATTGGGATATGAATGGAAGTGCGAGAGTGTAAGGAGAAAGGAGTGAAAGAGAGAGGGCTGGAGCAAGGCTGAGTGGTACATACACTGTAATTGCAAGGGCAGGTTTCACATCAAATGTGGAGCCACCTGAACATTAACTGCAAGGTGCAGCAGCCACTCAGGAGATGCAGCTGGTCCATACTGAAGACTCTTCAATACGATGTGGTGCTGCAGCCTCAAAAGAGAGCAGCAAAAGAAAGTTGTTGCCTTCCAGCTCCTGCACAAACCTTATTCTCACAAGGATCACAACTGGCAAGTTCAAAATAGAGAAGCACTTACAAAACTGTCACCACCATAGGCACTGCTGGACCCCCCCCTTTTTTGACATTATCAGCAAGGAGGTGGGATTCAACAGTACAGGGCAAAGTTTGGAAAGTACTTATCTTGCTGGCAAGTTCTTTCAGATGAAGACTATCTATTCTGGAAACATTCCCTCTCCTCCCACTCCCATGTACTGCAAGAAAGTGCTGCTGTTCATTGAATTTTGTTACCTTTCGAGGGACCCTGAATAAGAGTCCTGGCACCCCATCTGACCTAGGTATGGAGCTGAGTGTGGTGTATGCCATAGGGATTGAGTCCCAGCTCACCAGCAGCTCACTCTCAGCTTCCCTACCTACATGAGCCCCTCTGACCTAGTAGGGAGGAGTGCAGAGCCAGGACTTCTGCAGGACTTCTCTCAGTTCAGCATCCTGTCTGGGGCAGGGATGTCAGTTTTCTAACTGTCCTGTGGGTGCCACTCGTGTTCCAAGTGCTCTCACAGTGAGGTCTGTGCCAGCACCAAGCCTCTGCAGTGGGAGAGCTGATCTGCTGATCTGTTCAAGCTCCCTGCATTTCTCTGACATGCCCCTCTGAGAGACGTCTGCCCGACAACTTTGGGATCAGATGTCCCCTTACTGACTTGATAACATCAGTCTTTAGGGTTTTTTCCTTAATGGAAGTAAAATAATTCCAGCTTTTTTTAAAAGCTGGACCCAGGCCGAGACTGTCGGAAGTAAAAATAGCCGAGTATGCAGAGGCGACAGCACACAGAGTCAGGTTTATTTTCTCTTTTATTTTCTGGGGACTAAAAATACTCTTAAAAGCTCTGTGAAGTTAAGCCCTGGCCAGTGGGAAATGCAGTCTAGGCCCAACATCAGCTGTCATGTCAAATTACTAGCCTCACCTTACTTTGCATTGAGTCCTATCACATGCCCATGAATGGATAGGAACAGAAAGATCTACCTTGCCAAAGGAGCTAACAGAGGAGCCAAGCTACAGGGTTTGCATGGCACAATATGAATCTGGATCAAGCAGGACAGCCAAAGGGAACACAGGGCAAGTGCTGACCAGGAAGCAATGGCAAAAGGACTGCTTTTGCAGAGCTTCTCTGATACATCATCCAGGTCCTGCGCACACTGACCACCGAATCCTTGGGCTGCAGTTTCCACATCAAGGCAGCCTGCTTGCTCTTCCAGCATCTGAGCTGAGGTTGTGCTCTGCAGCAAACAAAAATGCACCTGGCCCCAGAAGCTGCAGTCTAAAATTCATGGACTGGCACAGGCCAAGGAAACTGGAAGGTACAGGTTAAGAGCAGAGAAGAAACGAAGTAAGAAAGGTTGTGCCCAAGGTGTCTCTCACTTCCCTTCTGCTCCAATGTGGCAATGGGATGAGTGAGCCAGGAGGAAGCCTATTAAGTGATGACGATGAAAGTTGGACCTGCCAACAGACTACAGGGAAAGGCATCTCTGCCTAACAGGAATGGAGAGGCTGCAAACTGACTAGGCTCTCTCTTGTTACTCAGACTCCAGCTTGGGAAGGGGAAAAGACACCTTTATACTATTAGGCTCTTACATTGCTGCAAAAAGAGGCCAATCCCATGACAATCTTCTCGTAGGTGACTGATTCCATTATCCAACTCATTTAAACTTGAGGGTCTCACATCAGCACAGCCAGAAGAACCCAGCGACTAGCATGGTGCAGATCAACAAGCCTGAAAATTACACTTGGAAAGAGCGGACAGGGAACTAGCCTAGGGGAGGGGGGCAGTGGAGATAAAAATCCATCTCCTGTGTTGCAAGGCCCTACAGAGAGATCATATCAGTTCAAGTAGGATGCTGCAATCTCTTCCACCTTTGATGTTTTCAGGGTTATGTTAGTTAGGCCTGTGTTGCCTGATGATACTTGGTACCAGAGGCTCTCCATGCCTTGGAGCAGTAACACAGGGTGTCGACTCCTCACACACAGAAACACAAGCAGCATGTCCCAAATGGTTGGTCCAAAGCATAGAGAGTCTGGTGTAACCCACACAGCTTGAAAAATAGTCCTTCTCCATCAATGCCAGCTGCATGACTGCCAACTCTGCAGAGCTGTCTCTGCAGCATTTCCCACTGCTGTTTCTACAGTGTACACCCTCCTTCCTATGCTGATGTCCTCTCACCTTGCTCCCCCAGTCACCTTGGAAATTCAGGAATTAAAAAGGGCTTCAAGGGCAAATGGGAATAAAGAATACCTCAGTACCTTGTTTTCTGTTGTAAGCCCCATACGCACATATTCACCCCATGTCCATGGTTCATGCAAAAAACCTCTTTCCCCTCCCAGACTTCTAAACAGTCTAAAGCAGAACAGCAGCTCTATTGGTTATGTCATCCATGGTCACAATGCCTGCAGAGCAACAGGGTGAGGGGCACTGTGTGAAAGGAACAGATGCACGCACATGCCTGCCAGGAAAAGACCAAAGCTGCCTTTCACAAGAGGACCTAAAGGATGACAAGACCACAGCATCACTGACTTTTCAAGAGGTAGCGCTCAGAGATAAAGCACCAGTGTTTGCTGCCTAGAGGAGTCTGCAGCCCTGGGTGTGATTTAACTCTCTTTAGGCTTTGATAGGTCCCTTCAGTGCATCTGGGCTCCCATGACATACAACAGAGAGAAGAAGGCACCTCCACATTCATCTCACTGGCCAGACACTTACCTGAGGAGAACTCACGACAGATACTTCTCTCCATTGACCACCAAGAGAACCCCTACAGGGTCAAAACAATGCTTCCTGTAGTCCAGTTTTCTGTCTCAGTCTATTTAGGTGGAGCGTATTTTGGAAGAGGTACAGAAGCATAAGCATAGATCAAAACCAACGATTTTTAGATATGTGACACAAGGGAGAGGTTCCAAGCACTGCATGAAGAGAGGCCTGCTTGTGATGGAGATCCACAGAGGTGAGGGAGTTAGACCCACCAACATGGCATGCTGCTGCTTTGGCCAGCCTCTTAGAGATACTCTGCTTGAGCCTTGCAGCCTTGAAGCATCTTCTAAAGTCCTCACCTCAGCAGTGGTTTTTCCAATGGTAAGAACTATTGTCCATTTATTATTTAATTCTTAAATTGGAACAGCTGTGCCAGGCCATTCTGAGCAAAGACCTTCTCAGGATACCCTGCAGACCAAGGGCTGGCACAGTCTTCAAAGGTGAACCAGGGGAAGGGATTGAGAATCTTGGCAGAGCTGAGTCACTGGTGCACGTGGGTCGCCAGTTACTTAAATTACTGTAGAGCAGTGGGGCATATATTCCATCGCATCCTATTCTTGCTTACCTCAAAGAATCTTACCTGCTGTGTTGTCAGAACTGCCTAAAAGCTTGTGGTGCAACTCTTTGGATCTAAACAACCCTGGATGGTTGTTGCAGTTTTTATCTGCTTCCTCTTTTCTGTACATGTTATAAGAGCACTTAGCGCAATTTCTGGTGGCAGAACACACAGAGTTTATCATAAATCAGTATAGAGGTGATGTGTCTCTGAACTCACAGAGATGTATATCAATGGAGTCTGGAATTCAGGTTTGGTAGAATGGAGATTTAGTTCGGTGTGGTAAGAACCTAGGCAGATTAATAGTTCAAAATGAACAGGAAGAACCAAACTAAACAGATTCACAATCCACATGATATGGAAGAAGGTGTAGGGATGGTCCTGAATGTGCCATTCTTATGTGCAGAAAACAGATACCAAGTACCATCAGTCCAAGGTGCCCTTTGTGGACAGCACATCCACTGGACGCCTCCTCTTTGGAGAATTACCACCACCCTACCAAAGGCAGCACATGCTCTGTGTCACATCATTACCCAGCTCAGCTCCAGACAACACTGCAAATACTCAATTCGTGCCTTGGAAAGTAGTGGGGTGTGGATGGTATAGACATCAAGATGCCACTCACTGCTGCTGGAGATCCTGTTTCAAAGGACAGGGGGGGTTTCCTGTTTGTTTTCAAACACAAGGATATTTTAGAGGAAGAAAAACAATTTTTCGTTCTCTTTTTTCATTTGGATACCTCCAATAGTGCTATTTATGACAGCAGCTGGAGACAGAATACTCTATAAATACAAGGGCATTAAATTGCACGCAGCAGCAACCTGATCAGGGCTACCTTTTAATTTTCTGACATGAGCTTGGCCACTAACCCAATTACCCAGGGTCCCCAGAGCAGCCCTTATCCCTCCCAGGAAGCACAAAGCAAAAACCCAAGCATATTGCAGGGATGTCAGCTGAGCCTTCACTGAAATCAAGTATTTTTTTGAGAACACATGGTCTGGAAGCAGGGATGGGGACAGGAGGGAGAGGTTGCAGGAAACCTTTGCTCTGCTCCACTCAGAGACTTTTTCACTTGAAAACAAAAACCCAACGCACTCCATTTGGTTACACTGCTGAAAAGGATCTCTGCTGTTGATTCAGTTATCTGGATTTTA
Organism: Acropternis orthonyx; assembly: GCA_035583155.1. Lineage (NCBI taxonomy): Eukaryota > Metazoa > Chordata > Aves > Passeriformes > Rhinocryptidae > Acropternis > Acropternis orthonyx. The sequence goes on along the minus strand of JAWWEU010000158.1, from coordinate 41,919,595 downwards.
ATAGAGAATGAAGACAAAGTTACTAAGGGGAAGTAGCTTGAGATGGCTAGTGTTTGGAAACTTCTGTTCAAATACTGGATGACTGCACCAAATTTACATCACAAAGCCATGTCTGTCCAGGATGACATATTTGATTCCCTGGGAAAAATTTACATCAGCAGCTGGTAACAGAAACAGAAGAGTCAGGTGTAAACACCAGGAAAGTTCCACCAGCTACAGGGTTTCCTAATCAGCCAGAGTCTTGAACAGAAGCAGCACGGATTTAAAAGACAGCTGCTTCTGAAATTTGGAGATTACAGTCTCACAATCTCTGAAGTGGACACCGCATTCACAGAGATGCAGGCACTTAGGCAGCACAAGGTTTACCAGGTTATTGCAAGTTTCTGTGAAGCAGGGTATTCCCCAAAACACCAGGGCCAGGAGGGAAAGGGGAGCAATTAAGAGGAAGAGAAGCTGAATGAACTTTGGGCTCTCTTATGTTGACCTATCTTCCCTATTTCTCTACCTGGCCCTGCAGTGTCAGTATCCACATTTCAGCTATCATTACATCAGAAATAATATTAGACAGATAGGAGTCCAAGAGCTTGGGAGATGTGTAACAAAGAATTGGGGTTCCCTGTTGAATTTTAATATGTTCTCCAGCATTTCTTATGGAAATGCATTAGGAGCAAAGGAACAAAGCCTGGGAAAGGAATAACTGTACTTGGGATTACTGCACCACAACAGACACAACTCTGGGAAGAAGGAGAGTCACCTAGGTAAGAGAGATCATATGTCTTTACTGGGTAATTGCCTAACCTCTCCCTTGCTGTTAAAAAGCCTTCCTTTTCTGTATCCAGATCAAGACTATCTTCCTCTACCTTCCTTCCTTGCATTTGTAGACTTCACCCTCACCATGCAAGAAATAGCTGCTGGGTGACTCCTGAGAGCCAGGAGGCTAGGCCTGAGGACAACTTACCTTCAAAGACATTCAGAGTGGGGCAAAACAACTTGTACAGGGTAGGTTTCCTGTCCCAGGAATTCCCACTCCTGTTATTAACACATAAAATGCATGTAGATCTGGGGACTCGTATCGTCTGCTTTCTGAAATAAGGTATACCTGGTCTATAACAGGACACATCCCCAAGGCCTTTTCAGTCTTTGCCCTCCTTCTTGGAAGCCAACCAGTGATGTCTGCAAGAAACTGGGCAGAAGCCACTCATATATGTCAGAAAGCTACTCTTAGGACTCAGTCATGAGCAGGACTCTGAGGAGACAAGTCTCAGCACCGGCAGGGAGCAGAAGACAACAGATCTTCAGCAACATAATACACATTATTCCTATTAAGAAGGAAAACAAGACGCAAAGGTTGGTGGAGTAATGGATGACATCTCAATGCCTGGATGAGATTTTTTGTAGACAGATATTTTCTTTGCTGTATGGTTTGTCACTGTGTGATGTCATACATGACTGCACGTGCATGCGCTTCACAAAAGCATTAGTGACCCAGCTTCGCTTCTTTTTCAGAACTGTTTATTCTCCATCTGGATCTCTGCAGATCCACAACAGAACAGGGACCACACAGCTGTAGAAAAAATACAGTCCTTCGAAGATAAAATTCTGCAGAAAAAGACCAAATGCTCAAACAGCCAGTCTGCTCCATTTGGTATGATGTAGTTTGGTATGCCTGGTATTGCCTCTCGTCCACTTGTCTGTCTGTCATTTCCACCCAAAGATGAGTTCTGTAATGACAGGCCTTGATATCTCATCACTCCCCACCTATTATCTCCATCCTTCTGATGATCTCAGAACATTTCCCTTTCATAGACTGTACTGCATTTACATGGCAAGGCTTTGGTAGCAGAGGGCAGCAGGGATGGCTTCTGTGAGAAGACACTAGAAACTGCCCCTATGTCAGACAGAGTCAGCTCCAGACAGCTCCAAAATGGACCCACCACTGGCCAAAGCTCAGTTCATCAGTGGTCCTGATGGCACCTCTGTGATAACATGTTCAAGGAAGGGTAAAACCATGCTGTACAGCAGCTGAGAGAGGGGCATGAGAAAATGTGTGAAAAACAGTTCTAAAGCTATCAAGGTCAGAGAAAAAGGAAGGCAAGGAGGTGCTCCAGGTGTCAGAGCAGAGATTACCCTGCAGTGCACAGTGAAGACCATGGTGAAGCAAGCTTTCCCCCTGCAGCCCATGGAGGACCACAGTAGTGTAGATATCCACCTTGCAGGTCATGGAAGACCCCACACTGGAGCAGGTGGACATGCCCTGAAGGAAGTTACAGCTTGTGAAAAGTCTGTGCTGGAGCAGGCTCCTGGTAAGAGCTGTGGCCCATGAGAGAAGCCCATGCAGGAGTAGGTCTTCTGGAAGGAACTGTGGCCTGTGGGGGACCTGAACTGGAGCAGTTTGCTCCTGAAGGACCGTACCCCATAGAAAGGACCCATGCTAGTGCAGTTCATGAAGAACGGCCATCTATGGGAAGGAGTCACACTGGAGAAGTTCATGACAGACCGTATCCTGTGTGAGGGACTCCACACTGGAGGGGGAGAACAGTGTGAGGAGGAAAGAGCAGCAGAGATGAAGTGTGATACACTGACCACAAAATCCCATGCCCTGTTCACCTGTGCTGCTTGGGGCGGAGGAGGTAGATTTCACGAGTGAGTTGAGACTCGGGAGAAGCGGAAGTGGGAGGAAAGTGGTTTTGGTTTTGTTTTTATTTCTCAATGTCCTACTCTCTTATTAACCAGCAACTTAACCAGCAAATTAAATTAATTTTCCCTAAGTCAAGTTTTGTCTGTGACAATAATTGCTGAATGATCTCCCTGTTGCTATCTCAACCCACAATCTTTTCCAGCATATTGTCTCCCTCTGTCCTGCTGATGAGGGAAAGTGAGAGCAACTTGGTGGGTACCTTGTGGCCAGTGAAGGTCAACCCACCACACTGTCATACAGAGAAGGACTGACATCACTGTCTTTGTCAAAATGTCACTCTTCAAGGTGACACACAGGATTGTTACTTCAGAGAGGGAGCAGAGGTGTGGAGGACAAAGCTGTGAGGTCATGTTTAACCGGCCAATGTCCAAAATAAAACCTCTGAACCCACATACACAAGCCATGTGTCATCTGAAATTACATCTGCCTCTTGAAGACAAACAAATTGCTGTAGAACAGAAAGGCCATGGGTGGTTAGAGCGTGAATGGCAAGGGTATATTCTCCCTAAAACTGACAAGGTATATTGAATTTTTAAAAGAGACCTGCCAAACTGCTGAAATTTATCTATCCATCATTCCAGAAAGCCAGAAAGATCGAGATCTACTCTGTAGAGCCCAGAGTTAGAGAGCTTCGATTGGTCATTGTAGGCACAAGACAAACAGTGATGGGAGCACAGAGAGGCAATGGGGTGGACAAAACCAGGGATGCCCAGCTCTGAAAAATGCCTCTCCCCTGCAAGTTGTAGGGCATGCTTTCCTTCACCGGCCATCCCCACTGGCCAGACATGCATGTAGGTATCATCTTCCCCCTTTGGAGTGAGCAGTATCACAAGTTGCTCAGGTTTCCTTGATTTTTGCAGAGCAGAGGAGCATGCACTTCTACTGGACAAAGCTGTGAAAATGCTCATTTCCCATAGCTTGCAGGCTGGTGCTTCAGCAAGGCCAAGAGCAGCAGGGCACACATTTTCTGGGGACAGTGCCTCTCCACAGGGGCACTGGGACTGGAGTCTGCTGGAATCCTGGACTCCAGATTCAGCAGCTTCCTGTATGAGCCTGCTAGTGAGGGCTAATTAATGCTCTCCAGGGGCACATTCCAGATGGAAGGGGAAAGTGAGAGACAGGCAGCCAGACAGGCCAACACTTCAGACATCTGAGCCCAGTTGGGCTCCATGGGCAGAGCGTTCTGCTTGCCACTTTCCCCAGTGAGTCTTTCCTGCCCTGCAGTGTCATGACAGGAGAACCTGAGACAGCAAAGCTCTGGTGTCCGTGCAGTTCCCTTGTTGCAGTACATTGATCAGAGCTCTCTCAACGAAAGTGGCCTGGATATCTGAGACACCTATTGATTGTTCCATTGGCTCTCTTCCTGCCCTGATCCTCATTCACTCAGCACTGCCTGAATAACCTGCAGTTCTATGTTAGGGGAAGTCTCCCCAGATCTTAAAGGGCTACATTCACAGCTGTTTGCCTAGCTGCAGCCCACGGAGGGAGGAGAGACGTCTGGTGGCCCTTATATGCAGGCTCCAAGTCCTTTCTGCAGCATCAAGCCGAGCATTTCAAGCATCAGGCAGAGCTTGAAGTCATGGCTACTTGTTTTTGTCATCTTTGAGTACTGGTGCCTTGTGCTTGAAGAACAGGCTCACAGCACATGCCCAGCAGGCAGGAGGTGGTACGTACATCATCTATGGTGACACTAACCAGGAAAATGAGAAGAAATCTTGAAGGCCTTAAATAGCTACTAATGGAATATCATACCCTTCTTGAGCAAAGGACAGTTTCTGTACCTAGAAATATCCCCACTAAGTTACAAGTTCTGTGCCAAGAACATCAAGGAGAAGTATGTCAAAAGACAAACTGGTTTCTAGATCTCGCCTTTAACCAAAAGATCATTTTTCTCCAAACTCATGATAATTAAGCAGGAGAAAGAACACAGCTTAGCAATTTTCTGCCAGGGATGAAGAGAGAGGTACACCAAGGCAAAGTTGGAAGGAAACTACCGCAAGGAAAAAAAATCATAGCTCAAATATCAAGATGCATCTTGTCCTAATGAATGCCTGGAGACTGCTCTGGCTCTCTGGGGAAACCAACACTGGGGATTTTTAAAAATGGTTAAACTACAAGAACTGTACAGCTGGGAACACTGGTGTCCGGGCAGAGAAAAGGGGTGGATGAGCTAAGAGGATGACAGATCAGCAATGGAAAAGACCAATGATCCCTTTCTAATCCAAAATCCCTTGTCAATTCTGCATTTTGAGCAAGTCAAAAAATTGTGGATTTGTTCTTTCCAGAAACTCCTGGCTCTGTGGAGACCAAAGAGTGGAAAGCCATTTTTCTCCCTTCTTGGATTTGGCTTTTAAAGATATGTATTGACTGAATTCTGTATACTAATACCTTGTGCTTTCACCAGGCTTCACATTAAGTTAACTAATTGGCCCTCACAATTCCTTTCCAAAGCAAAGCAGTAGGACCCTTATTTCTCAGCTTGGAAAACTGAGCAAAATAAAGAGAAAAAAAGATGCCTGCCCAACATCACTTGACCACTCTGAGTTAGGACAGGAGTCCTGTTTGCAGATTGCTGGTGTAGTCCCCTCTTGATATTATCATGTGCTCTTGTATCCCATTGCTATCAATAAATCTTTATGCTGTATATTCCACAGGGCTAAATATTATGGGCAGGATCACAGATACACTAAATTCAATAGCAAACCACCCTTCCCCAGTGACTTTAATGATGCCAGATCAATCCCTATATGAATAACTAAATACACTTCAGCACAAAAGCAGCCTTATGAGTCAAATTTCAGTTTGCCATGGGTACTATCCCATAGGGTTCAGGAGTTCAGGCACAGCATGGTGCGAGTGAATCTACACCACTTTCCAGCCTAACTCTGGTCTGGAAGGAGTTAACTTTTTCACACAGCTTGGAATCTGAGACACAAAACCTTCACAGGACCCTACTCTGAAGTGTTGAACTCCTAGAACTGGAAGCAGAAGATCCCCTGGCCACACAGTCAGCAGGCCAGCACTGGCTCCTGAGACTCTGCTCCCCTAGTTGCCAGCTCTGACACGCTGAACTGCTTGGATGCAGGGCAGCACAGACACAGGCAGCCAGAAAGCCTGGACCCATGCTGCTGCTCTGCAGAGTGATTTGAGCCACTAGAGGCTTTTAAGAATGTTTTATGGGATTCACCTGCACTCCCACTAAAGCCAGTGTCACTAGTGTGTATTGGCATGTGGAAATGGGATACATTCTCTCCCTGACCTACCACATGGCGAGAAGCAGGTTTTCAGTGGTCCCTCTCTAACTACAAAGTAGGTGCCTCCTTCTCAGCAGTAGATCAAGATCATCTGAGTCTACCACCTCTACACTTAGGTCAGGGTGAGCCAGACTACACAACTCTGCATCCCTGCCCCTTGGTAACTGGTGTGCTCTAGAAAGAAGATACCTAACGACAGAAACGACACATCCATCAAAGAACAAAACAGGTTTAATGCCTAAGCTGCATTCTTTACAACACTGGCTGCCATCAACCTGCCTCTCAAGAAATGAAAGAGCCTCAGTGAGAGGCAATACACACTGAAGTGACATTGCACAATTCATCACCAGATGCTACGATGCTATAACCTGGAAGAAAGTTGTGTGCTGGCATCTTGGCTCCAGCATGCAGGACTTGAGCAGTCCACAGCCAGCTGCTGTTCCTTGTGGTTGAGCTGAGGGGACCATGCTCTGCCAGGTACAGCAATGCAGAAGGTTACATGCAATGCTTCTCCTTCCTTCCCCCTCCTCCCCTCACTGCCTTTCCCAGAGGGACACAAGGGAAACAAAGCTTTAAAGTCAGTCTGTAAGAATATGTTTAATTGCCACTGAATTCCCTGTGGTTCACCTTGAATGGACAAGGATCGAGGATGGGGGTGGAGGAGGAAAAACAGCACAAGAGAGAAGCTGAACACTGCCCAGAGACCTCTGAACACATCAATAGTCTGAGCACAACACAGGCTGAGCATGCAGGGCAGCGGATCCACAGCTCCCAGACAAACCTGTGCTACCATCTTCAGAAAGTCTCCTGAGTGGTAACACAGGCAGACCTTCATTCACACTGTGCCACAGCTGTGCATTAACTCCATCCTTCCCTTATGAACCCCAGCCAATCCAGTCATGATCACGAAAGACCCTCTCCTCCTCAACACTGAAAAACGACCCAGGGGCAAGAAGAGCAACACCCTCCAGCCCACGGTTCCTTTGGGAAAGGAAACAGTCTGGCACAGCCAGTTTCCAGTTATTTGTCAAATTTGCAAGTACAAGAAATAATATCCTAGCATGAGGGTGCTGACTAGAACCACCCTCCTCTCTGGAGTGCCCTCAGTCACTGGCCATTCTGACTGTTTTACAAAGCCTGCAAAAACATAGCTTCAGAAAGCCAGAGAAGGCAAGCATGTAGTTAGCCTAGGAGATCCTGCAAGACCTGGAGTCCCAAGCACTGACAGGACAGAGAAAAATTCTTATTCTGACTCTCTTACCTTCTTTTAGCATCCCCACTTTGAGGCATTTCATGAAGCGACAGGCCTGACAGGACTTGCGTCTCCGTTTTGTGATCTCACATTCATTGGTAGCCGGGCAGCTGTATTCAATATTCCCTGCAATCAAACACAGAGATGGTCATGCAGGAATCACGTTCTCCCCACTGATCCAGGGACAGGCTGTAGTGCCCAGATATTCCCACCACCATCAGTCTGTGTATGTTGTACGTTTGCTCGCTAATTTGCACACACACATCCTCTGAGACTGTAGACAGCTGACCTAGTCAAGGGGCTGACTGCAATGCTGGGCATTCAGGCACAATGTGTACTCTAGGTATGTCATCATCCCTTGTGCTACACCCTTTGTCCCCTGAAGCCCAGGGCTGAGCATGGGAGCAGTTCAGACATTAGCTGAATTTCCTTTACTGCCCAGTCATGCTCTATGTCTGTGGGATGAATGTCACCTGTCCTTTTTTGACTTGCTTTTGGGGAACCAGGAAGCTAAGAGCTGGCATTTCTTCTTTGCTTCCTCCTGCCAGCTGGCATACTGGTAGTCTGGATTGAGAAAGATAAGATGTCCTGTAAAATGAACATGAGTTACCTGTGCAAATCTTCACAGTTTTACTGTATTAGTTCTTGCACACCTCCCTCTCAGCCCTTTGCACAGAGCAATATCTTTTCTCATTCCCCTTCATTTATGATCACCTCACAACACTGCCTCCAAGACAAAACAGGGAAAAGTAAGCACCCTAAATTTATTTCTAGTCAAATCATATTTTATTATAAGCCAAGAGTGTAACTGAAACATGGATGCAAGGGTCTGATATGAGGATGTAAGTGGAATTATGCTGGATCACAGTGTAAGGCAACAATTATTTAGTACTAGAAGACAACAATCAAATGGCTGTCTCCATCCTACCATTCATTTTGAGGTGGTATTTCTGAAGAGGGCTGCTCAATGTCTGGTGCAGAGCTGGACTAGAAATCTAAGCTTGGCAGTGATGCATTGACAATGACAATATATTTAAGGCAGTATAGCTACTGGTAAATCAGGCAGCACTGAAAAGGGTATCTAAGATCTACAGTCAGTTCAGAAGAACGGAAAAGCTGGCCTGATGATTTAGAGCAGAAAACTGAGATTCAAGAGTTCCATCAGAGCTGTAGGGAGGAGTGTAGGTAAGAGCTGAGACAACACACAGTATGGACTTCGAAAACATCAGATTAGAAGTAGAGTTTACGGTTTAGTAACACTGGAACAGGACTTGATTTTTGTTACTACTTCTGTAATGGATTTTTATGTTCTTCTGCAAGAGTCTTCCCTCCTCTAAATAAAGATCAACAACCTGACACATATCAGTCTCTGGGTATGGTTATTAGACCTTGGGGCTAACTAAGCTGCTGGAAAGCCCCTTGGAAATCTGAGTGGAAAAGGAGAGCACAGATTCAAAAGAAAGAAATCAATCGTTTAATTTCTCTCATTATGCTTGGTCCATGCTGGGTGAAACTCCAGGAGCACACAACCCCCAAAGCCTGAAGGTGATTGGTCTGCTAGTTATAAACATTCTACTTCTTGCTTCTTGTTTTGTCACAAGACTTGCATCTTGATCTTAAGCTTCAGCCCAGCCACCCCATTCCTCACCATTGCTCATCTACCCCCAAAATGCAGTTTTTCTGCAGGAGCAGAGTATGCTGCACGAGTTGCTTCCACTCAAATTGCATTTCATCATTGTGCAGCACCTGAATTTCAATAGCCAGTCACGTATCAATGTTCTCAGAGAGCTGGAAATTGAGATTCAAGCTTGATCTCAAGGTAGTAAACAAACTCCTGCTCTAGACACAGAGCTTCAGCACATTACAGACCCGTGAGTGTGGTGGCTGTGATCTCATGATCAGATACTTGCTGTGCCCCACACAGAAAGGAACACAGCAGGAACAAACCTGGGATAAAACTCAAATACAGTCTCACTTTGTAAGGTTTTGTCTTTGTTTCAATGCTGACCTTTCTCACCAAAGTCAGGGTCAGAGTTCTGGAGAGATGTAAGATTTCATGTTTTGTGGTCCAAAGGCCAAAAATTTGCCCCCTAACACAGAGACACTACGCCAAGGGCATTGAACCTTTATAGCAGCTGGAGGCAGTGACAGCCCACATATGGCAGCTCAAGGTCCCTCCACAGTGTCAAGCAGATCCTCCAGCTTCCCCATGCCTCAAGCTCCTCATCCCCTTGACAAGTAAAGTACTGGAAACAGCCTACAAAACATACATCACAACTAAATGTAATAGTGTCAGATTATGTGTATGTAGTTACCATACACATACTGGACGTACAGCTTGAATAAGCAGTTCTCAAAGGCACTTCTCTACTGGGATCATGACTGTTAAAGCAGTAGAGCCAGAGGGGGCGAGCACTGGACAAGCTCCCCTTCCTAGACAGCAAAGCAGTGGCCACCATGTAGTGCAGCAGCCCTGTAGTTTGCTGGTTAGCACAGATGAAAAAATACCCAGTGCTGGCGGGACATCCTGTTCAGCATGCTTGTTGCCTTCACACAGAACAGAGGCTCATGTGCCTCCTCCACACACAGTGCCCAGTCTAAAATAAGAAAGCACCAGCAGCTGTGTCTTACAGCCCTCTCTACAGGTGCAAATGCTAGAGGTGAGGGTCACTGTACCCTCTTCACACAAGACAATGCTGCCAAAGTAAATGGAGTTTTATATCAGGCCCAAAAACATGCTGTGTGCTGCATGGACTGAGAGCCACAGTTGGGGGCAATACCTGCCATCATTGCAGTAAGAAGGGACACCACTGGGGGAGGCACAATCAGCATTACCCAAGCAGAACTTGATCAAGAAAAACTATCATCTCCAAAAGTTTAACAAAGTTCTCTGACTTTTTATTTTTTTGGTGTCTCAATTTCTTTTATGGGTCCTGGGGCTGGCTGCCAGCACAGTGAGCTGCTCACAGCTCCCTGTAATTTCTGTAAGTGCCCTGTGATAAAGTGATGAGATTAACTCATCGAAATTCCAACAGCCTCCCAGTGGCTGGCGGTCACACCACCAGCCCAGCTGCCAGCACAGAGGGGCTCAGTGAGAGCTTCCCCTTCAGTGCCACAGCCCCTCTGCTGCCAAGTCCTGCAGAAGAGCATCAGCACACAAGGGTGCACATGGACAACTCTGTATGCAACAACAGAACTTGAGTCAAGTCTCTGTGTGTCATGAACTGTAGATTATGTGACTGAGAAGGAAAGGGCAGAAAAAAAGATAATCTAATAGACAAGCTCTGGCTTTGAGCTGTTGCTTATTAGACAGATTTCCTTTACCTAGATAATATTTATATTTGATCTGAAAAAAACTGGTAGAACCTCACTGATACCATGGCACAAGATTTACCGAAAAATGGCTTAAAAAAAAATCAAGTGATTGATGACCAGATCAGAGTTTGGATTTCTTCTAAGCCTTCACATGTCACCTTGGAGGGCAAATCACTTCCTCTCTGTGTTCAGGTTTGCTCATCTGCAAAACGATATGAACACCAAACCTACCTTCTGGGGAGACTGCGAGTCTTCATTCATTAAGGTTTAACAATACTTTAAAGCCTTTAGATGAGAGATGCTAAGAAACAGTGAAGGACTATAGAAATGATAGATTATGTTTTTTATGCTGGAGAACTGAAAAGTTACCCTATTTTCTACAAAATTAGACCTTTGACTGTTAAACAATTTGGAACATAATTTTCAGTGCACACATAATAGGAGCACCTGCAAATTGCACACCAGATCTTGGTCATTCAAGAGACCCTATATTCACTCCAGCTCCCTGGAATGGAAGGGACTGGGAAGAGGAGAATACCTCCCTGAGCCTGGGGAGCACAGTAAAGTTGCACCAAGCCCCTGCTTAAATTATGGACAGGGTTCCTCAGGAGAGTTGAGGTTGGAATTAGAACAGCGCTAAGGGCACAAGCTACTCCCTTGCTTACTACCTTCTAGAAAGCCTTTCTACAAGAAAACCGAGGAAAGACTAAATAGAAATAGCCAAGAAAGTCTTTAAAGCTAAATAGTTTTCAGCTTCTGATTGCTGAAGAAAACCCACCTTTTTCTGATTTCTTCTTCATTGCTATTCACTTAAACTAACCCTTCTAAATGAGGTATCATAGCCAAAGTCCTGGTGTGAGGAGAGGTACGTGGTGAAAGTCAGAGGAAAATCTCTCCAATGAACTGCGTGATGTAAGCATGGTTATTTTCAAGCCCCAGTTTTCCAAGAAAGGGATTCAAATACTGAACCTCTAAACCTGCATTTAGGAACTTGAATGAGCGACACGATTTTCAGCAGGGTTGTCTCCTATGCTTCAAGGGACATGTTCCTGATCTAGGTGCCTGAGTACCTACAAACATCCATACAGGCTCTTATTTTTGAAAAGGAAAAAAAGCAACCCAAAAAAAAACCCCCAAGATCCCACTCAAACAACAAAAAAAACCAACAAAAACAAAACTCCCCACAAATGTTTATTACTTGCAGGAAAATGAGAGTTTGGAAAAGCAGATGAGATAAGCCCTAGTACTGGGATCGACCGAAGTTTTCCTTCATGCAGCTGATAATGCAAGAAAAACAAAAATGTGATCACCAAGGCTTCAGGACTCTTGAACTATGAGAGGAAAAGGGGATACATAGCAGGGTAACACCAGTACTGTTTGCCTCCTCAGGGTGGCATGCCTGGCTTCTGCTTCATAAAGAGGACCTGGACATTTGGCATAAACTAACTCAAATCCGTCTCTGGTTTACACAGGGATGCAGGACATGTGCCCTGGGGCTCCGTACTGGCAGCACATTTGTCTGTAGGGTTCAGACACAGAAATATTTCACAGAAGGTCCACAGAAAAGGTCCTTCTGCACAGAGTTCTCTGTACAGATGGACTGAGGCAAAAATTAAACACAAGACTAATACAGCTGAAGTTGCACTGGAGACGGGTTTTTTAATCTAATTGCAAGCAATCAGGTGCTAGATCATGAAGTACTGAACTTTGTTTTTAAGGTTTTTGGAAAGCTGTGAACTCCCACCTGAAAAGTAGTAGGCACATTTCTGAGAAGGACAGAAGGATAGGACAGTGTCTGGCTCCCATGGCTGCTACTGTAGGGGACACAACACTTCCTTTCTGCACGTGGATGGCAATGTTCTTGTGCTCATGAAAAACTCTCTCAACTGGTCCCTCTTTCCCAGGAGCGACTCTAAGCACCGTAACAAAAACCATGAAGCCATAGAAGACTATGGATTTTATTACAAGCCTGTTATAAATCCCTACAAGTCTTCTGAGCTGCATTATCCACATTTTAAGCCCTTTGCTGATGTAAAGGCATACCAACACAGCAGATCTGTTGCTACACTCACTGAGTTTGAAGCTTGCAGGACTCAAGCAGAAAACCCACATATGCAGGCACCTTGTCCAATACACCACTTGCCTATCCAGATGACAGTAAATGCATTTCTTTGCTCTGAATCTCCAGTAATCAGTTCTTTCAATATCATTCCTTGCAGATCCTGTTGTGTCACTGTATGGCTTAAGATTTCCATGCATATAACAAGATGATTCACAAAGATCAGAGAAAGAAATCTTAATTCAGATTTGTTTTGCTGAGCTTTACATTTTTTTAAATATTAATGGGTCATTTTAGAAATAGCCTTAATTTTCACTATTTGAAGATGAAAAATAGATGACAGGTAGTCATAGTCATGACTATGTTGAATAATAAAGGACTTGTATGGTTACACAGCACTGCCAGTAGTTAATATTCAAAAGAGGCAAAACTACCTACTAGTTCTAATGATTGATGAACAAAACATAATGACAATGTATCTGATTGATGCACAATGCTCTATCTACTGAGCAAACTATTAAGAGAAGGAATAGAGTGGAGTTAGATTAAGAATTTGTACCCTATAAGAAATCCGGCATCCGCTTTTGTCCCAAATTTGGGTGAAAGGATTAGTTAGGATTTCGATGAAACGAAAATTCAAAAAGTTTTAATTCAGAAACATCCAAAACACATTATCTTTCATGTAACGTATCCATTCCATTCCATTCAGCCAATATGAAGTCTCTGGTTTCAAATCAGACCTCTCATGAGCTCCAAGAGCAGCACACTTCAACATGCTTGAAATTCAGATTCTCTCCTATGTGCACTAGATAGCATATTCCACAATATTCACAGTCAGGTGATATCCATGGCACATGTGAGGACGCTTGCACCACGGAGGTAATTCAGACTGCCATTAGAATCTAATCCCACAAAGCAATACAGTGATAGAGAAACAAGATTAAAATTTTGCCAGACAGCCTAGCTGACTGAAAATACTTAAAGTCAGTTCAGAACTTCTGTCTCTGCCTCAAAGCATGGGAAGTCCAGCCCTTGGGTTCAAAATAACATGTTCAGAGAGAACAGGCCAGCAGCCCAGGGGTGTGTTCTGTCATTTTGTCTCAAGTTTTTGCTTTTCCATCTCCAGCATTTCCAATGCTGCAAAGTGGAAATGACACACAAGTTTGCAAGCCTTGACATTTATTTTGGGCCACGTAACACCACATGAGAGAGTTCAAAGGTGTGACACACCCCCATAATCTGTGGGACAGGTTAGGATGTGCAGTATGATTCTGTCATAGTTCAACAAAACCAAACACTCCAATTCATCTTGAACTGAATCAACAGTTTGGCTTTTCCTGCCTTCTTTTCTTTTCTCCTATCATTAAAACTTCTCTTGGGGAAATCTGACTTAATAAAAATTCCACTTTTCTTTGGAAAAATCCTACTGACAGAAAATTCCCACAAAGCAATATTAGTGAACTCAGAGATAACCACCCCTGTTCATGCTGGTTTTTAGCCTATCTCCTCCTCATCATTTGAAAAGCAACAGCCCTTGTGTTGTCCAAGACAGCCTGGCCTCATCTGGCTAAGTGGGAAGTGAGTTGCAGAGCTCTCATTCTCAAAAAAGCCTGGATGTCCATTCTCTCCACTGCTGTTACAGCAGCAGAGGGAGTGAAGAGGCTATTGTAAGATGCTCCTGCCCCAAGATATGCAGGTTTTACATGAGTTAATGCAGCTAAAGACCACCCCAATTGTCAGACTGGGGTTTGTAGCAGGGGAGTGGGGCTAGTTAGAAGGGGGACATGAAGCTTCTGTTTCATGATCAGGGGCATCTAGATAATCTAATAATTCGGGACAGACTTAGACCAATTTTATGGCAGCATGCACACCTAACATAGGGCCAGCAGAGTAAGTACTGTCATAGTAGTCATTAGTTTTTCATCTGTCAATACTCAGGCTCAGAGAAGTGAAGTGGCTGGCCTAGGACCATGAAAGCCTGATGCTGAATTTATCTACTGCACCTCTTGAGCATCTGGAGAATCCTGGGGTCATTGGTTCAACTCTGTGCTCAAACCATGGAGTCAATGCCACTCTAAGATACTGAATCATGGCAAGTCTTTTGATACTAGCAGGGAACGCAGTTCTAATATAAACATCTGCATGCTTTCTGCAAAGCCTACATTGATGTTAGGCAACCTGGACGAAGATGTTTTCACTTTTGTCTGTTAGATGCTTAACACAGCTACTGAATCTAAGAGTGGCAGGATAAACACTTTTTGCAAATGCTCTTGCCACTCACGATCTCTTTTACACATTCCTTAAATCCTTTTCCCCTGCACACCCAGGGCTATGCTTGGATATCACATGCACTGCAGCAGGGCCCTGGGAACAGTGCACTTTCTTGACTCAACCAAACTCTGCAGCTCTATTTGTTGCCAATTCCCCTGAGCTCAGCCTTCAGCTTCATAGTTGAAATTGCTCACCCTCAGGCACAGCACACTCAACTCTCACACTCTTTGGAATAAAATCATTTTGATACCTCAGTCACCAGTCCAAGCTGATGACAGGGTGACAGAAATTTCCACTTATTTCTTTCCCCCATCTGTTACACGTTAACAGGCAATCAATTAGGGAACCACGAGGAGACAGAATACAGCTGCACTGGGGAGAGGAGGCTGAAGGGAAGCACTCTTCCCTCTTGGGATTAAGTCAGCTGACACATCATTTGGGCTGATACAGGCTTTAGGTACTGCTACCCAGCATCATTTTCTTTCCATTCTCTCTGAAAACTCTTCAAAAATTCCTAGGTCTTTCCTCCATGTCTCTTCTGCTCTGCCACAGAGGCAGTCCAGTATTGCTTCCCGAAGGGTTTAGTTACTTGGTCTCTTCCTGTACTAGGAGCCCCTAGGGCTTTGGTTCAGAGTGCTACCCTGTCCCTCTTTTAGCACCCAAATGTGCCTAAAAGAAACACTAGGAATGGGTCCAAATGTTGGAGAAAAGATGAAGCCAGTCAGCTGACAGTCAGAAGTGCAAGTAAAAATTCACATTCAATCACAAAGATTCAGCAATGACAAATCACACAAACCCTGGCAGGGAACAGGCCAACGCCCTAGAGATGGCGATGATTTCCACATGGCATAAAAAAGAAGAAAGAGTCAGTGGGGCAGAGTGATTATACCCACAGCTGGTTAACAGAAAGGACAGATACCTAAAATCTAAGAAATCAAGCTAGAAATAGTGACTTTTGCAGAGACCTGGGATGAACTGCACCCTAGACTGCTCTGTCCACTCCAAAGCTGTACATCCCCAGCAACAGAATGTAATCGGATCCAGTCAATTGACAAAATGAGCGCTCTCTCCACACATGCATTTCTTTCATTTCACAGGAGACAAGAAGTGTTGGTGTGGTGGACTGATCCCAGCCAAGAGCCAACTACACACACAGCTGCTTGCTCACTGGACACCTGTCTTTCAGTCAGCCCACCTTAACTGGGTGAACTCAACACACTGGAGGATGAATGATCCTGCCCTTCTTCCAGTTAGAGAGTGTAGGAAATAAAGGGAGTATCAGCCATGTTTGCTCACATGGGGCATGTGTAAGCAAGTTCACCCAAGCACCCACAGGTATTGGAGGTTACTGGACGCACTCCTGCTTTTGGCTGTATTGTAGCTGCGTGTGTGCACATCTGCAAGCATACCTTTGGCAGGGCAGTCAGGACGCAGACATACCCCTCATATGTGAATTGTACATGCAGGAGCAGCACACTGCAATTCATCTATTCATGCATGCACTGAGGTTTTCAAAATCACCTGAAGAATTTCTCATCCTTAGTCAGACTGACAAAACTGGGTATCTGTATCTTCTTCAGTGCCTAGCTTTTTTTTTCATCTTCAAAGAAGCTGCATCTTAATGAAAAAGATTGGTGGAACTGGAAAAGGAGAAACACAGGAACACAGGACTGACTCTCACCAAAGTGCTCTGTCCAGTCTTGTGGTGAGGTTTGAATGGAGTTCATGGCCACATATTAAGACCGGTAGGACAAAGTTAGAATCTCTCCACTCCTGTTATGCTAAAGCTTTCACCTCAGGGTGTAGACATGTCTACAGAGATCCCATCTCTAGGCAGAGGCATCTACTCTTTAAAACACCCTTAGAATGCAAAGCATTTCCTTTCCAGGACATTTAGTAGCCACATTCTCAGAGTATCAATACCACTAGCACAGGCAGGAAGATCCACTAGGCCACATAACCAGATCTGGTAGCCAGCCAGGCTAGGAACTCGGCTAAAGTTCCTACCACCACATACCCTAACTTCATGTCCACGTTGATTTGGGAGGACTGGAGCTGAGGAGGAGGAGAGAGGAAGCATACAAAAGGATGGAGAGTTAGGTACATTACATGCACTCTCCCTTTCCCCTTTCTACAGGACATTGCAGTCTCAGCAATGTCTGGGGCCATGGTCCTCTAGTTCTATGGAGTGAATGCTGCAGTTTCCATTCCTTCCCACCATACCTTGAATAGTCCTCTTGAAGAAGGCTTTGCATGCCTCACAGGAAGCCACGCCATAGTGGTAACCAGAAGCAATGTCCCCACACACCAGGCACAGCCGTTTGGGGATGGCATTGAGCATGTACTCGCATTTGGTGGGTGAGTCCTCCATGATGGCGCTGGCGCAGTCATCGTAACGCTTACGGCAGGACCCACCGCCAATCCCCGTGCCGTTGAACATGGGTGGTGAGTCTAGGCCATTGGGGTGGCCACCCATGGCAATGCCATAGCCCCCGCTAGCGTCGGAGGAGCCACTCGGGCTGTGGTGGCTGATGGCGTCAATCCCAGAAGATGGGCTGGAAGGCTCGGTCTTGATGAAGGACCCACAGCTGGAGGAGAGGTGCCGCTCCTCCGTGGCCATTCTGCCGAGCAGCCTGCGGGGAGAGAGCAAAGGCACTCAGCGACCTCCTGGCCAAACCCAGCTCCAGGTTAGTCAAAAGAGAGCCCTCCTTTCCCCACCTCAGCTCAACTCCAGTTGGCTCAGACAGTTCAACTTCACCCAGGTTCTTCTCCTTCAGGAATATCAGTACAATTCACTAAGAACTGCCCGCCTGCTCCTCACAAACTCACATTAAAATAAAGACAAGGATATTCGTGCAGATCATATTTTCAGGCAGTTCACAGGCTGCAGTGCTGGGAAGGGGTATCAGTGCTGATGAGGCACAGTCTACCCAGAGCACAGTCTACCCCTGAGACAGCAGAAAGAAAATAAGCTTGCCTGTGGCAGGCCAGGTGAAAGAGACGTTTGGTTAGTTCAGAATGTGTTGCCCTTGCTTTAAGCAAAATGTTCAGTAGCAGACCCTGCGGAAAGAACCTGCTCAGACTGGATTTTCATTTTTTCATTTGTAATACAGGTATTTGATTTATTTCAAGCTGAATTCCTCCTCATCTTTCCCCACCCCACCCTCCACTCTGCTGCATTATCATCACTAAAAGATGAGCTTAGAAACAGAAGGAAAATCATTTGATCCAAACTTTCTTCTGGCTCAATCTTAAATCTTAATCTTTCTTCTATTTACTAGTAATGGGTTTTTGCATGGACACGCAAATTCTCATTTCTTAAAGAAAAGATTATACTCTAAAGTTTATGGAAAGCACTGCATCTTTACCAAATTTGCAAGTTCCTCTTATTTCTTTCAGTTTATAAATAGTCTTATTCCTTATATAAATGTTCAGTCCTTTTTTAGAACACTGCTAATTTTTGTATCTACAGCAATTGAGTTCCAGGGATTACCTGTGCAGTGTACGAACAAGCAAAAAAAATCCCACTTTTATTTGCAACCTTTCAGAATCCTTGAACATCTCCTGACTCTCCTCAGGAAATGTAGTTTTGCCATGTTCTCCTCATTCAGCTCTTCATTATCTATGTAATTGCTCTTCATGCAGAAGTTTTTGCAGATCTCTTATCTGCTTCATCATCCATCTCTGAACTTCCTCTAGTCTGGCTATTTCTGTTCAGTCCAGAACAGAGTTCAATGAGCCAGCTCCTCAGCAGCATGAAACTGGCACCGCTCCATCACTTCTCCAGCTGAAGGTCTGGACAATAGTCAAGACAAAGGCATGCCATCAATTACATAGTGATGTTACAATATTTTCAATGTTATTTTCAGCCTATCTCTTATATAACTCCTTACACTGTTTGCTTTTATCCCTCTTTAACTTAAAATCTAAAATGTTACCATTTCTTCAGCAGAGAATACCAGAAAGTTACTTACTGTAATCCTCAGATCTTTTCCTGAGTTGCTACAGTTAATTTATAATCCATTAGGATGTATGAAAAATCAAATTATTGCCTTCTGGTGTGCAGTGTTTTGCAATAGTCAACAGCGTATTTTGTCTACCACTGTGCTGTGTGGTCCACACATCCAGCTTTATTAGGATCCTCTGGAGTTCTTCAGTCTTTCTTGATAATTTGATGTCATCTGCAGTCTCATTGTTCACCCACTTTCCAGATCATTAACATATGGATCAAACACCACAACACTGATCTTTGTGGGTGATTTGTGTTAACCTTTATCATGATGAAAATTTACTTCTCTTTCTTTTCTGGGTAGGGTATGTCTACCCTTTCTTTCTCTCTCCAACACTTTTTAATTGATAATAGTATTAAGTTGAGAGGTTAAATTTTCCCTTCAGCAAGATAAGTTGTCAAATTAAGAAAAACTAAACACATGCATTTTTCTGATGACATGGCCAAAGAATTCTGACTGACTGGGGATGCTAGATTTTTCTTTTTGTAAGCTCTGCTGGTTTAAAGTTACCATCCCATGGCCACGTGGGTAATTTATATTTCTATTGCAGTTTCAGCTTATTTACCTGGTATTTGTGGCAACTCCTTCTGCCAAGAGGTCAAACCCGTCAGGGTACAGGACAAAATAGTCTGTGAATCAGCAAGGTTGGAGTGCGCGCGCACACACACACACACACACACACACACACACACACACACACACACACACATATATATATATATATACTTATATCACATCTGTGTGTCTGTTGATAGGAATATAGATGTTTGATATGCAGCAAATTCACAGTCCTGCATCCTTATGATCTCATTTGACCCAAGTATCTCCTAATTCTCCCTTCTCTGTTTCATCCTCAATGTTTGACCTCATCTCCTATCTCTGGGATCGATCAGCCAAGTTTGTTATTTGGCAAGATTGTTGACCTTGAGAGTATGGGCAGGCATCTCACGTTCCTCAGCTGCTTTGCCTGGTGTTACTTGAGAGGAATCCAGAGTTTGGTCCGCCTCAAAGACAGTGTGATGAGTTGATAAATGCCCATGCTTTTGCCCAGAGGGCCACACTGAACCAGAGGTCATGGAGCAGTTACAGGAATAATTGCTGAAGGTGCATTAATCTCTAATCCCACAGGGCACCTAGACAGACTGCAGATCTTCTGGTGTAATGCCAGTTGATTGTGAGGACGAAGATGAAGCTTTGCTAGCTGAGACCAGATCTTAGCATCTCACAGCAAAGCTGAAAGCTGCTGTGCTGGCCACGTTCTGGTACCTCTCCCTACCTGAGAAGTGCATTTGTGGTAAAGATATGAAGATCACTGGACACAGCAACATAAGGGACAAAATGGAAGGCAAAATGACCATACAACACTGTTCTGCACTGAGAAACTCCACAGTAAAAGGAACTGGAGTTGCAATTTTAAAGGAAGACAGAGGACAACACTTTGAAAAAGGCATGACAAGTACATGAGTTGTACTCGCAGATTCTGTCAGCAGAGTCCAAATCCCAACTTCTGCTTCTTAAATAGCCTCACATTCATAGAGCACCAAGAGGACCTACTGAGGTATTTCCCCCTAGTGAAGGAGGATTAAAAAAAAATAAAGGTATCTCTGTCTTCTCAACTCACAACTTCAATTAAGGAGCTTTCCTTCCCAAAGGCATGCAAACAGTGACTGTTTGATAGTGAATCAGGGATAGTAACAAGCCCCCTATGTCTTTACAGCTGAGGACCCTTCTGTTCCCTGCCAGGAGATAGCAATACATAGTGAGTGCTGGTTAGAAATGAATGCACACTTGAGAGGGAGATGTCCTTAATACGAAGATAGATCAAAGACCACAGCTAAGGTGACTCCAGCCATTCCAGAGCTTGTGTTTTTCTATTCTGGCCTCTGACATTCTGCAAGTCTCATGGAGATCCCGTGCTGATTTTTAAACAGAGTCAGAGTGTCCCCTGGCAATGAGGGACATCTTGAACTTCAAGAAGAACAGCTAAATGTTTTTTGCAAAGAGTTCAAAGTGATGAACAGTCATTTTGCTCGGCTCTAGTTACCTTAATAGGAATGTAAAAGGAGAGAGACTTGATCCAACTCTCCTCCGTGCTGGCACAGGAAACTCCGTTACTATTTCTGTTCCCATGTAACAGGCTTAAAGGTTCTAAACATTTCGTTCTTTTCACCTTTCCTCATCATAGGTCATTCCTTCTAATCCCTTTAGCATCTTTGTGGTCCTTCTCTGGATTTGTTCCAGCTTGCCTGGGTCTCTCTTGCAGCAAGGTGCCCCGAATCGCACAGTGCGATGTCACAGCGCTACAGGGGAGAGTCACTCTAGAAAGCACACAGCCGGGCAGACATATGGACTAACTGAGCAGTAGCTTTGCCAGACATCAGGTTGCACATCAGCTCACATCATTTGATAGCCACTCTCTCACCAAGACCTCTCTGAACATAAGCTGCTTTAGCCACTGTGCTCTGCACAACATGAAATCTGGAGTTTCTCCTTGTTCCAGAGTAGATCCAGTATCATCTTTAAACTACACAGTGCTAATTGCCACTTGTTTTACCAAAGTCTGTTCATAATGCTCATTTTTTCAGCCTAGCTCTTCTTCTTCTGCTCTGATTTTTTTTCTAGTACCTTTCAGTTCTGTTAACTGTAAATTTGAGAGCAATCACTTTTACATTTTCCTCCACTAATGAATATTTACAGTCAAAACACTGCCCTCTTGGACACCACCTTTGTAGAAGGATAAAGAATATCTCTAACTCTTCTGTTTACACTCTGTCATCTAATCCATGATTCATTTCACAGGATTTGTATCAAACCCAATTTGATCTAATTTCCCTAATAAGATTTTGCACAGCTTTGTGTCAAAAGCCCATGCATGGTCCAGAGTGAGTCTATTCATTGCATTCCTTTTGCCCATTAATTGCCTAATTGTATCAAGACAGGTTATTGTCTGCTGTACTCCTGTTTCATAAACCCACTGCTATTTATCACTAACAATGTTGTTAGCCTTTACATGCTTATAACTGCCCTCAGACAAGCATGCTCTGATCTCAGTGATTCTGGGTATAAATACAAAGGCTTAGACCAAGTCAAGACTGTGCCTTAGGTTTTTATCCATTAGTGGTCTCTCCCTTGGGCAGTGATATTGGGTTAATGTTAAAAGTTTCCCAATTCTTCTCCAGCATTTTAGCTTTTGCTGTTTCTCTACAATGGCTGGTATTTAGCCATTAATGGCTTATGAGTTTAATGCTCTCTTGAGAACAACAGCAGTAATAAGAGAGGGAAAGATTGCTAGATGGACAGGACCCAAAAGGGACAAAAGACTAGTGTTATAAAATTAAGGCATTAAATATTGGCCTCATTTTTTTTTCTTTTAAACTTTGAGGATTACAAATTTGGGATTGATGCAGATAAGGCTATTTTACTGCACATTTTTTGAGGTTATTTTTGCCAGAAATGGTGATTTGTAGCTACGTTCACCTCTTTAACTCCACTTCTCAATACAGAAATTACAAGAATTCAGTAGTCTTTATCTACCAGCCTTCACTTGACTCCAGAGAAAACAAGACCCACCACTCATTTCTACTTAGCAAGACAGCCAGAACAATATCCAGCTTTGTAACAGATGGAAACTTCTCCCCACCAGAAGAATTTCTTATCAGATAAAGATATCCACAATTCAGTAACTTAATACCATCTGAGCACCTAAGTGCTCATGCAAACTTAAATATTTGACCCTGTACCTTCCCCATTGCAGCACTCCCTATTCCAAACTGGACCTCAAAAGTTTAGTGGCAACGCTGCTCATCGTCAACAGGAAATGCAAGGATAGCTCAGCTCTACACTCCAGTTACCTGGAGGAAGGTAAGGAATGGGCATCAGAAGTTCTACCATGTAGTCCAGTCCCTTCACCAGTATTTTTGATAAAGTCACAAAGTCATCAACCCAGCATGTAGTTCCAAAAGTAAGACTGAAACTACCATTAAAATGAATGCCAAAATACTGCTGTGGAACTAGTACCAACTGATGGAAGGGGAGAGAGGGAAAACACTCAGACTCTCCTCAGGCAAAATCTTATCTATTCTGGGCACAAGGAGAAACTTAGAAGGACAGAAATGGGTTTTTTGTTGGGTGGTTCACACACTAGACATGGATTCCAGAGAGAAAGAAATCTTGATTTTCTAAAGTACCATAAAACAGAAAACCCCTGCAAGCAAAATGCCTGTACAGCTTGTAACTTCCAAGTGCCATGCAGCTGTGCTTCAGGAACTGCACTTAGTCCTGAAGTCCTCACATTAGATTCAAGTTTTACTGACAAAACCTGAGAAGTCTGCCAGTATAAAGCTGGTCACTTCAGTTACCAGCTTGTGACAAAAGCACACTTTGGATTGTATCTTTAATCCCATGAGAGACCAAGAAAGGCTTAATTTGCTGAAACACTAATGGTAACAAGGATAAAACATTCAACCTCTTCTCTGGTACAGGCCTATTTTTGCTACTGGTATTTGTTAGCTTGGATGACATAAACCTGCGCTGCATGTGTAAATGAGATGTGGATGTCATGGGCAACACAGACTTTGTGTCTTTTGGGGGCCACATGAGAGAGCTTTGCAACCCACAGCGAGCTATCAAACTGTAGATGAGCTTCTCAAACACTGTCTCCAACTCCAGTAACAAGTCACATTTTGACAGGCGTTTTTTTTTAGATACAGGAGACAGAAATAAATGTGGCACACTAGGTGTGACAGCTGCAATAACAGCCAGTGTAATTTTAGGTCACATATGCAAAGAGTTAATGTCATGAGCTGAGATGCCCACACCTGTTGGTCGACCTACCCTTACCATGGACAGCTCACACACATGCTCCCAGCCCTGCCTTTCTGCTATGAGAACACCCACGGAAGTGCTAGGGAGGCACCTGCACTGGTTGCTCCTGCTCTTCTACTCCATGTGGACTTCAAATGAGAGACACACCATCTAGAGACTTCTTATCTATATTGATAGCTCTTCTCCAATACAACACTCCAAGAATAATGGGATCTGCCAATGTGCCACTTTACTCCTACACAATGGCTACCTGCCGGTAACTCAGTCATATCAGTCACAGTTCAGGAATCTTTTCAGGGCTTATTCTATCACAGGAACACATCTTGTTCCCAGGACAAACTTAATTTCAGGATGGCCAAGAGCTTGGGTAGTACTAGAATGATGAGCATGATCATAAACATAAATCACCAAGTTACCAGTGCATAGGCTTTAGAGGTTTTTTTGCTTTGCTATAAAAGACAAAAGAGTCAGAAGCTCAGATTGATCTAAATATTTTTCTCTGGAGTGCAGGTCTGATTTCTAGGAGTTTTGTCATCTTTCCTAGTGATGGCTGCCTTTGACTTGCATGGGTTATGCTCCTATTCTGTAGAGTGTGGCAAGCCCCAGACAGCCAGTTTTCAAGGCACTTGTCCATAATATGCCCACCCAAATACTACATACTTGTCTTTGGAACAAGCATAAACCATAGCTTAGAAAAAGGCTGAAGAGCTTGCTCTCTACTTGAAGTGGATAGCACTGTATGACTTGTACTCCATAGCATGAATACCAACTTGTAGTTCACAAACCTGGTCTGCCAGGTTGCGAGAAGGTCCAACTATCAGCATTTTATTCTAAAATAATTAAACCATCCTAATTCAAATTAAAACAATTTTCTGTTGTTTTTTTGCTTTGCTGGGCATCTGGACCTGGCTTACTTTTTTCATTTGCTTCATAATTTGATGGTGGGTCAAGGAAAGAAGTTTTGAGTCAGGAGCCTGAAGAAGCTAAAATGAAAATATGTAAGGAAGCCAGCAAAGTCTCAGAACTCCCCAACTCCAAGACACTGTCTTCAGGGATCAGTTCCCCTGGTATTCCTGAAGAGAACTGGGTTGTGTGAGATCTATTGAAGTGTGTCACTGGCTGAGACCAGTTTTGCCATGCAGACTGGAGGAAGATATTCCTTGGTGAGCAGGGGAGACAAAGGCCCAAGGTGTGTTCTGCAAGCTAAGGAGATGGAGACAGCAAATGCTCATATTCTGGCTCTTACACAAATACTACTTGCTTGTCTAATGCCCAGCAGATATTTAATCCGTTTGACCCATTGCATAACCAAAGCCCAGTTACATATTGGTAGATCTTCTCTAGCCCAGGTTAGCTCATGCTGAAAAAGCTGCCACAGCAAACTGGAGGCTGCTTAATAAATAAAAAAGGCTCTCATGGGCAGAAGACATTATAGATTTCCTACTAGACTTCATCCCTCTCCTCATTACTGTAACTTCTCTTCACCCTTACGACAACAGTCTTGTTAGTGAATGGTAAGAAGTATTACACAGATGAAGTGACAATTAATCTGGAGGTGTGACACATATTATTAATTCACTCTCTTATTAACACATCGCCTTTTGAAGGTACCCTGCCCTCTGGTGTACTTAATGGCACTCCCTTCAGAGTGAATTGCTTTAGCACTTGAGCTAATGCTTCTTGCTTATACTTACTGTTGATATCACGGCAAAACAAGGACCTGGGCTGACTTGCTGTTCACTATTTAACCTTCCCCCCATCATGTTATCATTCTGTTTCACATTTCCAATTCTTCCCCCACTACTTCTATGCTTGGAAGACTCTCACAGCAGTTCAACAATTTTGCCCACACACACCAAAGCTGCAACTCAATCCCTGTTGAAATGCTCAGTTAGACCTTCATTTCTTCTTGAGTGTCTTTCTTTATACTCAACCTATCCAGAGCACTTATAATAATCTGTATCACTCTAAGTACCTTCAGTGTCCTTCAGACACTTGTGAATGAGACCCAAACAACAGGAGGCTCAGTAACGCACACTTCAAACACCTGTACATCAAAATTTTCCTTCCACCTTTTCAGATGAGCAAGGAAAGAATAACCTCCAGCACTGTCATTCATATCACATTTACTTTTGCATCCCAGCCTGGTCCAACATCTCATCTCTCAAAGGCCTTTTCCTTCACTCAGTACCCTCTTGGCATTTCTGAGAGAAAACCGCCATCAGTGCAAATTCTTTAGCGTACACTTCCTTGCATTTCAAGATACTAATTGAAGGCATTCCTCTCTTCAACCTTGCCTACAGATCATGGTGAACAATGGAATGAAAAACAGAGAGACCCAGACATATTGCTTAATTTTTCAAAGTGTTTGAGCAAGGAGTTAGGATGGGAGATAGTTACATATCAAGGACATCATCCTAGAAACAAATGGGGAAAGAGACTTACTAATGGACATTTCTTTAGGAATACTAGTTCACTGAAGGAGGACTCTAGGTTTATTGAGAAAAATTTTGAACTTGAGTGTTCTTCAACCTGGATGCATTTAGAAATTATCTGGCTTTGAGCTGTTAATATTTTTGGGAAAGGTTTCTGTTTGTTACGTTTCAAAACGTACAGTCGTAGTGGGACTCTGTCTCCTCCTCCCATCCTTGCCAGGACAAACTAGACAGAATAGATGGGCTTTGCCTAGATTCCACCTGTAGCTCTCAGAGAAATCTACAACTAAGTGCCTCATCATTAGAAATATTACTCAAAACCTGACAGACCCTGAAAAACTGACTGAAATTAGTTTCACATGAATTACAGCATGGGAAATAACAATAGGGAATTAGTGCTTTACAATTTGAATTTTTTTTTAATCCCCGACTCTCCAGAAAGCATTTCTAAGATCATACAGTAACAAAGCAAGGTACCAGGGTCAGAGCAAACACTGAATGTGGCAAGGTAAAGATGTCACAGAACCACTGGAAAAGTGTGGAAGTGGGAGTGAGTTGAGCTGTCAGTGTGGACGAAAGCACGAGAGAACTACGTGGGGTCAAGGACAGACAAGAAACCTGTCCTACACAGTTAGGCTGAGACACAGCACTTGAAAAAGCAAAGACAGGGAGTACATGACAGAGTTAACTGTAGACTAGGTTGCTCTCAAGCTAATGAATACCACAGGTGTAATGAGAATAGACGACACATGGAAACACTGGTTTCCTTCTGCACACCTCAGACTGCTCTAACACACAGGA
The DNA here is from genome assembly GCA_035583155.1 of Acropternis orthonyx. Classification (NCBI taxonomy): domain Eukaryota; kingdom Metazoa; phylum Chordata; class Aves; order Passeriformes; family Rhinocryptidae; genus Acropternis; species Acropternis orthonyx. The sequence continues at coordinate 41,892,676 of JAWWEU010000158.1, read as the reverse complement.
TTATCTTTAGCTACCTATTTAGAATAACCTCAAGATTCAGTTTTGCTGAGTCTTTAAACTCCTACCTTTGGTAGGTATTTAGCATATATTAAGTAGGCAGCTGTATCTGACCCAAATTCCAGCTTCTAACCCTAATGACTTATGCTAAATCCATTTCATTCATCCATCCAGGCTGTCGCCATTTCCTTTGACTGACAAAGCAGCTTCCAGTCCACTCAAGCCCAGCCCTACCTGAGGCCTCAGAGTGTCCTGCATTCTTACTTGCCTGAACCAGGAGATGAGGAGGAGACCATGGCCAACAAACTTCTCTAGAGACAGAAAACCGTATAACAGAACAAATGCATCATTTTCACCAATACTCTGCAAACCTCACACATTACTTTCTCTAGATTGAAACAAACGAACAGAAGGTTAAAAAAAAACCCCATCAAAAAAAACACTTATAAAAACCCAACTCAACCCAAACAAATTCTAAATCAAAATACTTCTTAATTACCTCAATTTCCCCTCACAAATTGGCATCACTGTTGGAAAATTTAACTTAATGTGATTACAAAACACCCACAAAAATATTCCTTTCTGTCATGGTGAATAGATTATCTCCTCATCCCATGAAGTCTTCATTTTTCCCTGTTACTATTCTGGGACATAAAATTAAAAAACACAAGCTCTTCAATCTCTGTTTCACTTCCTGTTCCCTGTCTTTAACATCTCTAAATGGCCAAGCAGAAGCTACCAGGCAGACACAGCAAAGCAAAGAGACAGGCAGTCAGGCACCCACAAAGAAGCTATACAGCTGCTTCTACACTTTCATATATTACCTTTCCAAGAGAGGCTTCAATGTTACAAGGTTTATTCTCTAGGGTATCTGTATATAGCAGGTATACATACATACAATAAATTTAGTGTTCAAATACACACAAAACCCTTCTTCATACCCACCCTCCCACATCTCTCCTTTCCTCATCACGTGGATGCACCTAGATACCATTCCAGCAGCTTTGCTACAGAAGCCAAACTATGACTTCATATTTCCTGATCATCACCGTGAGTGTTCAGACATTTATAGCAAACACAATGCAGCAAAGCAAAAACAAACAATCAAAAAACCACTGCCTAACTGAGCTACATCATCTGCAGTCTGCACCTTGAGTCACAGTACTGTGTCCACTAGAGCACAAGAGGAAGGAGACCTCACAGGATTTTATATATGTCTGCAACTCTGTCTGATCTCATATTTAAGAATAGTTTGTTCTCTGTCCTGAGGTCTGGAACCCTTTACTGACACTGAAGAGGGGCTGTCCTCTTCAAAGAAGGGACCCAAAAAGAAGCAAGTTTCAGTAACTGACGGCCTGGTGTGACCCACCCCAAACCAGCTCACCCTGACGGCGTGTCCTCCCCGCTGTGCTTGTTCCCTTTGCCCTTGGAATGCTATCACTTGTTATCACGCTGACTTCTCCAGATGGGGCATTTTGGCTATTGATCTGATAAATAAACAGCCTGCTCGCTCGATCAAAATGTTATTTTGCATTTCAATTACTGTTCGCTAATGCAACCTTCATCCCGCCAAGAGTGCTGCTGGCAATGACACTCGACCTGGCACAGGCGTTCGCAAGCAAATTCGGCAGCGCCCGCTGCAAGCACCTAACGGGATTACCAACCTCCATTAGATGCACAGAAAGAGAAGATGGACAAACAGTACTGGGGGCTGAAGGGAAACACACACATGCCAAAGAGGAGCATGAGCAACCCGGACAAGGGGTAGGGATAAGCAGAAGCACATATTCATTTACGACACAACTTTACCAAATATTTTAACAGTGGGAGGTCTTGAAAGCTAAAGACATTCCCTCCAGTGGAAAACCCTGACAGCTGAGCTTACTGTGTGTGAGGCAGACAAGAGTTCAGAGCAACGGGAAACAGAAATCAATGTCTGGTGACAAACTGGCAGTGAGAACTGCAAACCCATCAGGGCAAACAGGGCCATTTCTAAAGCAACTTCTGGAGCCTAGCTCCAACCATGTTCAGTAGGTCGTAGAGATGGATGCAGAATGCCACATGTTAACCTGCAGGGAGGAAACCCTCTTAGTCCTTGCTGGATCCTTCTGAGCAATGTGACTGACTTTGGTGAATCTGGTGGTGATTAAGGAAGAAAGGGGCATCCAGAGGTGTTGCTATAACATGGATCTTCGGCAGATGCTGATCTCTGTTAATCCAGCACTCTGTTTACATCAGGGAATCCTTTGCCTAATCCCCAAACTGGTTCACTCAAAACTCTGTCTACAATAGGAAACACAACACAAATGATAAGTCAGTGAGTGGCCACCAGCAGCTTCTAGTCTCAATAGTCATAAGACGCACTTCACCAGGTGGCTGATTTTGCACTAGACTCCTCCTGCATTATGCAAAATACACCTTGCCTGCCCCGCCCTTTTTTTTTTTCCTACCTAAACTCCTAAATGAAATTTAACCTGTATCACAAAGTGACACAACCAATGCATGCGGATGGTGGTCAGTGCCTTCACCAACCTGTGCATAGTTTCCTGTCTGGACACAGCTCCCAGGTGAAAAGATAGTAAGTCAAGAAAGTGCATTTCTCTCAATTTCCAGAGAGCCTTTGACAAAAACCTTTTGCTGGGCCTGGATAAGTTTCTCCCATTTCATTACCAGACAGCGAAACTGCCAGTCATCCGGGACTTAAAAATAAACAAACCCCTGTAACACCCTGAGATTATATAAACAAAATGCTAAGTATAACACACTGAATGAGATCAATGTGATGCATAAAGACAGAATCTATAACTCCACATGCTCACACTTCATCTGCTCTGCGTGCCCAGCCTTCCAGTTCCCTCTGGCCTTGGCAAAGTTAACCCACACCCATCTCTCTCTTAACCAGTCTGTGCTGGAGACCTTACTTTCCCAAATCTGGCTCTGTGCCCATCCTTTCTCTGAGCCCACTCCTGAGAGCAGAGTTTCTGGGAACCATTCTATACCCAGATCACCACTAGACAACCATCCCCCAAACACAGCCTAAGGACCCATGCACATTTTATGACTCCTAGTCACTTGCTCTGTACTTATGACATGGGGCTGTGAAGTACAGTGTACAGAGCCCTTAAAATGCAGCCAAAATGTCTCAAATTTCCAGCCTCAACACTAATCTTCTTATAGACTTCAGCAAGTCACTGCAGCTCTCCAGGACACTGCTCCCCCAGCTGATAAGGTCCTGATGAACCTACCTCTCAGGAACATCCTGGGAATCGACCAGCAACTATGACTGAAAGAATGGAGCGCGTCAATGAGTGTGGTAAGCAGAATGATGGACAGATAAACCCTATGCTCACATGCTGGTCTCTGCTCCAGATTATCAGCAGAATTTGGACTTCTTTTTTCAGTATCTCAGCTCTGAGATTTGCCTGTGTAAGTAGTGTGAGTAGCTAGTGTTTTCCTGCCTTAAAGCTAGCCAGAAGAATAAAACACCATCTTCACAAATCTGCTTCTGTAACACAGACCAATTCTGGCCTCCTCCTCCATCTGACTGTACTTTAAAGCCCAGTCCCTTGTGACCCAGTCTACACAATAACCTAATCTCTAATACTGACTAATCCTATCTCCATCTCCCTACATGCTATTTCACACACTGTCTCCTGACCACACCACCATACAAACCCAATTTTTCTATTCTCCTTTGGAATTATACTTGACTAGAAGTTTTTCATCAAAAATTCATTTTTGTTTAAAAATGCTATTCTGTTTCATCACTGGACTAAGTCAATTTTGGCAATATTTTGTGCTGTAGAATTTCCAAAACAACTCTAATGAAAATGAGATGTTTAATTTTGTTTTGCTCCTAGCGTTTTGTTTAGCTTGTCATGTGCTGCCTCATATGTTGTTTGACTGACCAATCATGCACTGTTTCAGGAACATAATGAAACAAAATACTGGAACTTTCTTAAAAGTAAGTTTTACTGACATTTCTACTTTGCTTAAAATTTCAGGCTGCAGTCAGATTTGGGATGAAATCACATTTTCAAACAACATATATTCTGTGAACCAAGATTCTAATTTTCATGCAGCTCCCCTCCCTTGCATCTTCCACACAGTGATATTCCACAATGCTATTTATATGCATTCAGAAATATGTATGTTCTAATGTACACAGAAATGTTTTGACACTTCATGCTATCCTCTTTAGCCAGGCAGCATAGAGAGACAGACTGGCAAACAAACTGCATTTAAATCACCTGAAAATGTGGAACTCTACATAAAAGGTCTGGAAATTCAAGAGTACCATGGAATCTGTGCCATCAACTCATATGAAATGGTCATCCTGTATTACTCAGGGATTAACTATTTGTCAAGGAGAATTCTGCAGCCAAAAATCAATCCCTCTGATTTGAAAGCTGAGTGCTGCTGAAGAAACGCAGTTCTACTTTTCTATCTGGTGCCATTTAAGCTTTACCCTATTCCTTCCGCATCACAATGAAATCACTGCTGGCACGTGATCAAAAGCTCTGAAACCCTGGCTCCCTATCAGTTTGCAAAATTGACCTGGACATTCTATCCACTTTGATGAGAACTTGAATGAAACTTCTTTCTTATTCACTCATGGCAAGGAGGGCTACTTCTTAGCACCTCTGTGAGCCACAAAAGAATGCTTCATTTTACAGCCTGCTGAGGAAAAATGTTGGAATTCAGGGTAAATACCTTACCTGCAACCTGAACCCTACCCAGCATTTTGTAGCTACAGAGGAAATAAATAAGAAGTAGCTGGGACAGTATCCTGGCTCTTCATTTAAGCCTTGATCCAACTCCTACTGAAATTAAATTGTGATTTCTACTGATCTGAAGAGGAACTGGATGTCGGGTTCTGAAAAGTCATCTGAATGTTGAACACTGCAGCTATCCCATGCCCTCCACTGGATTTCTGGAGGCTTGTCTTCTACTGTTTAACTACTCCTCCTTCAAACACACTTTTATCTCAAATGTTTCTTGGAGGGAAAGGAAGAGAAACCTTTCCCAATGGAGGGCTTTCTCAGGAATTCCCACTTACACTAATAAACACTCTTCTTCTGCCAGTCACACGGCACAGATTGATGGCCTTACCCAAACACTGCAAATCATAGGATACAGTACATCACACATCTCCATCTCTGGGTGACATTCACTGGCCTTGGAAGTCATGCAGTGCTAGGTGTGACAGGCTTCTCCACTCTGTGCACTTCACTCCAGAGAGGAAATTCAGCAACAACAGGCTCCCTAAAAACATTTCTCTAACAGGGATTTGATTATTGCCTTGGATTCATCCTAAGCAGATAAATCAAAATCCTAAGCACCTCTGACAACTTTTCTGCTTGCAAAGAGGAGGCAGGTTCTGTCCATGTCCAAGCAATCTTCTCACTTCCCACTTTCCCAACACGGAAATAGTATTGTTCTCAAAACAGGATGAATTTAAGGAACCCAAGATGCAAATCGAAACTGTTACAAGGATCTAAACCACACGGTGCACTGACCACCTTCCCCATGAAAATTCCAGCCCACAGGGTTAACAGCAGCAACACTGTAGGAAAATCACTGCTTTTCCCAGCTACACCTGAGCTGCCTGTTCTGATTTCCTGAGGTACTGCCTACAGTGCTGCTCACTACTTGGCATTCACAGAATATGGTAAAAATAGGCTGGATGAGAAAGGGAGCTACAGTGACTGGATTGCAGTGCTAGGAGGGGTTGTTCCTGACTGGGCACTAAGCTGGTGCAAACATGAACATCGATGCTCATTTTCCTATTTTGTTTGCATAATTCAGCTGAGGTGTTTTAGTTCTTGACAAATCTGCAAACATTTTAAAGTTCTTCCGTTCCTGCAGAACTGCTGGATAGGGTTTCAGGCCACAAGGTGTTGAGAGAGTGCCTTGTAATACACTTCTTCCAAATAAAAAAAGGGAAGTCTCAAATTTGGCACAGCAAAAACCTCACTCAACCAAAAGATGAAATCCCTCCAAAGAGACTCGTGGCCTGAAACCCTGGTCGAGAGATACACAACCAGTCAGACAAGCGACAAGGTTGTACGTATGAAGCACATTTTCTGCGCATCTATAGTCTATGATCAATTTGGAAGACTAAAACAAAAACTGGAGTGATTTTGTCAGCTTCAACACTGAACACTGGAAAATATATCTGTTTAGCAAAAGCACTGGCTTGCAAAACAGAGCCATTATTAAGGGCCTGCTGTCTTCCACCAATCCAGATAAATGAATTTTGGTCACACCCAGTTAAAAAACAGCAAGAAGGCACATTTTAAAGTGCCACTTTGCATTACAATCCCCTGCTTCACAATGTGCCCAGAAAAGCCTGAGCTAAAGTAGCAGCAAAATGGAAGGGGAGTTATGGATTCTGGTGTATCCCATCAGAGCAGTGTTTATTCTAATCAATCAACTGAAAAAACAGCAGCTGAGAGTAATTATTAATAATCAAGTAAAATTGGATTATTTCTCTGCACTGCAGAGTTGTCTGGATAGGAAGGCTGGTATAGAAATAAAGTTCATCAGAGCAAGCTATTGAAATAAAATTGCTGGCCTCAGCAGTTCATCAGAGAAGGTGGAAAAAGGCACCTCAACTAAGCATATGGTATACTACCTGCAGAACATGAAGGCTAACTAAAATAATTACTAGAGGGTGGCTCAACAGCTGAACTTAGGCATTGAATCAATCCAGATGTATATTCAAATGACAGCAGCAAGACCTACTGCCAGTCTTCCATTTCTAAGGTATCTGTTTTTGTGATTCCTTATTCCTAAAAGCAGTCAGGTCCCTCTTCCAAAATGCACTACTTGAGGGGAAGGGCCTGAAATTGTCTCTGAATACGCTGTCTCCTCTGTGCAGCTGTGGTCATGGCTGATTTTATACTCAAGCAATACAGTGGGAACATGTATCGTAAAGAACCACTATAGTGAACCTTTTGCAATATACTCAGGCCAGGAGATTTGGTGTTACTCTGCCTAAACCAACCATAATATGCCATTGCACAGAGAGGGTCATATTCTCAAACACAAATACTGAATGGTAACTAAAAATCATGTACTTTTACTGCAAAACCAATGGCTCAATCAACTTCACTCACAAATACATAGGTGCAGCTATGTTAGTCATTTGTGTCCACGAGTGCCTTGCCTATGCAATCAAGTGGACATCTTGTAAATACTTTGCAAACACAATTTAAGAGCCTCCATTTGAAAACGCCAAACATGATATGAATGGCTAGACTGATTGAGTATACCCCAGTAAAGCTCCCCTGCAATAAATGGAATTGCACCAGTAAAAAAAAATTAGGCAGCAAATCCTAAAACACTATATTCATGGCAAGAAGAAATACTACCCAGCTGCAAGAGGAATACAATACTGCTACTGAAGGAGGTAGAACTTGGAGTTTTCTGACATCTGTGTGTGCAAGACCTCAGCCATAAAACTGAATTAACACATTAAACATTTTATGTTTAACAGCTTACTAATTACATTTTCAAATTAAATATTTACTCCTATCTTGAGGATTTCCATGGCACCCAACAGAATCTGAGTTACTTTCCCATTTACTTTAACAATTTCTTAAAGTAAAATAATTCTTTATTTAAAAGGGGCCAGGGAGAATCTGGAGAGTTTCCTCCCCTTCCCACTGCCCCTCCAACTGATGGATCATATAGAATGCTACACAACCCCCAGTTCATGTCATATAGGAATATGAGATCTGAAGAGTGAAGGTTAGCTATAAAGCCATCAGTGGGTGTAAATATCTACTCCACTAAGTAACAATCACCAGGGTTGGCCTGTACATATCACCCGGAGTAAAACATCACTTTCACTGTCCCACTGCAAAGATCAGTTGTGCTGGTCTATTTATTTCTTTATAACATCTTCTATTTCATGAAGTAAGGAGGAAAGAAAGAGACACGTGGTTTAATTTTTACTTCAAATTGGATAAGTCCTGAAAAGTTTTGATAGTGTGGATCATCTACCAGAGCAAAAGAATACTACTACTTCTGCAATGTTGGTGTCTGCTTTAAGCACCAGCCCACAGAGCAGGATGAAGGAATGGGAAGAGGAGAAATGGTTTTGGATAAAGAGCACATCAAGTTATATCTATTTGTGTGGGAATCAGGGGTTAAGCCTGATTTGAGCTTCCCTTTTTTGTTCATAGTTTGTGCAAGGCCAGAAATCAATCTTCTCTCTTTCCTCCTTTTTTTTTTTCCTGGGACCCACTCCAGGAATATCATACCCAGGATCTTGTTTAAATCCGTGATTCTTCTCTGTCAAGCCAATTCTTCCCATCCTCCCCAAGCCCCCCTCTCTAGATACCCCCTCCTCTTCTCCCCGAAAAGAGGCCTTCTGAGCTCGTTTTGCTAATGTATTCTCAAACCAAATTAGGGGCTCTGACTCTCAGTGAAGTTCGTGAGTTAGTTGCCGCGATGCACTGAATTAAAGATACCATCTTGGACTCAAATCAGATTAGAGCCCACACACACACATGCAAAAGCCCACTTTCTAATCAATTTTATAAAGGGCCTTCAGCAGAGATACACTAATGGTATTGAGCTAAGATCTTTAAACTAAGTCTGCAAGAAGTCTGTGGAGATAAAACACACTCTGTATTAAAGAGAAAGCTCTTCACCGTGCCCTTCCCACCAAGAACCCTGTTCACATTGGAAGAGCACCTCAAAACACAAAAAAGCTCTCCCGAACCTGAGATATTCTCTCAACCTTCTTCTCTTTTCTTCCTACTTCAGACCTTTAAATCCCTTCTTTCATTCACTTCCTGTCAAGCTGCAGCAGGTCCCTGCACAGAGGGCAGAGGAGACGGGGGATCTACAGAGCTCAGGTATGTGTTAGGAATTAGACATAATGAGAACACATGAACTCTTTTAGAACTGTCACATGAATCTGTAAGTAGTGGGAAAAGTGGCAGATCAGCTGACCAGGTTCAAGGGAAGTTCCCACTTCAACACAGGTGCCCTGCAGTCACACACACTGCCCTGGTGGTGGGTACATATAACTGGGATGCCACAACAGCCACATACTGGCAGAGATGTGACTAAGTGTATGCTAAAGGGCTCCCTTTAGAGAGCAGCTGCCGTGCATGCCCAGTATCTTCACATCCTTCTGCCCTCATCTCTCTGTTTAGCAATGGAAGTTCTCATCTATGGAAGCAGGATTCCTTCTCTGAAACCAACGTTCCGACATGTTAAAAAAAAAACATAAGTAAGATGGTCGACAGAGGGTTACTATCAAGGGGAGACAGAAAAGTTTATAAAAAAGCTCCAACTGATTGTTTAATAGACCAGCCATCACTCAGTCACCACCAACCAGAGAATAAGGCCATTTGTGAATACTGTGGTTTTGAAAGGTTCTCTGTGTCAGACTGGGGAATAATATTCTGCTCTGTTTTTAGTATCTTCAGTAAAAGCATCTCAAAACATTTCAAACACATTAAAAACCAAATCTCAGAACCCAGCAGGAGTCTTGACATGCTTTCTGGAATGCTGTTTCTAACAAAAGGACAAGAGGACACTTGCTAAGGTAACATAAAATCTGTATTTTTTTTTAAAAAAATCACCACAAAAATTTAAATAACTCTTTAGATATAAGGGAATATGCTCCCTAGTTCCTCATAAGTTCTCAGATGATCAGAACTTTCTTCATTTCTGAAACTCTGGTTGGCAAATCGAATTGTGACATTCTACACCCACAGCAGACTCCCTATCAAATTCTGACAAAAATATGTCTATCACAAAATAAATTTCTCTAATCAAGAACTAGCTAACATACATATAAGCCTAACAACACACTGGAAGAGACCACCTGAACTTCCACAGGGTCCACCTTCAAGAGTGGGAGCCTTCCCCATGGGTTTTTTTTGGACAAGTGACAGTTCCTAGAGCTTGGAAGTACACAAGTGGCCTCCTGCAGCAGACAGGGATTTGCAGGTGCCTTTCCAGTCAAAAGCAGCAACGCAGAGAGACCACAACTCCCAGGTATTTCTTCATCTTGCAAGGCTCAGAGTCAAACCTGTAATGTGCATGAGCTGCTCCTCCACACTTACTGCATGAGTGAATACAGGATATAATCCAAACAAATGAAACCAGCAAGTGCTCTTCTGACCACAGCTATGACACCCATCAGTCAACCCCTCAGCAGCTTCCCCTAAACAAAGTAAAGGGATTTCAGCAAGAGAACTGTGGCAGAGACGGGATCTGACTGGAAGCTTTGCTGAGCAAAATTTCTCAGAGCTCAGAGGGGCTCCACGTTCCCTGAGACAGCTTCAGGCCTCACACCACTGTGGAGTTTTACAATGGTCATGTGCTGAGGATGACACCAGTTTTCAATGCAATTAACCTTTACAAACTAATGAAATGGCTCTATTGGCCGTGGTGGTAGCAAGGAGCCCTTTGACTCTGGCAGGCTTCTCAGGATGGGTTATCGAGGTTGCAGAGCATTACTGCTCCACTTCTATTTGCAGGCTGCATATAACTGATGCCAGACCTGAAAGGAGTAGGCAGTGCCAGCCCCAGCATCATAGTCCAACATCGTATTGATCCTTGGGACAGGGGACTTGGGTCTGTGCCCATTGATATGCTGTGTTACAGGCAGCGTTCTTCCAGGAACATACCCTGGGCAGCAGAAGCACACAACTGGCAGGAAGAGGAAAATTCCTTAGATGGGAAAGCATAGGGACTACTCCAGGGGTGATACAAAGGAAGCACACTACTCTGTGACTTAGGAAGCACCAGATCTGTGTGGGAGCTTTTGTGCTGTTTTATTCTCCAGCTGGAAAAAAACAGGTATAACAGCCCTCCCAAGGGCAGGTGACAACTGCTGTACCCTCAGGGCTGACACTTTGGAGTCTCTTTCTTCATTTTCAGCTCTTGAACTTTGCCAAGTGATGAAGTGGGAGAAGGGGTGCCATGCAAATTTGGTATTACATAAGGTCCCAAACACGCACGGCATATGGAGGGAGGGAGAAAGCAAAGTACCTTTGACTCCTACATCAAGCCATCCTGCCACTAACAGTCCACAGAGACTTCAGTCAGGAGTTCAGGAATACTACAAATCTGACCCACATTTGCCGATAATAGTCTCTGCTGAGATTTACCCTGCAATGCTCAGTCCATCACACTTCCTTAATTTCAAACCTGCCACAGAGGTCACCAAATTCAAGCACCCAAAATATCAGAACCTAAATTATGCCCTTAAAATTATTAAAATGGCATTAAAATCAGAAAATTCTACAAATTAAAAAAAATATTGCTTGTCTTCTATTGTCTTCTGTTCCATGTTCTCAAGCCATGATATCAGACTTCCTCCTGTAATGCTGAGGGGAAAAAATCTGCATTAAGAAATAAAACCTTAACTGGTGCACCACTACACTTCAAAGGCCTCTTGTCAAATACTGCAAGATTACAGACTCCTCCTTTCTCCATATTTGTTGCTTTTCTTCTTTCAAGAAAGTTTGCTTTCATTTGCACTGTTTAGCATCATTATTTTCACCCACCTCCCTCACCACCTTTACAAATTGTTGCTGTATTTTTCAAATACCCAGTGTATTTTTCAGTCTTCCAGTGCGACAAATAGCCAGAACAGAACACATTCAGAACTCAAGTCTCATGTCCTACATGAAACTCTAGTTTCTTTTCATATACTCACTCATTAGAAAATAAATAAAGAAAGAAGAACCGCCTACCAGCTGACCTTAGGAGCTTTGAGATGGATTGTCCATGTGCACCTTCCACTGGGAGGCTTTCTTGCCTCTTTATAGACCTCATGGAACAGCATTAAACTTCCCACAGAACCTCAATATTCAAAGGCAGAGGAGACAGGGCAGGAGACAGAACATACATATGGAAAACACATTTTGAAAAAAATAATTATTGTTAACATTTTTAACAATGTTGGGCTATGCACATTCTATGGGATATCCAGTAACATCTACTTCACCTGGAGGTCAGTCTGGAACCTACTATTATACAAGATGACAATCTTTTGATAGAGATCATTGAGGTTTTTTTGAAGTTTTGGCTAGAGGAAAGAGGAGTTGAAGAAACCTAAAGCTCTGCATATGAAATGGCAACAAGTGTTCTCATGTCTGGCATGTTCAGTGATGTCTCAGATCTTAAAGAGCAATTTCCTGTCCTTACAGAAACAGAATGTCACATTTTAGCTCTGGTGAGTATTTCAGGACAGCTGGAACTGAATCCAACACAGGGAAAAGGATCTCCTACAACTCCAAACAACACACTTCATACTCTCATTGCTGCACTTCGGGGTCAGAGATGTGTGGTCCCATTTTCCTGGGAATCTGAAGGTAGGCTGCTGAATGGCACCCTGTCACAATAAAGGTAAGTGCTGCTCAAGGTGGCAGTTTCCAGACAGGTGAAGATTCAATGTTAGCATTTAAACCACAGCCATGAGGTGGTAAAGGAAGGAACAAGGAAGTAAAAGTTCTGTTGTGGTACCATTAAGCTTTCCTTGGGTCTGAGCAGAGCCACGCAGCTGCAGAGCACATCAGACAAGTAGATGGCAAACAGAGACTGGATGAAGCCTCCCAGCACAGAGCCTTCCAGTGTCAGCTATCCACAGGCCGTGTTGTCTGGTGCTGGTATCAAGTAAAGTTTCCTTATTGGAACTTTCATTTTAAAGAGCTTTTGGCCCTTTGGGTTCTAAATTTGGGGAGTAAAGGACAATACTGCAGAACTACCCAGGAGATAAACCTGAGTAATAGCTTTGACCTACTTGGTGACCTGGGAAGTAATTAACCCATCAGTATTGCCCTTCTTCAAGCTACAAAGCTCCACAGAATAACAGAGCCACATAGCATTCACACTGGTAGAATTCAAACACTTTAAGTCATTCAGTGTGGGGCAAAACAACACTGCAGATTAGAGGAAGGCCTGGCTCAGGTGAGAGGGCAAGCAAAAAAGTGGATCAAAAAGGCATGTGATGCAGCCCTGGGAAGCCCTGGATTTCACACGTGAGACAGAAACAACCAGAAGAAGATGGGAACCATGGGGGAGAGGTGGAGGTAAAAGAGAAATTAATTCTGAAAACTCTAAAAGGTGACAGAAAAGAAAAACAGAAAAATAAGTTCCAATAACCATAAATTAAAGACAATCTGGATCAGAGTGACGTACATATATCTCAAAAGGAGAAAGTCAACAGATAGCCAGGAGAAGCAAGAACAACACTTTGTCATTTATGACTTTAGCTCAGAGTATGAATAGATGAAGGACAGTGGGATACAGATGCTGCCAGTGTAAAAAGGTCTCAGAAATCAGTGCTTACACATACGTTGCAATAGACAGAGACCTCCTCACAAAGAAGGATGTTTTCCAGAACTATAAAATGCGCTCACCTCAAATATCTGAGTGTGCAAATCAGGACTGCCAAGTGCATTGTAAGTTTACACATTCACCTATAGAAACATGCTTGGAAGAAGAGGTAAACTGGTATTTAGTGAAAAATCTGTGCCAAGGTAGCACTGATGCATTTGCACAGCACATAATCTTTCATCATGAGTACAGAAATTCAAGCTCAAAAGGCCTATCACAGGGCATCCATCCTCAGAAACTTCTTTCCCACCAAAGCAAAACTGGAAAACAAACTAACTTGTGTGATGGTGACTGGGACAGGACAAAAGCACTTCACAGACCCAACGTATTATGCACCGTACTATGTATTAAAGATCTGCCTTTATCCATAAGACCTTGCATCCCAGAGATAGACTAAAAGATAGAAAATGTTTTGATGAACAATTACAGATGGAGGGGAGAATCAGAGACTTGAAGTGTTTGCTCAGTTCACCTAGGGAAGTTACAGAAGAGCTGGGGACTGGGCTTCAGTCCCAATTCCAGCTTTAGAGCATTCAGCCTCCCTATGAAACAGGCAGGGGGAAAACTGCTTAATCACAGCAGTTGTTTTGTGTGCTTCCAAGAGCTATATATGTACTTCATTTATTGGTAGGGACACAGTACCACAGAAAACAAAAATCTCCTTTTAACAAAAATAACCATTTGCAAAAACTTTTGCATTTGCTCCAAAACTTCCTCTGTAAGTACATTGGAATGGTTTTCAGGATTTTTCTTCCTTCATGAGGTATGTTTGCTTTTATTTTGCTTCAGTTGTTTTAAGAGAAAGATCATTTTCACTCAGAAATTACAACAATGCAAGGACATAGTTTTGCTTCAGCACAGCTAAGAAAAAAATACTTTTTTATCAAGCTAACATATTACCACTGACTTGGGAAGTGTAAAAAAAAAAATCCAAAAGCCCTAGAGATAATCTCCACTCACTGGAAACACAAACCAGGCAGCAGAAGGAAGTCCTGGGCAAGAGAAACATCCAGTTGAGTGTCTGCAAGAGAAGGAAGGAAAGAGGGAAAGGTTCCCTCTGCCAGGCCAGAAAGCATTAACTCTGCACTCTGTGAGCACTGCAGCCAGGGTTTGGGGAGCCTGTGCTGCCATCTTCAGGGATGCTCTCACCTTTCTGTGACCCGAACTCACAAATGAAGGAAAACAAAAAAAAGAAAATTTCCACCAAATTAAAAAAATAAAAAAATAATCTATGGGATTGCTGGTTGCCTTTTCTTGACTAGCTGACACAGAAACACAGAAATTAAAACTGGGAAAGCCAAATAAATCCTGCCTAGACCACATGTATCCTCAAGGTGCACTAAAGCTAACTAATCATTGGTGTTTAGTCCTGTCTGATTTCTCTCTCCTCTTCTAATGCAGAGTGGGATTATTCACTGAACCTCTACGGCAGATGCTCAGTCGATGCTAACTAACCCTCTTCTTTACAGAGCAATTTCAAAGAGACAGAGTGAGAGACCCTGACCCTTTCCCACAAGGGCTGAATTAAAATGACTTAATTGTGTGCCCACAGGCTTCTCAAAGCCCTGTTTTGCAAGAAAAAAACCACAGGTATTCAAAAAACTCATGTATGTTACTATTCCTCAGACAAAACAGCAAGATTTGAGATTCTGTGGGGATATGTGCTGCGTAATAATGATGGTAAATTGAGGAGGACAAACTAGATTCTCCTTGTTTCTGACCTAGTGGCCACGTGCCTATCTCCAATCATTTTGAAGTGCTTTCTGATGTGTGCAGCTCTCCCTATTTTTCCCACTACAATCCATTTCACATTGTTGTGAATTCTTTGCCTCTTCTCTTAGTTCTTACCTTGTTACACAAACCTTACGTTTTTCAAATTGCTTTACAGGCTTCCAGCCACAGGGCCCTCGTGGATCAAAAATTACACAACAAAACACAATTCACTAATACCTCGTTTTCAAGTTGAAAATCATGTTGTTCCCCAGCTGCTATGCTGAGACAGGACTTTCTTTGCTGGTCATAACACTGACCGAACGGGAACCATATTCTTCAGATCTCTATTGCCCTCTGGCCTCACTACCCCCACACCCTCAGTAAATGTGACTGCTTCATCTCCTCAATTCATCTAAATGACAAAATAAGAAATAACATTTTTATTCAAATTAATCACCAAGTATTGCTCCTACTTAGGTCAGTATAAGCACTCAAGGTTACAGATATAAAACAGTGCCATTGTGTTTTATTAACATTAACAATCCATTTTTGTTTAAAGCTTTTGGCTTTGTATTTTATCTCACCTAGGTTACAGTT
Organism: Acropternis orthonyx; assembly: GCA_035583155.1. Lineage (NCBI taxonomy): Eukaryota > Metazoa > Chordata > Aves > Passeriformes > Rhinocryptidae > Acropternis > Acropternis orthonyx. Next base: position 41,876,995 of record JAWWEU010000158.1, on the reverse strand, counting down.
ATTACCCCACAAAATGGAAAGAGTTCCTTTTTTATCCACTCAGGTCACTGTAAAAATATATATTTAAAATTATGATTTACAGTGAATAAGAAGCAACACACTGTATCTTTCGCCCACAAGGACTTCAAACTACTATTCAAAATTGCATGCACATTAAGGGACTGTTTCACTCAACCTATCTCTGAAGTCTAACAAAGAAGCTTTTCTGCAGTGTACAGCCAGAGCAAAAAAAGGACTTGTATATTCCATTAAAACTATAATGGAAAATAAGAAAAAATGTAAATGTCTGAGCTGAATTTTAATCAGAACATTGGTATCTACCAAATAACCAATACTGCAATGCCATGATGGGTGCCAGGGACATACAGACAACCCTGGTGCCAGGTTGAGGTGCTAGCTCTCAGAGTAAAGAATTTTTCATCAGCCACACCAGCTCAGGCCTTGCCTTCCACATTTGCTTGCTTACCTACTGCTCAGCTTTGCTAACCTGCAAGAACAGTCAGGACCACAATTTATAAGTGTGAACAAAAGAGTAAGGAAAAAGTAAATGGTTTGCTCTTAACTGTAGAAACTCAATAAAACAGTGGATTAAACAGAGTAGAAAACCGTCATTTTGCTGATAGATTATTTTAAAGCCATTCCACAAAATTTAATAGACCGTCTCATCTCACATTGTCCTGGTCCTTTCTGTGATCCACTACTCACACTCAGCTTGTGGTCCATCTGCTTTGCTCATCTTTCGAACATGCACTTGCCACCCCCCCTAGCACCCCTCACTCCACTCAGCCAACTGGCTGACAGTGCCTCGCAGCCAGTGCCTGCTACACTGCCCTCTGCAAGCCCTACGTCTACTGAAAACACTGGCAGAAAGCAACTTGCTAGTGATGGGCGAGATCTGCAATGAAGGACTCCTGCTCTGTCTTTCTGAAATCTGTACAAAACATAAATGCACTCATAGTCTATAAAATTGGACAGATTATTTTTCTTTTCCCCAGTGCTGGCCTGCTGCTGGTCTGGGGAAAAGAACAGATCTGGGAAATCTTTCATCCTCTCAGCTTTCTGATCTCTGCCTCAGTGCCTTCTCTGCTGCTCCCTTTCCTTTCCCTCTTCACACCACACTTTTAAGGGCAGTACCATGTTTCACCACAGCTCTAGCAGCTGGGAGCACACCACAGTCTGGGCCGGAGAGAGAGGCATTCCCCATATAATCCTAGGGTAAAACCACTGCCTGTGCCTCTGAGCCTCTGTGACTGTTCCCAAAAGGACACGCGGCGGCAGAAGGGAGGTGTGTGTCACAGTGGGTGCACGGATCCTGCTGCAGAGGAGGGTATGAAAGTCAAGCTCCTGAGGAAACAGCAGTGGCTGCTGTGGGCCACCATGGGGGAGCAAGAACAGAGACAGCAGGAGACAGCTTATCCATGCTGTGCTTTGGTCTATGCAGTAATCCCAGGCTCTCACTTTCATGAGTGCTAAATTCACAAAAAAATGTTTTTTTTAAAACCCACCACAGGCGATTAAGCTGTGATGTAGATTAATTAGCTGCCATATTTCATTTTTAAAATCAGAACTGGCCTGTGCTGACACCAGGGAAACTTATAATATTTTTACTCGTACCTAACTGCCTCTGATTTTTCACGCTGCCTAGAACTAAGCGGCTGCTCCCAGCCTCACTCACTCATGCCAGGCAACTGCCCACAGCCACTGCTGGAAGCAGTTCTGCTACACCCCTGGGGACGGGTGCTGGGATAAGGATGGAGAGTCAGGGATCTCCTAATGAAAGTGTTGACCCTGGTGTAACCCAAGTGCCCTGAGTAGCATTGCTTCAGAGTTGAAAACAAAAGATTGATGAATTGTATAATGTACTTTTACTGCTGCTAATTTTTCTGAGTGCTGCTGTTTTGTGTCTCCTGGAGGCTAACAGGCCCCTCTGGCCATAAAGCAATATTTACTCCATCCTGGCAGCTGAGCTGCTAGAGGCAAAACATGCGTCCTTGCTCCCTGAGTGACAAGGAAGTGTCTGAATGCACATTATGAAAAGCACGTATCTGACAGAGGTTCAGCACCACTACATGGAAACAGGGCTCACCTTCTACCTTCTCTTCCTGTGAAGTTCTTTCACTTAGCTCCTTTAAATCCTTGCAGAAAGCAGGGGATAGGCAACAACCTTGTTTAAGCAATGTCATGGACTGACTTTTCCAAAACTAATTTCTGAGGTGGCAGACTCTCCTGTCCAGCACTACACTGCTCCCTGCCCATTAAAACTGTAGCTTGTCAGAACAAATGCTGTTCAGCTGACCTCCACAAAGTACCTTTTAGTCCTGACGACACTTCGAGTAAGTGCTGGCTCAAAAACTCCCAAATCTACATCTCCTCCTGGAATTCTCTCATAGATTTAAGACATTCACACTCCTGTTGTTTTATGTACTGCTCTTACAAGAGTCATTCTAACAGCCCCTTCCTTAAGCCAAGGGGATGGTCAGAGACTCAGTTCAGCAAGCAGCCTCTCCTGCAACAGAGATGGAGCTTCATGGAAGATATTCTTGCTTGCCTAAGTACAGCCGGACACACACAAGAGGTATGTAAAGGCTGCATTCGTAAGGCACATAGGTGAGGTAGCAAATTAATTTACACCAAGAAATAGAAGACAGACATCATGTAGCTTTCTCTATGTTCACTGGCATATGAAGGATTTATATGAGTATCAATGCAAAGTACTCCTCAAAACCAGGTAAAACAGAGAACCTTCCTTTTCTTCCTCATGTCTATGTACATTTTCTAAAGCAAGCACTGCACAAATGTAAAGAGCTGCCAGAACAGGAACTACAAAGCAATGCCATCAGCCCATGAACTTCTCAAGCAGAAGAGGGTAGCCATGTGCTGTTCTCTGTTCCCTCCATCCCACTCAACAGAAAGGACTTCAGAGAACAGTAAAAGTTGGGAGAAAGTGAAACCACCATCTGCACCACAGTGCACGAGCCAACAAGGAGGCAACAGGTAAGCAATCTGTAATCCTGCAACACAGCATAAAGACTTGAAATCGTATTAAGAGTCAGCAGTGGCCAGCAGAACAGGCCAGAAAATTTTTAAAATTAGTTGGTGGTCCCCAGTCCCTCTCTTTTCCAGCTTACTGTAAGCTTTTCCTCCAGGGACTATTCTGTAATAACTCTACCTCAGTGAAAAAGGTCAACTAAGCTTTTCCAACTTCCATGCCAGAGTTGGTCTAACTTGCCCCTGCCAATGCAGAGGTCTCCACTCCCATCCCACCTCACATGTGTCATTCCTGCCTTCTCCACTGCCCTGGAGCAGAAGTGCAGCACAGGCCTCCTACCAGCTGCTAAACTGCATCTTTCTTCTCTACTTGCAGGGATGCTAAACACGCTGTAGTAAATCTCCTCATCCCAAGGGACCAGTTCTATTTCTTCAGGCCCCATGATATTACACACAGCAACTCTTCCCAATGTCAAAAGCTCCATTTCAAAGCTCCTCTTCCCTCTGAAATATCCTGCTGTTCTGTCTCATCACCTCTCCCCATTGCAATTTGCTCCCAGCACCACCTGGCTTTCAAGTTCTCCACAATGGGTTCAGGAGCCAGGCTGTGCTCCCAGCCAGTGACAGGGGCTATGATGGGTCTGTCAGATGGAAGGGACCTGTGTGTTTGCATGGGCAAGCTTTACATATGTTCCTCTTCCTCACCTCACATGGATGCTGCTGACAGTTTTCACCTTGTAGCAGAAAGACACCACATCACCCTCTGCAAATGTGAAGGAAAGTCCATTGCCAGATCAGTGGTCACACAGTGCACACTGAATTAAAAAGCTGGGAGAGAAACAAAGCAGTAGTTTTGTAAGGTTTGACCCCAATTTTTAAGCCAATTCTCATTCAATTTTACCAATAGAAACCTGTCCATGTGCTAGCAAAACTTTTTTTCCTCCTCTGTGATCTCTCCTTCTCCTAAAGCTGTTGTATCCAAATTTCAGCTTTTTGCAGGAAGTACCGCCTGTGAACTTGCAGTGTATGTTCAGTAAGTTAAATGAGAAGAGTGGTGAGAAATACGTGTTTCCTAACACGCATCAGACAAAAACCTCAGTCACATGTTAAGATGCAGCCACAGTGACTGGACTTCTGTCCTAAGCTTTTCAAGCCACCTTTGCTCCATCCCAGTCTGATCTCAAGCTCCATGACACGAGTTCTATCCTTGCCTGTCTGTCTTCCAGCTCATGATCAAACACAGCTCGAACAGTGTCCAGTGAAAGTATACTGTTTATAATCCAAAATGCTCAAGATCATTCTGAATCATGAACTCTCCTTTGGATCTCTTGTGCAGAGAAGTGGAGTACTGTTTGGTATTGCGTTTCACATTTCCTTGCAGCATCATAGTTATCAGGATTCTACAGAATCAGATGGTGCTAAACTTAGGTTTCTTCTTAGATTTCCCTGTGACATTTGCCTTCTCCTTTCTCTTGATTTTATCTATTGCTATAAAGATGCCCAGTTTGATGGCATTAAACAGATAGATACCTTAAAAAGAGCTTGAAACCAGAGTCAGGTCTCTTCTTCCCAGCTATCCTCTCATAGTCTTCTTTGCAAAGGGCTTCTCTTCCATGGGTTTTATCCTCACAAATTTGGCATAGGCCGCTCTCCTCTGGAGATCTCTGGAATTCTCCATGTGCCAGAATGCTTCTTTGGAGTCCTGCTTTATTCACCTCTGATGTGTTTTTGTCCCGGTAATATTCTTTGCAACTTCAGCGAGTTCACACTTCACCTCCTCTCACACCTCATTTGGCATTTTGTCCTCTGTGCATTTTAGCAATGCATCAAACTGCTCCCCATATACGACTATGTAGCCTTCTCTAACATGCTCCAAATTATTCCCAAAGGGTTGAAAGAATAATTTCATGCATTAGAAGCATGAAACCTGAACTCTGAAAGAAGCAGCCAGTGATCTGAGGCAGTAACTGCACCTGGCAGAGTTTTATGGAAGGAAAATCACTTGTTCCTGCCATTCCCATATGAAGCTTTAGTTGGTTCCTGTCCCCCCACTTCAACATAATTTTTTATATTGGTTCCAGGTATATCATCTTCTACTGTGATGTTTAACTGAATGACCTACTGTTAATATTGTGCCAGTTTTACGTCGGGGTATCCCACCTGATTTTCACAGTACTTGCCATTTACACAAGCAAAAATGACAGCAGATTCATATTCAAAGTACCTTAGAAGACGGTTTTAAAAATAAAGTTTCCAGACATACTCAAAGCTTGTAGATGGCTTCTTCATCTTGTGGCTTCTGCTTGTCTAGTTTCCCATATAAATTCTCAACACCAGCCTCTTCCTTCAACAGCAGTGACAGCATTTCATGGTTGTTAGCTGCTCTCAGAAGATGAAGTAACCTGATATAAATTACCTATTGCTGCGAGTGAAACAGAACCTGTTAGCACAGTAGTCACTTCTAGAAGGCTGCAAGTACTGACTACATTATTACAGAGAGAAGGTTTTCTATCACAGTAGAAGTCATTTTAATATGGCATTCTCCTCAAAGATTTTTCTGTACAGCTATTAAAGGGTTTTTTCCCTGGTTCAGTAGTCCACATCATGAACAGTGTGAAATCCTTGTCCTAACTCTCACGCTGGTGATGTACCAAAGCTACAGTGAGACCACTAAGATATAGTCCCAGATGAAACCAAAGACAACGAGGATTGAGAACAGGGGTCAAAATAATGTCAAGCCTGAAATGAATGGACTGTTCCCTGTTAAATCTGCATTTAAGTGTTGCTCATTGCTATTCATTTACCTTGTTAAGAAAAGACAGGGTAGCTGATAAACCAGCTACTGACTAAGAAAAAGATAAAGAGGATATTTAAAACTAGTACCTCTATGTATTCATCATACTGTGATGTGGATAAGCTATACTCTAAACTAAATGAGAAATTTCTCTATCTCCTAATGAGACACAATAGATGCTTTTGATGAACAACTATAAACTTAAGACAATATACCTGTCATTCTAACTCAGGCTGCAAGAGCCCAGTAATTCAGATCTCAATGACACAGTTATGCACTCCCAGGGAACCAGGTAGGGGATACTTCTTCTCCACATATATTTAGCCTAAATGTATCTAAATTTTTGTGTGTCACTTTATTAGGAAGAGACTAGCAAACTAGATAGAGTTTTGAGACACCACAAAACAACTGTGTAAACTCAAGTATGAGGTAAAAAAACCTCAAAGGACACAACATGAGGGCATGAACTGAAATACAGTAGGTGTCTTTCTGGACATAGGCAAACACTTGTTCATGGTGGTGGGTGAACAATCACTTGCACAGCTTGGCCAGAGAGGTTGTGGAGTCACCCATCTTGAAGACATTCAAGAGCTGTCTGGACCTGCTCCCAAGCAATCAGCTTTAGATAGTCCTGCTTGAGCAAGGGGTTGAACCAGATGACCTGCAGAGGTCCCTTCCAATCTCAACCATTCTGTGATTCTGTGAGAAAGCAAGAGATGGCTTCATTTAGGAAACTCTGCACAAATACACAAATGATGCAGTAGTAAAGACTGCATGAAACTCATATGCAAAAAACTAAGGCTTCTCTTTCCCCATTAAAATTGTTTTCCATGAGATCTTCATAGACTGGAATTACTCCTCAAGGGGTGTGGTGACAGCGTTCAAACTTACACCAGTAAGATGCTGCAGGGAGTGTGCAGAATAGGACACTGCGGGGATGACAGTCTCCCTGGAGGCTCCACAAGGTCCATGAACATGGAAACGCTCTCTTAATGCAGTAATGAGAGCACTGCCAAGATGCCCAGAAGAAACCCACATGTACTTTTAGAGGCCAAAGTAATGTGAACATTTTCAAAGAGCTGGCCTGTGAATAGGAAGGCGGAAAGGCTGCTCTCCAGGCAGGTCCTGCAGCCCCTTCGCAGCCCGGCGCACTGTCGGCGGAGCCCTGCAGGTGGCTGCAGAGCTCTTCCAGCTCCTACCTGCGCTAGAGCAGTGGGCAGTTGGAGGCAAAGCCACCGGCAGGTCCTACACTAAAGGAAGCAAAACTGTTCTTTCAAAAGATGGGTGCTTCCCTCTATGATGCCTTTACTTCTACACAAATGTAACAGCCAGTCGCCTGCAGGCTGAATATCACTGTCTTTACCCTCACAAAGATCTTCCATTTACAAGTTTTCCCACGACGACTGCTGAAAGACAGAGATGCTGCAGATCTTAAGTTGAGAGGCAGCGGACTCTTCATACACAAGGACAATTTGTCGCTGAAGACGGTTTTATCATGAAGGGTATGTACTCCTAAGAAGCTCTTATGGAGCAGATATTTGAAAAGATGTATGGATTCCTCCTCTTGCCCATGATGCCATATCCTCTTTCTCCCTTCCCCAGACGTCCACCTAACTGTGCTGAATGGCTGGCAGCCTTCTTCCTGTAACTTGTGTCAGGCTCAAGAACCATTCATGAAACAAGCCACTTTTGTCCACTGGCTTTCTCTTAAATTCTACCTTTAGATCTGAATCCTTTAAAAAACATAAATTAAAAAATTGAGATCTCCATCACTCTGGATGCTCTCTTTTCCCCAAAGCCATGTCTCTGACTTGCTTCTCCCCTATCCAGTCCTCCGCAGCTGATCTGTGTGGGGACAGGGGGCTTTACATCACAAAATTCTGTGTGCAAATCCTCCCTCTGTCTAGAGGGATTCGTGAGTTTTTCCATGCCCACCTTCTATCAGTTACATGTTTTGAGCACAGCATAGCCTGATGTTAATAACAGGCCTCTCAATGCATCACGGACAGCTCCCCACCACTGACACGCAGTGGAATTTGGTGCCCGTGTCAGATCACTGTCCTTGAAAACTCCCAGCTGCACTAAGATACCATGAATGGTTTCTTCATAGTATGTATTTACCTGGTCCGTTTCCAATCTGTGCATCTGAATAAAATAATTATCTCCTAAGAGGGAGTTGACAACTTAGACACCAGCCGCCCAACCTCTTTTCATCCATCCAATATTAGACTCGTTAGTCATCAGGATAACAATCCTATTTGCAAATCAGCTACCTTTATCAGATAACCAATGGGACCTAGCACAATACCTATTAGTCCAACAACATCACCACCAAGATATATAACTGCTTCTGCACAAAAATCTTTCTTCTAATCCTTCTTAAACTCAACAAGACTGATTGGTTTTTATTATTCATGAATTAATTTTTAACTCTTGGTCCAACAGGGGAATTGAATCTATAACATTTTGCAGAGGCTGAAGCAAAGTGATAATATGTTGAAAAAGTAAACCAGCAAAAAGAAGGTATTTTTTTTCTTCTTTCAACCAACAATTAGAATGTGTGTGTGTGTGTGGTGGGGGGGGGGGGCGGGGAGGGGTGTCTGAATCTGTTTTTCCCTAAACACCTGAGGGAAAATTCTAAGGAAAATTAGGGTATTAAAACATGTGTAAGTATCACATCACTGTACTGTGAGAGCTTTCATTCTTGTTTTATAATAATGTTATTTTTTAAAGGCCATGGAATTAAATTTGTTCATATTTTAAAAAATAAATCTGTGTTAGAATAAGAAATCTCAACAAAGACGGTCCATATTATTAGAGAAGTAATGATCATGGGCTTATAGTTCCTCTGTAATGACAGCTCCCTAACTGTAACTGCTAGGAAAAAAGACCTGCTCTGTTGGAAAATAAAAAACACTTAGAAAATGAATAAAAAGAGAATGGTCAGAAACACTATAGGTGACGAAACAAATTGCAAAATATCTCATAATCAAATAACTTTTTAAAGCTACAATTCCAGAAGGGGAAGCACACTGTATTTTCTGTCTTACCAAACCAAAATCACATTAAAAGGGGAAAAAAAAAACCTTCGAAATTAACCAAAAATTAAATAAATATACAAAAGTTGGTGATTTCGAATTTCTTTTATGGCGATGCCACATGAGCCCATCTTTATTTGGACAATGTTATAGCTGAATTTATGTTCTGCGTGCTGTTTTTCAAATTACTCTCATACTTTATTTAAGGAAGATCTCTGTATCTCTTTATAAATCAATGAATTGGTGATTTTTAAACAGAAGATCCAACTGCAGTTATTCAGTAGCACCTAACCCTATATAACCCATAATTATATATATTCTAAGAGAAACATCCAATTTTTATTTAAGCACAAAGCTTGTATATGGTATATTCGCACCGCACTTTACATTTACAACACACTTTCTGTGTAAGGCTGTGAACAGATTTACAAACTTTAATTAATAAGGACTCGCAACAACCTTGTGATGAAGGCACTTATACACTAATATACGTAGAAATATGCAACCACGTGCACAAGGGCTTACATATGCATAAACAGGCATATGGATAAGGGAAATAGTATACTATGTAATATTGAATGAACACTTGGCTATATATAAAATTATATAGTTCATATACATGTGTGTTCCGTTAATTCATAGTATATGCACAAGTGTGTAGAATTAAGCGTGTACACTCCCCAACAGACATCCATCCATACACTTACAGATCTCTATGCAAGGAAACTCTTTTCTCTCCTACTTTGATGCATTCTAGTCCTCTACAGTTTGCTTGGGTGCCCCTATGCAACTTGTATCAATTATTCCAAAAGAGATTTTATGTAAAATTCTACATATGGATGCATGCTACACTTAAACATCCTTTTCGTAAGGTCGTATTTGCTACAATCTATTAAGGCAAAGAGACCCCACAGGAGGCAAACTTATTCACTCTTCATGATGTCCAAGCGCAAAAATGCAAGTTCACATGTCAGGATTTCCTTGGTTTTGAAGGCGAGTTCTGATTGCATCAGACAGCTCTGGTCCCTTCCCTACCCGAGTCCCTGGTCAGGCTGCACTGCAGGCTGCACAGCAGTGCTTGGCAGCTGCTGTTTAACGCAGGTGTATGGAGAGCTCTGATCCAGCCAGATACCTTTGCACTATCAATGAATAAGGTAACAAAAATTGCCTACTAAAGCGTCAGGCAATAGGCACCACAGCTTTTAGAACTGTAGAATGTTTTCAGTGTCTCCCTATACCATTATCCCCTTAGCCAAAAAAAAACCAAACCAAATCAACAACAGCAATAAAACACACACACACACACACACACACACACAAAACCCCATCAACAGAAATACAAAAACTATGAAGAAACTGAATTAAATTCTTAAAGAGAAAAGCAGAAGCAATGTCGTTTGTGTCCAAAAAGGAACCGAAGAACACACAAATTCAGTCCTTCTAAGAAATTAAATCGCTCTTCCCCTACAGCACTTGCTGAACTGTTAAAACTAGATGACAGTCATATACCATACATGGTCCGGAAACAAAGAAAAATAAAACGATAGGAACTCCTCAAAATTACTGTATAAATCAAAGACTGTTTTGAAAATAAAAAGCAAGGTATGTAGAAAATGTACACATTGAAAACGTGTACTGGTTGATTCTGGTTATGTGCACCAAAACCAAATTTTAAAACAAATTCCTGAAATCAGTAACATCTTATGTTCTCCGCTGCTATGTTGCCACATTTGTGAAAAATTCATCTAGATAAGTATAATTTCTTAAATCAGGAAACTAATAATACGTTTTAGAATTAGAAACCTGTCAGCTTGACTGAATAAAAAGAGAAACCGTATAGAAGACAGGAAAAATAAAATCTGTTGAAGAATAATTCTTTAGTGTCCTTCAGCTGTTTAATTTTTCAATATATAAAATGATGTAAATCTCAGTGAGAAATTTGGTTTGTAATCATTCATGTCAGTACATTAAAAAAAAAAGTACTTGCCGCAACTGATGGAAAATCATATTTCTGTCTTATTTTCAACCAAGTGCTTACACGTTCTTAAAATTATCATCTTCATATGCAAAATCATAACAGGAGATTTGAACATTTTTTTTAAGCTGTTCTTTTGACCTTTGTCTTGAGTGGAAGGACAGCGAGACAATACACTCACCAGCATTGTTCACAGTGACGGCTCCATCATCGGAGATTGAGGGCCATTATTATGAAAGGGAACTTTAAAGTGCCATGAGAAAAAGGGGAAAAAACTAGAAAATAGCACTTTTAAATACACTGTATGTATAAACTGCCTTTCAGACCAGCAGACACACAGCAAGAAGAAATCTTCACGTAAAAACAGCTGCAGTAAAACACCGACAATCAATTCAAAACAAAAGGTGCTGTAAGAAATTTTGTCCTGCTATGCAGGATACTGTAAGCTGGAGGTCCCAGTTCCACCACCCGCACTACAGCTAAGCTACTTTAAGAGAAATATATGGCCCTTAAAATACTTGGTAAATCCAATACAATTTTCAGGAATGGAAAAGGAAAATTTGGACTGAAAAGGGGGCTCCCAAAGGCTCTTATCCTACCAAGAAGAAACTAGAATGGGCTTCCTTTTCCTTCCAAGCCTTCAACAGGATGCAGTATTTGCGAGATGTCCTTACAGTCATGACAAAAAATTGTATAAAAACAGCCACCCCTCTCTATATTTAACTTATTTCCTTTTATATAAAAACATATGTGAGAATAAATAAAACTCTGTCCCAAACAAGAACAGTCCTACAACAAATTTTATTGAAATTTAAGTACTATCTTGAAATAAATAAAGAAAAAAGAGATAATAATAGTCACATGAAAAAGCAAAGTAGCACCCTTTTGCATCCTATGCACACACAAGTTTGTGACTTTATGAACACATTCTGTGTTGTTCATTAAATCCTTATGGATCAGGAATATTCTTTGTAGGACAAAAAAGTCATCCTACGGGTGGCTAGACTGAGATTTGCCAGGAATCCACAAAATGAACAGGATTTGTTAGATATTTATTCCTCCCCATTCAGAAAGGGAGCGCATGAAAATTCCAGCTCAGCAGGGACAGAGAGCCATCGCAGGTTGTGTGATAACAGCTTGCCACCTGCTTTTCGCAAGTTGTCTCTGCGAAGTGCAAGGGGCACTGAGTAGTAATGCTGCCTGTGGTGATACGAATGCACTGAACAGCTCAGTATGCAAAAGCACTTACTGGTACACAGTGCTCTTCACAAAGGGCATTGCAGAATGCTTTCCAGACTGTGTCAGAAGCACTGGGAGACGAAATATTAGTGCATGTGTCACAGGAGGAACATAAGCACTTGCTAGTACAATAAAAGAAGCTATAAGCAAATACAGGTACAATGCTGCTCATAGCAAAAAAAAAACCCGGAGAGGTCGGGGTGGGAGGTTTGGAGGAAGACAGGAAACTTAGCAGCAGTCAGATTAGGAGGAGCATTTCTCTGCAAGAATAGCAAGGGTTAACAGGAACATACAAGCTCTGGTCCAGTCAAGATAGGGTCAAATGATGTGCAGCGAAAGTTTCAAGTCCTCAATTCCCCAGAGCTTGTTTGCTAATTACATTTGCAATTACAAACATGACAAATATATTATTATACAGTGTGTTCCACCTTGAGCAGACATGTTTCTCCTCACGGACAGTCACTGCCAGCAGCCAGACTCTCAAGCACTGGAAGAATCAAAGTGCACTGTGCTCCAGCTGCAAGAATCATTTTGTGGGCATCTCTATTGCTTTGAAGAGACGGGGCAAAGCTTTAGAGAGAGGCAGCATAGCAGAGACAGAAACAAAAGCAAAGAATAAGTTACTACAATATGATTCCTAAGAAGCAAAACTCACCAGGTGAATAGCTATTACTAATAAGTAATACTAAATTATGTTCTGTTACTGATGACAGACACAAAGCATTTTGTACATGCAAGCTACATAGAAATTACTACATTTACAACTCAAATGCAGCTGATATCGGGACAACAGAAAGAAATCACATTTTTTGGTTTTTTGGCAAGGTCACTGTAGCCGCATACTGTTAATATCTTATTTGTTATGTCCCTTTACTGAACAAACAATCATCTAACTCAGAGTTTGCCATAGAAACTCTGATCTTTCCTCCTTTTCCCCCCAGTTTCTATAGCAGCATTACCTAAGAAGCTCACTGCTGGGTTCTGGACAGATGTTAAATTTACTCGCTCACACTGCACAAACTAAAAATTCTGTTGTGTTCCCTAGCTATAATGTTCCCGTCAGTAGCTCCATGGAATAAAGAGCAGGTCTAATCGGGAAGAATTTCCTAGTCTCTGCAGTCTACCCTGGAATTGCCAACGTGCAACACTAGCTGCCACTATGACCCCCAACTCCTAAACCAAGGAGCGCAAGTTAGAATAAGTTGGGGAAAGGATTTTGGCTTTTATATCCAAGTTTGTCACCACTTTTTTCTACTTTTACTATTTGTTTCCTTAATTAAATCTCTCTTAGGCATTTTACACTCTTAAGAGAAATTCTACCATGCTCCCAATGGAACCCATAAAGTTCATATACTCTCAGGTTTAAACCTTCTCCCTTTTTCTGTTCGCCAAGAGAATTTGTATCCTTTGAGCCCTGAAAAATTACATAAACAGACCCACTGACACAACACACAAAACTTCTTACTGAACTGAAATTACTTGAATAGTACAGGTATTTTCAAACAACACGTAATTCAGAGCAGTAGTGACAGCACAGAAATAGGGCTGGGGAATAACAGCAGACAGTCTCACAGAGAGTAGAGAAATGCTCTCTTGGAGAGAAGAAAACGGGATGTGAAATCTCTATCACAGCAACTTTCTCTGATGCAATCTCTCCAAAGTCCCCTTTCAGGCTAAATGCAATATTTATTGATTACTTCAAATCAATACAATGAAAAAAATCCTATTTTTTAAATATATTGATCTTTCCATATTTCTCAATAATTGATAATGATTAGATCATGTTTACTTTTACAAGTGGAATTAGAAGAGGAGGGAAAAGTTAATACAAATACTGTAAAGGTACCGATTTCTTCATCAGCCCAGTGTTCACTAAACTTAGTGTACTGAGACCCCATTTTATGATGGGAACCTTGTCAGAAACCCAGTAACTACAACAATTCCCTTACAGAGGTTTTTCAATTTATTCTGCCAGCAAAACCAACAACTCTCTCCCGTTCTCCCCAATTAACACCTCCTCCCTATCCCAGCCTCTGAGCAATATTCTGAGCAGACAGTTGCATTCAGATTCTCTGACTCAGATTTCCGCCCATTCACAGAATATGGAGATTTCCAGTAACTTCTGAAATCAAGTCACATTTCTTCAGTCTATGCATTAGGGTCAGTGACAGCAACTTTGCTAATTCTCTGCCACAGGGTCGGAATTTGCTCCTTCACTGCCTTAAAATTCCAATGTTATACCTGTCCATTTCTCTATCAAATATGTAATTTATTACTTTCAACTTCTTCCTTCTCTTCATAAAATAATTTTTATTTTTATTAGATCAATGACTCACATGTCTTTCTTGTACATCAGAGGAAACAGTGTGAGAGACATACCATCTGGCAGGATGCCCTCATTTGCCAATGATTTTTATTTTACCTTCATGATGGCTCCTCGGTCAGTTTCTGTCTGTTATGTAGAATATTAATTAGAAACAGAAGTGACAATTTAGTAGTCCTATCAACATTTCTGGTCACAACTATAACTAGGCAGAAAAATACTCTCTGGGATGTGGAAGTTAATACAGAAAAGTAAAAATGCTGTATTCCACATTCCTTTGAAACAGCCTTAGGTTTGTATAGGAGAGATGCAACAGCAGTGTTCCCTATGACCATACATATGCATGTGTATCTACCTGCATATAAATATTTGCAGATGCACACATATGTTTGTATGTGAATATAATCACATCCTTTATATGTCAGTGTCCATTTGTGGTGTCTGCACATGCATTTCCTTCCTGCTGTACTGCAGACGGATGTTGTCAGTACAGTGTAACTAATGTATTCTCACCATATGCCCTCACCTGAGAGACAAACTGCAGGTACAAATCACTGCCTTTGTTAGTTTCCCAATTCAAACTCACACAAAAGCGTCTTCCTTGGAGCTGTATCCCCTACCCCGGGAATAATTCTCCCCAAGGTCAGTACCAAAATGTACTAAGTGGCTGCTAAAGAGTAGATTTCTATGCAAGAAATTAAATACATACATGGCCTTAAGAACACATTCACTAGGGGTCAAAATTAGCAAGATGGATTTTCTTCCTCTCCTTGCACACTCTCCTCCACACAACCTGCTAACCAGAACTTCTGCAGGTTCCTGGTGTAATCACTCAGATCAACACACACAGGCAATGGAAAGGGAACTTTCACTGCTTGAGGAAGATAAATACAAAACCTGAGGAACAGATTAGGGGTAAGGAATTCTTTTGCTTAGCTTTTGTTCGCACTCTTCTTGAGAGTGACTTAAAAAACATTAAGATCTTTTCAAACTCCAAGGTGAAGGGAAGTCACCTCTCCTCTCCTTTGCCTTGTTCATTTTCTCTCTGTTTCAAAAATTGTGAGATGAAACACAGTTTCCAGGGAACTGTATGGATCACATATTGAGTGACCACATCCACCTCTCTTATGACATTCTACTCTTCCTCATATTTTTTCCTATAGTTTTAACATGCAACTAAACAAGAAGAACCAGTTTGCAATATTTCTAAATTAACTACTAATTTAAGGTTTGACAGAAACTGCTTTCCACAGAACTAAATACTGTATTTAAAACAAAAAAAGGAAAACAACTATAAAATCATTTCAATAGCTAGCAGTCAGAAGAGTAAATCAGTACAGTAAGAATAATATGCTTACACAGCTAGTTAGGGATACAGGCACAAATGCAACACCTGTATTTACACTGTATGTTCACAGTGTAATTGGGTTACAGTGGGAGAAAAACAT
Organism: Acropternis orthonyx; assembly: GCA_035583155.1. NCBI lineage: Eukaryota > Metazoa > Chordata > Aves > Passeriformes > Rhinocryptidae > Acropternis > Acropternis orthonyx. The sequence continues at coordinate 41,861,190 of JAWWEU010000158.1, read as the reverse complement.
GGCTAAATGGATATATACTGGGCCAACTCCTCAGCTACAGGAATGTAATGTGAAATCTAACCTTAATAAACAAGAATGTGAATTCAATCAGTACCTGACACACTGCACATATACATTTAAATATATTGTATTTTTAAAGCTTCCCACATCTTAGTTCTCCCAATAACTTTCTCCAGACTTTCCTGTATCGCTGTACTCCTTTAATAAAAAAAAAAAAAAAATTAAAAATTTAGCTTGATGTATTAAATTATATTTCTCTGTCTCTCTTCCCCAACCTCAACAATGTTAAAGAGAAGGTTTGCCGGCACACAAAACCAAGCAATTCTTTAAACAAAGAGCTCTCCAATAGTTTCTCATCTCAAAAAGCAGCACTCTCTGTCTACCATAAAGCCATAGGGGCTCAGTGGTACTTTCCCCAGGGCCACCTTCATCTGTCTACTCAGCAGCCAAGGAGTTGTGAATATGGGTAAGGTGCACTTGACATTTTTGAGATCTGACTGAGAGCCCACGAGAAAGTAAAAAGGGTGAATGGTAATACAACATGCGGATTACTTCTTACTGTTTTCATGTTGTTTTGAGTTCCTTTTTCTCAATTACAAAAGTAAAAAAAAATAAAAACAAAAAGTTAAGAGGCAATATAGTAAGTGATGAAGATCTATCTTATGATTGTGGCACTTTGTTCTTTTTTTTTATTAAGGTAAATGCATTTTCTATTTTTGCCTTAATATTAAAAGACTCCCAGTTGCATACAGAACACATTTCCCTTAAGAAACTGTTTGTTTATTTTTAATTCAAAATGGAGCAGCCACAAGTGAAGCACCAGTGGGGAAAAGAAAATCACATGGGTTAGATTATTAATTTCTATTAACAATACTAAGTCTCATTTTAATGAAACTGCTGGAAGCTGGGGATTAAAGGAAGCAGAAATGAGTGTAAAGACAGATGGAATATCGGGAAACAAGAGACAGACAAATAAAAGATGAAATGAGGAAAGAGCGGTATTTGGGAGGGATTTGCTTGGTTTAAATTATTTTAATTTTACTAAATACAATGTGTTCTTAAGACAAAAGCAATGAAATAGGCAAAATTACTTCACTCCCACCTCTGATGACACCACAAAACCCGCATAGGTGACACACGGATTAACATGCAAACACACAAAAGGGGGACTCTGCTCAGGGTGAGATTTATCAGAGAGGAGGAATGCATTTAAAATTAATTGTTCCAGTCAGCTGTATGTAAACGCTGAGAAGGTTTAGCCTTGCGTCCTAACTTCCTCAACAGGATCAAACCAAACTTAACATGATGAAGTGATTTTAAACACAGAATTACCAGGCACAGCCCGCTTCGGAATACAAAGAGCAGTAGCAGGTGCTAAGGTATCAGTCACCGGTCCCAGCTCGGGATGTCTGCTTGCCAGCCCTCCGACTCACTCCACTCTTTCCCCGGGCAGGCTATCCAAACAGTAAGCTGTGGGAAACTGAATTTCCACAGGGCATTTCAGGTGAAAAACGGGCTTTTAAAATAAAAAACAATGCTTTAATGGATCTGCTCCGTATAATTTTATATGCATATCTCTTCACAGGCACCTAGTAATTCATCTAATAAAAATCCTAGCACAGACGGAAAGTAAAACTGCGCAGAAAGGACTGCCAGCGCTCACTGTTAGCTGCCTGCTCCTAGGAGATGAAGCGTTAGAGGGAGAAGTTACACGGCAAGAAAGACACACACCAAGACGCCGACCCCCCCCCTCCCCAGGTGCTGTTCCGCGGACTCCGCCGCACCTGCTGGCCCGGAGGTGCGCCCTGCCCTGCGCTGCTCTGCCCGCTCCCAACACCGGCACTGGCGGTGCCCGCGGCGGCGCTGCGGCAGGCAGGCAGGCAGCGGGACTGCGGGGTCGCTGCCCCATCCCGCCCGCAGCGGGACGCAGCGCCGGTCCCAGCTCGCCCCCGGCCCGCCCGGTCGCTGCACCGCACGGCACGGCACACTCACTGGTTGTGGTAGCCGAGCGGGTCGGAGATGCACAGCTCGGAAATGTCCATCAGTCCAGTTTGAGCATTCCCGGTTGGACGAGAAAAAATAAGAAGGGAAGAAGAAGAAAGAAACGGAAAGAAAAAGAAACCACAACAGAACAACTAAACTGCAGCGGGGTGGGAGGGCGGGGAGCGGCGGGAAGAGGAGCCGGCCCGAGCCCGGCGGCGGGGCAGGAGCGGCGGGACGCAGCGCCGCTCCGCTCCGCACCCGCGTGCGGACACACTGACGGCGGCAGGAGGCGGGCGGCGCACAGGACACGGCCACGGGGGATTTCGCCGCCCCGAGCCCCGCTGTAGCTTTAACGCCGGGAGACGGATGGAGACGGCAGGGCGGCTATTGGCTCCCGCGCAGGGGCTGGGCTTGGAGGGCGGCTGGGGGAGGCACGGCCGGGGGGGGCCGCCGGACCCGCACCGGCACCGCAGCGGGCCCGGTGGTGCCCGCGCAGCCCCGGCGGCTCCTCCGGGATGGGCGGGGAGCGTCCGGGCCGGGGCCAGAGGAGTCGGGGCAGCGGGGGGTGCGGTGCGGGCCGCCAGCCGGGCTGGCCCCGGCACGGCCGCCGGCAGCGCGAGTGACACGGAATCGCGGCTCCGGCGCGGTCCCGCCGCGGGAACGGTCCCAGCGGCAGCGCCCCTTCCCTCTGACCCACTGCTCTGTCTCTCGCGGACAGCGGCTGTAGAGTTTAGGGTTGTACACAAACTTGAGGCGAAGGGTGGGTGCACCGTGCGCTATTGACACGGGCATGCCGGTGGGCGGCTGTGCGCCAAGGCAGCTGCTCACACGCACAGCACAAGGCACCAGCGTGCCACCAGAACATGCACATCCCAGGCACTGATACATGCAAACACACGACTCCATAAACAAACGTTGTGCACATGCACAGACCCGCGTCTCACAGCGGCACAGCCTAAATGCTGCACTCGGACATCTGTTTTCACACACACACACAAACGTGTGCAGAAGAGTGCCCGAATCCCGTTTCAAAGCACTGTAATTCAGATGTCACTTCAGTGCAGTTTATGAAACCACACTGGGATAAATCCTGGCACATGAGATCAGACTCAGACATTCAGGATAACAGCACATACTCCCAGGCACAAAAACCATAGCTACAGAGCCTTGGCAATCTTCACAAACATAAAAGCTGGCACATACAACTAATTTTATGAGGCATGTTTTCAAAGCTCTGCATATGTACTGGCTGCTGCTAGAGTCTGTGTGCTTTCACAGTTCCCTCACGCATTTTCACACTCATACAATTCCACTGCATATTTACAGCAACATACCAACACCTATCTGAAGGTCCCTCTCCATAGAAGCACGTGAACCTCTCGAGCACATGCCTACCACAGTCTTGCACTGAATGCCTGACTCACACAGAGCTGCACTAAAGGCTCTGTTTGTCCCTTGCTACCTACTCTCCACCTTCCAAACTGCACTTGCAAACCTCACTTGTCTCTCTCCCATGCTTCTACTTCATGTTTAGATGTTTGCTGCTCAAATATAAACAAAAACTAGAGGCCTTTTAAAAATAAAAATACAAACAAACATACCTGGATAAAAGCTTCCTTCTCTTATGCCAGGCAAATAAAAATGTAGAAATTAAGGGAGTATTTCTTAACATAAAACACAGAATCTAATTTGAGGCAAGAGTGTACAATACCAGGAGAAGCAAAGGACAGACTAGAGCTTTTTGAATGACAGAGGTGATACAGCATAGAAGAAAATGAAATGTGGCTTAGCTATACGCTATAAAGACATTAAATTAGGCTTTTCATACAACCAGTATTTGTAAAACTTGAGAATATTCAGAAAAGGGGAACAGCCGAATTCACAGCCCGTGTAAACTGTCATTGCTTTATTGAAGTCTGTCAAGGCAAATTCCTCACTACCTCCTCTACCAGAGATCTTAACAAATGCCATGTAAACTGATGGTGTGCCCTAGCCTGTCCCCAGGCCATGTGAGAACAAGTTGTGATGTGATTAGCTATCCTTAAGACAGGACAGTCTAAGGATGTCAAGACAGAGGTCTTTTATGGTGAAAGGTACATATGAAAACACAGAAAACAGGTTAGTTTAGAAAATGGAGACAGAGAGAAGATTCATCCAGTTTTAAGAGTACAGCAGAATCTGGTTACTTGAATGTTGCAGGTGATACTATTCAGATTATACATCTTTCCATGAAGCAGAATTAATACAAATGAAACATATATACATATACCTTTGTACACTTCAGTGATATATCATCACAGCAGAAACTCTAAGATGCTTTAAATGTTTGAGACAAAAGACGAGCTTTGGCAAGGCATTAACATTAGTAGGGCCCTAGACTACCTGCAAGGAATCTCACTAACCACATCAGAGAACACCTGACCCAAGCACAGGCAAGAACAACGAAATCAGCACCCTTGTGTTTCCAACAGAAATCTGAGGTGAAAGAGAACTTAGTTGCCCCATAAAGAAGATCTTGATGCACAGTAGCAAGGGAGGCTGGAGGAGGCACACAGGGTCAGGGCCTGTGCATATGAAGGTGTTTGCAGTGAGATGATTTTGACAGAAAACAATTTTCTCCAGAAGGATGCACTCTGGATCCTGACTGTGCAGAAATTAGCTCTGGTATAGGCTCTCAGTGAATGGGAGACCAGAGTGGGAATGGCTTGGCAGCAAGTCCTGCTGTCCCAATAGCTGATGTTTTAATTTTGTACTTTAACTATTATCCAGGCTGAGGTGAGGCAAGCAGGGAGCCATATGATTGCCTGGCACAAGGTCCACAGGTCTGAATTAACTGATATGAACAGTACAATAGTGGGTTTGTACTCTGGAAATGGGCTGTTGCTGACAGAGGACTACCTGGGTGATGTGGGCCTTTACAGAGTGGTGCAGAAATGTAATATTAATCTCTTCTGACCCACTGCAAATGAACAAATGGAGCTGCCCCTGCCTTGAGAGTAAGCTGTGCACAGGTCTGGCTCTTCCTTTCTGATAAGGATAAGAAAGGAATAGTCTCTGCTGGCTGGGCTTGATCTGCCAACCTGAATTGCCCAAGAAAGAGAACAAGAGTCCTGCAGACTGATTTTGGAACTTCAGGAGGCTTCATCCTTTGCAAACCTTTCCACACAAAGCACTTGATGAGCTCTTCTCAGAGCTTTAGCCAATTTCTCTTCCCTCAAAGAATAAAGAAGGAAACACTGTTCTAAACATGGCTATCCTTTTAATATATGGGGTTTGGGTTTTTTTTTAAACAGTACCAGGACAAGGTTATAAAAGACTGTAAGATTAAGCTGGTAGATCTGCAAGACAAAAAACTCTGTTTAGGTAAATCCAAGGCAGAACTGCATATGCAACAGCAGCAGTAGCTTGCCTTGTGGGCAAAGCCTTTGTTTGCTGCCCTGACAGAATCCTCCCCTGAAACTGATGCTCTCTCACTTGCAGGAGGGGCAGCAAACAGCCCCAGCCATTCAGTCTGTGGGCTCTGACCAGAGCCTACCCCACAGGTGCTCTAGTAAGTGCTACCCGTTGGGATGAGTTTCATAAGGCAGCCTCTGGCTTTGAGGTCACCAGTTGTCCTCACACCTTGTCCCAGTGCAGAACAACAACATTCCATCAATGTTAGTCTTGGACAGATCACAATCGGAGTGCTACAGGCTGATGGAGTGATAGGCGGCATCCATTCTTTGAGACATCCAATCCTCCTCCAGGGATGGAGAGAAGGAGGGAGATGAGAGAAAGAGAGGGAAAGAAAGAAAGGAGGATGATGAGAGAAGGAAGAAAATAAAGAAGAAAAGGAAAAGGAAAATAAAAAGGAAAAGGAAAAGGAAAAGGAAAAGGAAAAGGAAAAGGAAAAGGAAAAGGGAGGGGAAGGGGGAAGGGAAAGAAAAATTGTCAGACGTGTCTCTACTTTTGCTGACTCTTCCAAGAGATAATGGATAGTGACTTTGAAGACTTTCCCCCAGCCTTCAATGACTAATCTGGTTTTGATAAATTAATTTTTTACTTTAAAAAAAAACCCCAAAAACTTTTATCATGTAATAACAACTTTCCATCAAGTTGACTGACTGATTGGCAGAAATTTCATTTGGTCTAATACATGAGTAACCTGCAAATCATGCAAACAAACTTGATTTCAATTGTTGATAAGACTATTTTTTTGTGAATAAGGAAAATGAAGAAGAGGGAGAGATCTAGTTACTTTTGGCGATTTGGGACTTCCCCTCCCCCCCCCACTTTTATGAAGGCCCTATTATTGTATTCTTATAAGGAAATCAGTAAAATGGTATATGCACAGGGCAAAAAAATAATAATTAGGAGAACTAAACTGGGCAGAACAGACTTGTGTATACACATTTTTATCTTGCCCACTGGGGAAAGAGGAATTTGATGACAAGAAACCTCTCCCAGCCACTGTCTCGTTTAAGGAAACAGTTACAGACGGGTCATTGGGGTGAATTCAGAAGACAACTCTTTCACACTTTTGAGGCCAATATAACCGCTTGGACTTCACACAAGTCACTGTGTTGTATGCCCCAATCCCTTTGCTTTGCAAGGCTGGTAACCCTGGAGAGAAACTTAAGTACACTGAGCACAGATCCCTAATTACTAGTAGGCTTTCACCACATATATTCTCTGCCCTAGTAAACAGCTATCCCAGATACAGACTCTATCCATGAGGACAGAACAGCCTTCTTTATTTTGAGCCCTATTCTATTTTCCCTTACTACACCCAAGCAAAGCGTTTTTTTTCTCCCCACCAAAAATAATGTCTTATTTTCTACCAAACTCCAATAGGATTTTTCCCCCCAAAAAACCAAATTGGCCTTGAGAACAGAATGCTTCCATCTAAAAGGTATCTCACCATCACTGCTGAAGCTCAACATCTCCTTAGGCAGAAAATAGTTTTCACATTGTGATTTTTAAGCAACAATGAACACCCACCTGAGCATCCTTAGACATGCTTTAAGCATTCCCCAGTCTTTAAAAAGTGCCATAATTCACAACCTGTAGACCGCCAAATCATGTAATAAAGAGGTTGTGTGGCTTGCCTCAGATCAGTCTGAGTAAATCTGTAGCAGAGCAAGAGTCTGAATACAAGTGTCTTAAGCCTTGCTATCCTGCCTTGAATGAGAATTCTGTCCCAAAACCATAAGTTTACATCTGTGTTAGGAGCCCTGAGATAAGACAAATACAGTCACCACATTGTCAATGAAAAGTCAAAGCTTTCTTTTAATAACCCCTTTTTTGTTGTTGTTGTTGGTTTGGTTTTGTTTTTTGTTTTGTAGGGCCAATGCTGTTTTGTGTCCTTTTTTACCTGTTTTTGTCTTTGCAGTGTTAATAGCAGGACTCTATTCCAGAGCAGAACATGTTCCTGCTGACATCTGAAATGAAAGTGCACTGCAGAGACACACATGCGCAAAGACAAACCAGGCGAAGCTATACTAACTTTTGTAAAATCAAAACAGGGCATCAAGGAGGCAGGTGCAGAGTATTCTACCAAATGGGAAAAAAATAAGGACAATGGGAAGAGGACATTTCTTTCCAGATTATGGAAGGACCTGTAATAAGAAACATATAAAGAGGCAGAAGAGGAAATTATATAGCTGGGATTAGGCCTTCTGCTCTCTCCTGCATCATCAGTTAAGCTGGGGTATTTGATATGAACTTCTATCCTCCTTGCCCAGAAATATGGAAGTGTATCTTCTTTCATGTTTTGGCCATCTACTTCTTAGTCTTTGCCTAACTCTTGTTTAACTAAGTGGACAGAAATCTCCCTCAAAAAAAGATATGTAATTACAGAGTTAGGTGGATCTTGTAGACTTAGAAGACTTCAATGAAAAGCTGTGAGCCAGACCCAAATTTTGACCTGTTGCTGATCTGTATTACACTAACCCTCAGCTGAGCCACTGTGGTCAGGCAGAAGGTGACCAAGACCTTGATTAGAACGTGATTTTATTCACACTCATAGCTACACATCATTTACTAGCATACTCACTGCTATTTCGTATCCTCTTTCCAAACTGCAGCAAAGCAGAAATGAATCCTTCCCCATCCATGATCCTAGGTGTCCACAGGGCAGTAGCTGGGCTATTTGCTCAGGTACCAGGAGGAAGGAGGGAACACAAGGCATCAAGGAATCTCTGCTGAGCTGTTGCCAATCCTCAATCACAATGCCATCACAAGCATGGCCTTCCTAATTGGGTGGTTCACCCTGTCAGGTAGGATATGAAGTGAAACAGCATCTTTTCAACTTTAGCGTTCCTACCTCAGTACACTACCTTCAAGTCTTGTAAAAGGCCAAGGAGGATGGTCAGGAGAACCGGGGATGCTTGTTCATTGCTCTGATTTGGGGAGATGATTAGCTGATTCGCTCTTCGAGCCCATGCAGTCTAAGCTTATCTTTTCTAATCACTCTAAACCCATAATATTCACAGTATCAGCTTACTCGCTGAACTGATCAAAAGAAATATCTGTCTTGTTGGGAGAAATAACAGTTACTTACTGTTATGCTGGAAGCAAAAAATGAAAACATTTTTGGCATGTGCATTGATAATGGCAAGTGTCTCAACCCAGAAAAGGAGTGGGGCTTAAAGAAGCAAAATGTCTCAAAGTTACTACTGTTAAGAAAGTATGCCCACTGAGGGTTACCAGTGAGAATGGAGGGTAATTTTTCCAAGTCTGTGATGGAAACAGTGGGCAAGATAATTTATTTCCCAGCAACAGTAATGAGGTAGGTCCAGTGACCCAGACTTTAAAGTTTGAATACTATGACATGATGAAAAACAGTGGGTAAAGTGTGCAATTTTCTCCTAGCTGGGTTCTCTGAGTAGGTAGCACAGTCCTTTTGGAAAATGAGATAGACAGTTCTAAAGAAGCAAAACAGTGAAAGGACTTTTCTATCCAGGGTGTAAGGGATGAAGAAAGCAAGTATTAAAGATCTTCCGTTCCCAGCAGGAACCTCCATCTGGCCTCATCTGGACACTGTTGATAGAAGACTATTGACTTCACCAGGTCAGCCAGGCCAAAACAGAGGAACTCACCAACAGTGCATCTATACAAAACTATTTTACAGCGCAAGGAACCTGCAAGTCCCAAGTGACATCAGCAAACTTGATGTAGTTTCCATCTGGGAAAAGCAGAGATATCAGATGATCCAGACTGCTCTCCTGGTCCCCTTCTCAAGCCTCAGAATACTCCACTTTCAAACGTAAGGGACTACAGGTTTTGGCTAGAGCCAGACATGGCAGAGGCTGGCTTCGTTCTGAGACACTGTATCAGCAGCACAACCACCTCAAGTCTCCTCTGCTCTGAATCTCCAAACAGCTCAGTTAAGTACATGACCTTTTTTAAGATTTGTTCTGTACTAACTTTAGTGTTTGAAGAACAACGCTGATTTTTTTCACAGCTCCCTCTTGAGTTTATTTATTACTTGAACTACATTTATTTCAGTTGTTGGACAAGAACAAATTGCTGTGACAGATTATTTGATTAAACAACTTTGCCAACAAACCCTATCCCAAGCTTCTTAATATACTTTAAACTTCTGAGTTCCATCACGAGGTACATGTCTGTATCTCATTCAGACACCTGCAGTAAAACACATTAGAAAATCACTGCTGTATCTGCAGGTCATTACAGTCAAACAGTATGCCTACAGACCATGAATGATCATGTTTTTGCAGTACACTTTTAAAAAATAAAGAGAAAAAATAATGAGAAAAGTAATTCTTGCTTATACTGCAAAACATCACTTAGAAGAGGCAGAACAACTCAGGACCATATAAATATGTCTACTTTAGCTACACTTTATATGCACATACAATATCAAGGGAGTAGCCGGTCACAAAGAGACAGATGCTGGTTACCAGGAAAAAAGCTCTTCCATGCAAAGGAAAGAAGTTGTTTCACCAGCTGAGTCCTCATTCTTTTATGCAGCTATATGTACTCTGAAAGATGGCAATCTCTCTCGTGTGTGGAAGTACAAGTGACTGGATGTCTTTGAAAAGGTCTTATTGACATGAGTTTCAAGTCTTAAAATTTCCCAGAGATCCTGTCACAGAGGCAGTTGTGGGCAGCAGTGGAGCCTTCTCCTGATAGACCTGATCATGTGCAACTGGATTTCAGCAAAAATGCCTTCATCCTTCAAAGTCCCATGTTGCCAGCTTCACTGTTCCTATGGCAGCATTAGAAAAGATCACTTTTCAGTATCATTGTTAAGGCAAACTCAAATCTCAGTCCCGTGTGGTCAGAGGGTGACTTTGGTGCTGCAGCCTCCTAGCAACATGTCCCTGTGGTCTCCACAGTGCTTACAAAAGAAAATCCAGTTTTGGTCTTTTGCTAATCTCTTGAACACCTTTATTTCAGTGATGATGAAAGACTACCAATGTCTCCCCGCTCTGTTCATCTGTTGAACATACCAACCATCCATTAAACATTTTAAGTCAGCTAAACTCAGTAGTACTCAACTTATCTTTTAGACCTTGCCCCTTAACATTTGGCAGTACTCTATAACTCATGCAGTCAGCAACTCAGCAAAGGGTAGGCTTTTATGACATAACTTCCACAAGTTGTTGCTGCCAGGTTTATCCTGGGAACCATAGTCTGGGCACAGCACTTCTCCATGTTAAACCCATTGCTTTTCGAGAGTACCAAGAAGTTAGACAGAAGCAGGACAGAAGGAAGATGGTAGGAGGGAAAGACTGTCACTGCTTCAGGTACAGCAGTCTGCTTAACCGCCAATGACATGGCAACCAGGAGGGCCTTGCCTTGGTTATGAGATAGAAGGTACCAGGCAAAAGTACCACCTTGAGACACCCCTTTGTTTCTAGGGGCTCATTTCATGAAGATACTCATTAAACTGACCAGTCAAGCATGATGGTTAAAACAAACAAAAAACATAGCCCAAATGATTGCTGGGTAATGACCCGAGTCAGCCCATTTGGCATTATAACCATAGGCATGGCAGCTGCATTCCACCCAGATAGGCTAGTGCCTCTTCCAAAGGCACCATGGGGGACAGTCATTAGCCTGCAACACAATACAAGGCTGTGCTACTACACATCACACAAGATACCTACACATCACACAAGATACCTGACCAGCACTGTGAGGATGTTCAGAACATGCCTTGCACGTCCTACTGCCCAGCAGGTAGGTTCTGCTGGTGGAGGCAGTGCTAATACTTCTGCATAGACAAACCTAGGTGACACCCATCAGATGTGCAATAAATATCTTCAAGGGTTGCAACAGTATACAAGCCAAACACCTTTAGATTGGGCTATACACTTGCTACTTAAGGACCACTCTTATTTTTTAGCTACTATAGTTCATATACATAAGGTAGAAAAGCACCAATATAAGGTCTAAATATTTGGCAAGCTGTCAAATGCATATTAATGAGATGCTGTAGGTCACCTGAATAGACAAAGGAGGGCCTACATTCCTAACTTTTGTTCCTAGACTTTTAGACTTTTACCTACACACTGTGGAGCAAAGGAGAAGCACTCAGATGTCTCAGTGATTAGCTCTCCCAACATTAAAACGCATCCCAAAAGTATAGTGTCTTAGAATGATATAAAAGTTATTAAATGTTTCTGGGATGTCCACGAACATCACACATGTCCAGTGCTCTCAAGCAAGGGTCAATGCTGGCTGCAATACTGGGAGGTGTCCTGTAGAGATTTGTCAGAATAAGGCATGGGGCAGCCTGGTAGAATCAGTAAACTAGCTTCGGCTGCACTACTGTACCATTTCACCTCAGCCAAAATTCTTGACACAATATAAATATCCCCCAAAACACTCTCTCTGAAAGAAGAAATTGTTCCTCCAAAAGTAGGAAGAGAAGCTGGGTCATCAAAATGAGGGCAAAATTGGTTTAAAAGCCATTAAGAAGAAAACAACCTAGGCATTCAGGAGCAATCACAGCTGCTTGGACTGATCAGGAGAGACAGAAGGAATTATTTATTTATGGACTGCCTGCTCTCCCTGAGCGGATGTCTCCACTGGGGAAGCTTTAAGAAGAGTGGGAAGCAGGAGGCAGGTGCTGCTTGGAGTCCTCCAGAGGTTTTCCAGGCCTAGGCCTCAGGAGAATTAAACGCAGTTCATGCTCAAAAGCATCCTGTAGCCATCAACTTATCTTCCTCAGAGCAAGAAAGGCCGTAAAGAGCACCACATGGATCTGTACTGGGATGAAGCACATGGAGAGCCCCAGGCACCCAGATTGCCATGCAAGCTTTGCACAGCTTTCAGCAAGATCCCTTCAGAGCAACAGTGCTTCAGTACACAGGCATTTCTCTCTTCTCGTGGATCAGCTGCTTCCCTTTAAACACAGATCAAGTGTCTCTAGGGACCCAGCAAGCATTTAACAGACCTGCCTGATGGAAGGACCTCCAATGAGAAAACCAAGACCTGAAACTCCCAATAGGCATCCTCAATTCAATCCACATATGAGAAAGCAACCCTGAAGTTACAGGCAGCAGATCCCAACTGCACAGAAAGCACGTCAGTCTAGTCTGTATCCAAAGCTCATCTAAATATCTTAAACTTACGGGGAGGGAAGGACTAGAAGATTAAACATGAAGAAATACGTAAATTGAAAAAGTCAGTATGGAAATGCAGAATTACTGATATGGAATTCCTTATCCAGATACATTATTTTCTTTCTCAATGCCATTTCATACTGTTCCCCAAAGTTGGAGGATGAAGAGAGGTTATTCCCTAAAGTCACAGAACACCCATCAGTATTCAGAGTTGACCCTTCATCACTAACTAAAAAAAGCTATAGAGACAGAAAGAGAGATCTGCCCAGTCAGTCAGATCTGGCAACTATGCTCTTGTTTTGGCTTTGGTCAGAGTGCCACAGAGAGGTACCAGGGCTTGGAAACTAGCAATACTATCAGAATCTTTCACTGGAAGATGCTGCAAAAGAATAGTGTTACAAGAGGGTCACTGATTGGGACTGAACAGATTGTGTAAGTGGTACAGCCTCCACTGTGTTGATTTGTGTCTCCCTGTAATTCATTACTGATGAGATGCCAGAGACTGAGATGAAAAGGGCAGGAGCAGACAACATACTACTGTTTTAGATACATGTCATTCAACTCTCCTAGTTTGTTTCTGCTCCACCTCTGCTGGTATATCTTGCATTATTCCACAGCAATGATATTCTTCCTCAACTCTGGTCTGAAATCAGTGCATTGTTTTGTGCCATTAAAGCTACTGCAAAGCCAGTCATGGTAGCAAAATAACTGATTATGCATAAACTGATTTGGGAAACCTTTAAAAAGGAAAAGACTCGAGAACAAGGGTGTATCATCTTCATCAAGATCAGTGATTCAAGATAATCTCAACATCAAAAAGGCACAAAATCTAATTGTGAGAGTGTTTTCAGCAAGTCCTAACTCAGACTGCCTCCTCCCCAGTCTGCTCCTCCCCACACACAAAGTGATTTCTGCTGCTTGTAATATATAAAACCAAGTTTGCTCTCTCAGTTTGTGTTCCTCCAAATAAAGGGCAGTAAAAAAGGGATCTATTTTCCATTCAATAAAACAGGTCTTATTTGGTCTCTCAAAGGAAGATTCTTTTACTGCCCATTCAGAGACAGGTTACATTTTAAGGGTTTGTATAACCTTTATTTCCCACTCTGGGAAGCACATCAGTAGGCACTGACAGCTACATAGCCCTGATAGGGGACTGCTCCAGAGAGGGTTGCATTCCCCAGGGACCTAGAACCAGCAACCCAGGGCTCTCCAGGGAGATGTTCTGCTTTGACCATTGACTTGTAGCTTTACAGGGCCAAACCAAATACACTGCTAGTTCATAAGTGCTGGGGTTATTCATTTGTGTGCTATAACACATATTGTTTGGGAAATTCAGTTCATCTCTAATTTGCTAAATGCAGCTTTAAGTTCTAAAATCCTTCAGAGTCTGCAGTGTCCTTTGCCCCTTCATGCTCATTTGCCTTTTTTATTTCCCTTCCAACTTGCTAAAAGAAAAAAAAAAATCCATTTTGATTCTGTTCCTGGCCACTCAGCCTTGTATTCAGAGTGTGGCACACCAACTTTCCCTGCCACAGTGGCCAGGTTACAAAAACAAAATAAGAGTATTTGCCTCCCTACTGCTGGGTGTAGGTGGCCTCCAATGATATTAGTGATGCCCAGCGTTCACCTCCTCTTCTTGCAGGATTTCTTTGCATGAGAATGTTACTGCACATAGTTCAAGGTACAATTTGAAATAGATTAACTTAAGCTTGTGCAAAAGGCACTCATTACTATTGAAACTAAGCCTATTTAGACATCTAATGAGCAAAAATGAAGCATCCTCAAAATGGCTGGAGAGCATCCACAATTTGAATTTTCAGTAGTTTAAATGGATTGTTTCAAAATCGATGCAATTTAAAGTGTACAGCTTAACTTGTGTAGAAAATATCTTCTCTGAACTGAGAAAACAGCAGCACTTGTGAAATAAATGACTGCCTGTTCAAGGGTACAACACCCATTAATGACTACCACAAAACAACGGAGAGAAGGGGCTGAGAAGGTAGGGTCACTTGCTTGTACACAGCTTTTTAGGACATTCAAATTGACTGCCTACAAGCACCCAAGAAAGGGCATCCAGAAGTGACAGCCAGCTAACAAAAGTTTCAGGGACATCCCAATATACTCTGGATCCTCCCTTAGCTGGAAAACATGAGCGGGGCTGGGGCGAGAAGAAAAAAGCACATCACTTTCAGAACCACAGAACATTTTGTGACACTCGTACAGCATGTGCATTATGTAGGGGTGCAAGTGTCTCACTCAGCAGAGGATGCACATTAGTTATTGTAAAGTGAGCACTGCACAAAGCAAGGATGTACACCTTGCAGCACTCCTGCTCTACATCCCCACCATTCAAGGCAGGTCACAGAGCCTTGTTATCCAGAAAAACCTCTCAGAAGATGCAACAGCCTTTGTGGGAGGCTGGGGCCAGAATCCACTCCTGTCAAACTGCTGTCCGGACCAGGATGTGACTGTGGCTGGCGAAACATGTTAGCTAATGAAGATTGAATCAAGCAGGCAGAGACGATCCCCTCAGCCTGTTAATCCATTTAGGGAAGGAAAAGGGAAACCTGAGCTGAAATCCTGTGCTCCCTGGAAGGGACTGTACTGTGCTGGCTTTAGCATCTAGGCAGAGCAAGTCCAGCCAGAGACGGACCAGGGAGAGCTCTGGGTGCAAGATCAGTGCTTTTAGGACACAGGAATAAGAGCTGAGGCAGGAAACAGCAGTCCTGGAGAGAGTCAGAGCAGGATTTTGTGTACACTGGGAAGTAATGAGGCAAACTTAGCTTCACTTGCCCTCTCATCAGGAGAAAGCAAGAGCTCTTCACCACAGCAGGGCAGGGAGAACACACACATCTTGCGCCCTTTTCACAGCGAAAGAAGGGTTTGCAAGCGGTCAACTCCAGTTCCTGGGTCAGAAAGTCAGAGTGAGTGTTTTTGCCCCACACACCCTTCCCAACACGACCAGAAACCCAGCATTGCCTCCTGTCCACCTTAACTGGTGGTTTGCGGGGGTTATGGGTGCCAATCCCAGGAAATGTCAGATTATCCTTAACCACCAGAGGGTGCTCCCCATCTCAAAGACAGAGTCAATGTCACAGATGCACCCAGACAGCTAAAGGAGCCCTAATTTTCAGCAATTGTAGCATCTGAGCAAGAGAAAAATATGAAAATTAATAATAAATAATAATTAACCTTTCTGATCCTGTGCCTCACTTCTGTTTCCCCATCCCTCCTGGCCAGGCAAGAAGGCCCTCCTGTCCCATTTGTCCTCTGTGTCCTGCTCAGTCAGGTGATTTTCCTCACACTAAAGATTAAATCAACTTTTATTCTTTCCTCCTGGATCATGGATCCAGAGCAGGAAATAAACATTTTCTGTTTGGCAGGTCTGTAAGAGTGAGCCCCTGAGCAAAGGTTAGGATCATACCCTCTGGTCAGATGCAGTTTTTGCAAATCAAGGCCTGGCCTTACCCCTGCACTGCTACAGTACTGTGAAGGCCACTAACCCTTATGTTCAGGTTCATTTACTCAACTCTGTCCTAAGCTGGTTTTCCAGAGAGCAGAGTATCTGTTGTACAGCGATACTTCAGGATGGTGTTTTCAAAACTGATGTTTTAGGGAACTAACATGACTATCAATAAGACACCTGTAGGGAAAGACCATTCACTTTAGTAATGCAGTGATCCACAGCCTCCCTTCTCTCATGGAAGGGAAGCAGAGGTGTGTGACTCAGGTTGTACACTCAGGAGTTGTGCAACACACCACCTTGTGTCTGAGCTTCTTGTTTGCATAGGTTAGAAGTAATACCTGAGAGCTGCATCATATGTGGAGAACAGAGCAGTTAGGATTAAATCATAATGGTTATATTCCACCCTGAGATTCAGAAAAGAGAGTTTAAAGCATGCCAAGTAAGATCAGACACCTATGCAAAACAGACTAGCTCTGCTGACGTGTCTGGCATAATATCTGTTTGCCCTAGCCCCAGTTTACTTCGACAGTCCAGGTCTGTATATCCCATGGGGAAACCAGCTCTCATTGATGGCTCCCACCCAGCACATGTGCTGCCTTTTGCTGTCTGACCCCTACAAGAACAGATTGTTGTATTTTTTTAATTGTTCTTTCCTGTCTCCTTTGGCCAGTCATTCCAGGCCCTGCCTAAGGGGATTTTTGTGAAAGTTCCTACTCTTGAGTACCTTGGCATCACTTTTCCTCATGTCCTCTTCAAACCATCCATTTGTCTGATGAAACTGTTAAAACTGAACAGTTAAACCACTTCATAAAGGACACATTCAGTCTCTCACACAAGTTAAAATGTGTTTGATAGGTTTGGCTTACTTCGTCTCCAGAATGAACCATTATCTTCAGCACCTGTGGGAACCAGTGCTTTCTAAGCCATCAATTAGCCAACAACTATCCATCCTTGAGAGACACATTGCATTATACAGCCTAAAAGGGCCAATGAATTCTTCTTCCAGTATTTGAGATTGTGAATGGGGGGAAAGGGGGAAAATATAAGAGAAAAAGATTTTATGGTGTGTTTCTTAGACATCTGCAACAGACAATTCTACTTCCTCCAAACAAAATATCAGGGATATGTGACACAGCTCCACTTCTCATACTATTCATAACATTTTTCCTTCAAATTATATCAAATATCAGACATGCATTAGGTTTGGACACTGATTATTCCATCATTGTTAACCTTCTGCTTCTCAGTTTGATAGAGCTTAATACTTCTCCATTACTATTATAATCACTACATATTTCATAGAATCAGGGAATGGTTTGTATTGGAAGGGACCTTGAAGATCACCTAGTTCCAACCTCTTGCCATGGGCAGGGACAACTTCCGCTGGACCAGGTTGCTCGAAGCCCCATCCAGCCTGGCTGTGAACACTTCCAAAGATGGAGCAGCAACAACTTTTCTAGGCAACCTGTTTCAGGGCTCCACCAAACTCACAGTACAGAATTTCTTCCTAATATCTAATGTAAATCTACCCTCTTTCAGTTTGAAGCCATTTCCCCTTGTCCTGTCATTATATGCCTTTGTAAAAAGTCCCTCTCATATTTGTTCCTAAACAGGCACATAAGTATTCATCAAACGTGTGGTTATTTAAAATTATTTATTTTGAGCATTATATTTCCGCATACTTTCACTAAGAGCTTCAGCTTTGCCATTCTTTCTCCAGTCATTACAGAAAAGATCTCTAAAGTCATTTCATAGCACTAGTGACATTCTCTTGCATATTGCTGTGTGGGAAAATTACTGGGGGCTTTATTGTTTTAATTACTGCTAGCAGGCTGTAAGTTCTCAAATATCCCAAATTCCTTCACTGTTAAGAACAACAGCATCTGGATATCAGTTTTGTTCATGATAGCAAATTACAGGGTCAGATCTGCCTTACACAAATCTGCATCTCAGTGGAGGCTACAACTTGGGGAATACATTATATATAAGATGAGCAGATTTTGACTACCTCGTTTAGTTGATCTGCAACTACATGAAATGACAACACTTAATCCAAATGGAAAGGCTGGGACAAAACCATCTTAGAGCACATAAATCTGCAAAGCTTGACAGGACCCACGACACAAAGAGACACAAAAACTGTATGTTAAATAGGTCAGACTATAAATGAAGTCACAAGTTAGGAAACACCACAACTGTGTTTACCTGTGAAAAATACTCTTAGCCCTGATGTACACATGCATTATTTTGTAGTCCATAATTACAGGATCTTAGTTTTTCCACAGTACTCCATTTCAGACTGCACTCAGAAGGGATTGTTCCTATGTAACGAGCAGCTGCTTGAGATGCCGGTTTCTCCTCATTGTTCAGTGTGTGGCCCCAGGCCTTATTTACCGCACATTATTCAAACCTGGCTCTAGAGATTTATTCATTTCCTTATGTGTTTTTCTGTGGGCTTATCATTACACTGTCCAAGAGCTTCACTAGCACAAGATCATTTATTTTTGAACACTTCTTTGAGAGGAGAGGGCATTTTTATTCCTATTTTATGGGCCAATGACTGAAGACTGTGTAAAAACATATTTGCTAATTCTGGGTGTCCACTCTGACACATCAACAGCTTGTATAGCACCTTCAGTTCAGTGGATTCCTGATCACTTAATTTGCATCTGTAAGCACTCAGTGTTTCTGTAAAATAGGTCCTCTGGGATCAAAAATGTCCCGTATAAAATAAGGCACACACAATTAAACAACAGCTGGCATAGCAGCTACTTCAAAAACCTGAAAACTATCATACAGAAATGGTCACACAGAAAAGAAGTCAACTGGCAGGTCAGAATTTCACTGCCTCAGCTATAAAAGGTTCCCTTTCTCTCCTACAGTCCCTTGTCTCACTCAGTACACACCTGACAAATGAGGCAGGGGTCCTACAGATGGTCTCTTTCACTGTGCAACTCTGATTTATCTCAGCATAGGTCCATCACATGCAGTGAAGGAGGCAGGGGCGCTGTGAAAGAAGCAGCACATAGTGACGTAGCTAAAACATGAGTTGTGTAAGTCTGGTAGGCAGAAGCGCTTACAGAGGGTAACTGGTCTTTCTCTACCTTCCAGCTTTTGCATTAGGACCATTTGAAGTGCCTTTTCAGAATTTGTTGTTACTTTTACAGCAAAGAAATTCCCTCATGAAGCATCACAATAGCACTTTGTGGATTAGCAGAAGGGACAAATCCATCACATGGGCCACTACAACCAAGGTAACAGAGTAAACGGGCTGCAAAGGTAGCTCATCCTCCTTTGTGAAAACTATCATGAGGAGCCTAAAACACTGTGTGAATATCAGACATTGATGACAGTTAAGGAGTAATGATTCAGAGGCTCTTCCAACCATTCAGTCTAAGTCATGCCTCTCCTCTCCAGACCATCCCAGCCCACTTTCCGCTCTTCATTGTCTTTGCCTTCTCACCCCTATCGCTTCCTTTGCTCTCATCTCACCCCTCCAAACACCATTCCCACCTACTCCACAGCCCTAGCCTCCTTGTTCATCAGCTGCTTATAACTATTTGCTTCTCTTCCTCTTCTTTTTGCCCAGCTCCCCTTGCCCTGTCTTTCCATTCCACCATTGTTTGGTGGCCCCACTTACTGACACTGCCTGACACTCGCTGATTTAGAGCTTCACAAGGAGAAATCTTCTGGATTTGTTTTTAAATGGAAAGAAGACATAATTCAGTATTTTTTCTTGAAAAAATAAAAATTGCTGGATTCAATAAAAATTTCTGCAAAAATGTCCGCAAACAAATCAAGAGGCATAGAAAGTGTTTGCAGCAATGATTAAAGCTTGGCAGTCGTTTGAGCAACTGAAACTAAACTCCATAGGATGCACTCGTAAAAAAAAAGGATGGTCCTACTAGTCTGTTTGTTGTATGTGGCAGTGAAAATTAAGATAAAAATTAAGGAAGTTGGTTAAGCAAGAAAGTGCTGCTGCCATCTTTTTTTAAGACTAACCATGGTTGAATACCTTAGGGTTTGGATGGCAGGCCTTTGAAGGAACGTGGAGTGCTTGTACTCCTTTGTAAGTTATCTTGGTAGCTTATAGGTTCTAGTGTTTATTTGATATATACACCTGCATGCATCTCAAGTTTGCATCAGCTGGGCATAACTGTCCTAACATTTCACAATCACAAAAAAATTGGGCTAGGACCAGGTCAGGTGGTTGGTGCATCCCTCCATCCCAATGGATAATGCTGTAACAGCATTATTTTTCCAGAAGAGGCTGGAAAAACTTCTGTCAAAACTTTTAGTCCCTCTCAGTCTGTTCTAATGCTCCTGTATCACTGCTAATATCATTTTGTAACATCAAACTGAAATCTCCCACATTGGAATCAAAGCCCATTTACTTCCAGCTCTATCAACAGCAGAAATGGCAATCAGCAAAACACTTCCTCTTGGACAAAGCCTCTTACTATTTGGAGACAGATTCCCCAGACTTTGCCTAATATCTAGATTTCCAAGACAGAAATATTAACCTGCCTATCAGAAACAAACTAGCACTTCAGTCCCTCTAACGTCATTCCTGGGTCTCCAAGTTTTTCACTTGGAAGGCCATGGGCTTTTTACGAACATCCAGAACAATGAAAGAGGTTGTTCACTATACAACTACTAGAACAGCAGAATTTCTTAGCAGTTCTTGATGAAGCTGAGAACTGTTCCCCCCTTACTTCCAGTGCTGTGCCTTGAGTACAAAACAGTCAGATTTAATATAGACCAGCTCCCTGGCTACTGGAAGTCTGCATCCTTGGTGCATATGTGTACAGAATGGCCAGAATTGTAACTAGAAATGTCAGAAAGTTAAAAATGCGGGATTTAATATTAATTGGATAATTTAGATTTGCCTCCAGTGTTACAAACTGTGAGCTACCAGTGAAGCCAGGAGCCATTCCATGCAGATAGAAAACAGAGGGCCCTTCTCTACCATAGGTGTTGTGATGGGGGAAGGTGAACTGACAGCTCAGAGGCACAAGCAACTGCTCTGTACTGTGTTTGCACAACTGCCTGAGAGTGTATCCCTTGGTGATGTTATTCACAGGCCTTGGCTGACAGTAAATAAGACGGTGGAGCTTGATTCATGAGGGATGACAGGAAATCTATAATGTGTGGGCTCTATAATCTGCTCGCTACTGCGTAGCAAAATGAAAGAACAACAGTCCAATTACCAAGTCCTTGCTGATCCCAAGCACATCCTCCAGATCTTGTACTGCTCAGAGCAGTGGGAGTCTGCTGGCAACAATGGAAACCAAGCTCTGGCACATGCTGTCTTTCATTCTGGGATGGCAACAGTATTTTGGAAGCATCATAATACCTTACAGTAAATACAAATGCCGCCACGACTGTGGTGTGAACTTCCAAGCAAATTTCTGGAGAGTCACAGGCTGCTGAGCTTAGTTCACCAAAGGACTGTTTATGTGGACACCAATTGCTGCACTCCACTGCAGGCATCCTATGCCCCAAAGGCCTGGCTGAGCCAGGGACCAGGGATCTACCACATCAGTCTGACCCAGCCTCTTGCTTTTGGGGGCTGTGATCACCATTCCCCTGTGATAACACAACACAGTCAGGATGCAGCTCCATGAAACTAAAAACAGGGCTATGATGCAGCACGACTCAGCAGCTGAGACAGAAAAAAAGCACCTGAAGGGTAGGGAATATGTGGATTCTGGGGCCAGATAGAAGAGGATTGGCTGAAGATATTATTCACATCAGGTGCAGAGTTTGCCCACAAGACAGCAGGGATCAAGTCTGCAACAGCAGCCACGGAGCAGACTGCTCTCATACCACCAATGCTGAGGACACATGGAAAGGTGGAAGAAGGTTTGTTTCAGACAAAACAGCAAAGGTGGTAGTGGGAGGGAGGGGAGCTGACAGTTCCAGTCAGAAGAAGAAAGTAATTCTGCTTCATACTGTGCAGTGTCAGAAAACCCAGAGGGCAGCCCAGGGCTAAGAAGGCAGGACAGCTCAGCAGAGGATCCTCGTAGCTTAAAGAAGACAGTTCTCTCATTTTTCTCTAACCACATACCTTCCATTCCTTATGTCTCTGGCCCTTACCCCTTAACACCTTTCAGATCTATCTTCTGCCCCCTAGGAAAGGGGCAAGGGGAACCTTTCTCATTCTGGCAACAGCTAAACAGCATGTCAGGATGGGGAGAGCGAAACAATTTCTGCTTGATTCATAGCAAGGACCTTCCTTGCTGAGTACACGCTCTGGGGACTGCCGTCCTTTCCCTGCTTTCCCCTACAACAATCTCTGCTGCCACCTCCCCTCCCTTGTTATCTGTCAGTAAACAGTAATTAAAGAAGTGGCCTGCTTGATAAAGCTCCCGTCTGCCCTCACACGGTGCTGCCCTCTCGGACGTGTCTAATTAAAATCCTGATGAGAAGATGAAGAAATCCCAGCAGCTGGGAGTCTGCTGACTCTCTCTGCGCTCGGCCTCTTCATTACTGACGACGAGGCAGAGAGATATAAAGGACCCCGGGAAATGCTCCGACAGACCAATCGATACAGCCTTTTGTGAGACGTGATGGTCCGTTCAGGACTGCCTTTTGAACTGTGCGGATAATGAGGACGCTGGAGCGTGGCTCACTGCGTGGGACTGATGGGGCTGAACTCCCCTACTAGTCCTGCTACACCGCTGCTTCCAGGGCCCCTGAAGCTTGGCAGCCACTCCCACCACACAGTGAATCCATACAGTTATAATAGCTGGGGCATTTGCCCGCCCCCCACCAGCCCAAGCTCCGGAAATCATTGGTTGTAGTGCCAGAACAGTCAAACCTCCAACCACTCCATCATTTCTGTGAAAACACCGAGTGTGCAACTATGTACATACAACTGCAGAACTCTGGGAACCAGCACAAACCTTCCCTAAATGAAACAAATACCACACACAACATGGAAACTGTGTTTGCATGTACACTTATTCATGAGAACAGTGCGTTTTCACTGCTGTCCCAGGATTTTGTGCTAAGGTGGAATTGTTGGTATGCACAAAATGAAACAGCAAAGGTTTTTACATGAATTGCACAGCAATATCGTCACTGTGAATCACTGTAACTATATTTAGACACACTTCACTTCATGCAAATACATCCACTACATGGTTTTATTCTTGCGAGGTTTTTTCTAAGGTGAGAGCAGCTTTATCTGGAAACAAGCCCATTTTCACTGTCAAATTCATGTTTATCTAAAACACCAGATATTTCCTTGCTATTAGTTTTAAGATGAAAGAAATAGTAAAAAGGTAAAAGTAGATTTATACTTTCTAAAGTTGGAAAGTGCATGTCAAGCACCTGCCTCCATGTCCCTTCTGAGCAATCCACAGAGGTACTGACACCCTGGGAATTAAGATCGTCTTGCAAATACAAGTGCGCAGTGTATGTGCATGAAGGACCTGTACATTCCACATGTGAAATCAATCAGAGTGAGGTTTTATCTGAGTTCACACCTCTTGCTTCACAAACCACTACTACTTATGAGATCAGCAATAGTTGCCACTCTTTTCAGAGTCCCATCTAGGTCCTTGGGACCTAGTTTATTCAATAGACAGAGTTGTTTTCTTTCCCACTCCCTCAATTCTAATTACTTTTCCAGATCACATAGACTGAGGAAAAACAAAGCTTGAAAAAAGTATATTTCATAAAAGTCTCACAAAGTTAAGAAAATTTTAAAAAATTATTATTTTCCAAATTGCCGTAATCCCTCCCCACTGTCCCCTTTGTCAGCCCATGCTCAAATCCTTCCTTGATTGGTTTAATACTGAGTTAAACTTGCCAAAATCCCCAAACCATCTCAAAACAAATAGTCTGTAGCACAACAATCAGCAACAGCAGGAAGTGATCAACCAAACACAGAAGCAGTAGACTTAAGGATAAAAGTTAACAGAATGCTACTGGGAAGGGTCTTTGGAGAGTCCTCTGGAATAGACAAGTAAGGAATGGCAGCAGACAGGAGGTCCTGGTGGCAATGGTGACAGAAGCACTGTCACTGGGAAGTTTGCAGCTTCTCTTGGCCCTCAGCCTCCCTTGGCAAGAGATGCTGCAGAACAAGGCAGCAGCACTAGATGCACAGAGCACTCCACGCAATCCATGCCTGTCCCACTACCTGTACTTGATGGAATGACACATTGCTGCAGTAGCTAATAAATAGAAGTAATTTGATTAGCTTTCCCTAACTAGCGATAAGATCCTGACAAACCCTTTTTAATGCGTTTCTGGAGCAGGATGAAATTGTTTCATTTGGTGAGCAGGGCCCCACGGGAGTTGCCTCCAAGCTCCTTTAGTGAGAGGTAAAAATATGCCAATCATTAATGAGGGGAGAATTACGGAGACTTTAATGCAATCAGAAAAGAGGAGCCCTGAGGCAGCTGGGGAATAAAACCTGCCCTTAAATCAGAGGCAGGCAGCCGGAGCATGGAAATAAAGGCATACACAAGCACGTACATGCACACACACATACCTACCGCACACACAGAGACCTTGTAGAGCTGCTGTAAATACACTGGGAGTTTTGCCTGGGCAACAAACACCTATCTCAGCAAATGGTATCCATCTTCCCCCCATCACAGCAAGCTATATGCATGCAGCAGCCCCCTCCCCACTTCAGGAGGGGACCAGTGCCTGACAGGTTTGGAGTTTTGAACATTTTAAGCCAGAGCCTTTTGTGAAGGAGGCATATTAGCTGCTTGGGTGTCAAGCAGCAGCAACAAGGCAGCTGTGCCAAATGGAAAGGTGCCTTTATCAGAGCCAGACTTGCTGCATGACCACAACAGGAATAAACCCCTCACTGCCCTCCAACCATGACAGGGGCATGCCAAAGGCAGCATCTACTGTGGATGGTAAAAGGCAACTCCTCCCATCCCCTCCCCACCCCACCACCCCCAATCACTTAAGTGAATTCCCTTCCACGAATTGTGTAACTTTTATTCCTAAGCACAACACAAGTCTTTAAGCTACTGGCATTTCCCCTGGCACTGCAGCAGACACTAGTGGCCTTGCTGGCTCTGATTTTGCAGGTGTGTGTGTTCTTTCAGAAACTCCTTCTCTGAAACAGCGTGTCCCATCTTTCTGTAGTGATGCTCTAACCCTTGCTTGAGCAATACAGATGGCTGCATCAGCACAGACTGTCCCAGAGAATGCTAGCTCCCAGTTTAATGGCTTAAAAAGCAGGACCCATAAGTTTTCCCATATCTCTTCCAAATTCCCCATCTTGTTTCCTTGAAAATAATAAGCAACGTTACTGGGATATCAAACACCAGACACCTTTCCTCTGCCAGATACACAAAACATGATGCTACAAAGGCCAGGCATGCAACACTTCAGCCCTTTTCCCAATTTGGATTACCACTAACATACAGAGAAGCAACTGCTGCTGAAAATTCTAAGAGGAAAGTCACTTCTTACTTCTGGTCTTAATATACACTTGAGGGGACGTGAGACAACTATTTCTTCCTTCCATAGTTCCTGCACTATAGTGAGAGAATAAGGCACCCCTGCCTACTGCTAGATGGAACAACTGTCCTGATTAGCATGCCCTGGAAGTCCTGTATTGAGAAAGCCAGGCTGCTTCTTCTTCTGCCACTGAGATGTTTCAGACACCTGTGCTGCAAAAAGGCTGTGCTTTTGCACAATATTCTCACATAGAGTAGACCACTGTGGGACTAAAACACTGGTGTAAGTGGCTACTAGCCATCTGACCCTAGAGACAAAGCATCTACATAGGCACCAAGATGAGTAAAACATTAAGGAGAAGTAAAGAGGGAGCTGTCCTGAGACACAGTCCTTGAAGCTTAGCAGGTAAGTTAGGATACATAGCTGGCACATTTTCAAATGTGTATCAAGTACAGAGCTGCTTGTCCCACTGTTAAATCATCATAGAATACTTATCCCAAGGTAAGGAGGCCTCCATTTCCTTCAACAGCAACTCCTGTTGGCTACTTGAACCATGTGATGATGGTTTCCCAAAGCAGTACAGCCAAGCTCTCTGTGGCTGAAAGTGCAGAATGAAAAGCACTTCAGAAGTTAAGAAAACCTCCAGGGTCCTGCCAAATTCTGTCTTTCTAAGGCTGAAAACCCTCTTGCCGTTGAGTACATCACTTAGCCAGACTGCATGCCCTCCAAAGTCAGAGAAATCTCTTTCCAGAAACACAAACAAATGAAAAGACCCTATCACAGAAACCATCAAGACTGCAAAAAGTAGACAGCAGGAAATTCAGCACAATGCTGTCTAGCAGCTAGAAATTATACTTCTGCCCTTTTTGAGTCAGGGTCAGTTTTGATCCAAACTTCCAGCTGAATTCAGAGATTTCTTCTGGTCAAGATCTTTAGGCTAATCAAGACAGTTACTACACTCCCTACCTGGATCCATTTCTAATGGTAATTCAGGTTTTAGTGTCAGAGTCCAATGTAGTTTGTGGTAGCACTCAAGCAGAGCAGCCTTGTGCCTCCCCTAGAGCAGCGAGCAGAGGTCTGAGATGGTGTCACATACTGTGGCTCCACACACAGGGCTGCCTTGCTGCAAACAGCTCCTTCTCATTCTGGTTTGTTATGATTAAAAATGCACATCACCCAGCGAGGCCTTGGAGTGGAACCCAGCTGGAAATTGGATCATTAATATTCCTTCTCATGCCCATTGCCACAATTTCTTACCTCTCCACAAGCGATTGTTAACAATGCAACATTTTAGGGTCTCAGACTAAAAGTGAAGAGAAGTCAAGACTAAACTGCCCATTGTTACTCCAGTTCACCAAGCCTTGTCCTTATCCTGGCATCCCATCAAATTTATGCCAGTGTGCTGTGTATCAGATGTGTTTCAGCCCTTTGAACTGCCTTTCCTCAGTTTATCTTCCAAAAGCTCTTAAGATCCATAGCCTCCTAAGCCATCAAAAATGTGATTCAACATTATCCTCAATCCTGAGCAGCTGGGAACACAAGGAAAGAAAACAATTCATTCCAAGAGTCTAGCCATTGGTGGCTCTAACTCTTGGTCACTACAGTTGCCACACAGGTAAACTACTCTAAACTTCATGTGGGAGGAATAAATGCAAATCACTGGTAGGACATACCACATGATGGAGAATCCCACAAATGTACAAATGGGGAAACTTGCTTTTCTAGCAAACAGAGTTATCTACACAAGCTCACATCAGCCCTATGTGCTGTTACTGCTGCAACTTAATAACTGGGTAACGTGTAAGAGATGTGCAAATCCCCCATCACTGCTGCAGTAGTCCTTTGACAAAAAGAATCCAGAAGCATAGAAATGACACAGGAAACACAACAAGTGATTGAAATCCACCCTGCCACTGTGTGCACTCAGTGTCTTGTTTGAACAAGGACAGAGCCTTGATGGCCTGAAAGCCAAGAGAGCTCCAGCAGACTCAAATCTGCAGCCCATCTGAAGGTAGGAATGTGATTCAAGGTATTTTAAAGGGACAATAGATAAGAACAAAGCTCTGCTACAGGATTTGTAAGCTCCTGGCTCCTTGAAAACTATACAACATGCAATTTCCACACAAGGAGAAGTTGGCTTCTTGGGCATCACTGAAGGCCAGAAACTGTGGGTACCTCAGTCATTCAGCCTTCTCTCAATGCCTGAGTGTCAGCTTTTCCTACTGGACTGAGGGGCAACCACTGAGTTTTCCTAATTCACTAAGTCCTATCTTCCCCAGCATTCCTGGGGAGAAGTTACACAGCAGACTGCCGTCTCTGTGAACAGGACAAGGGCAGAGCAGATGGTGCTTGTAGCGGTCATGCTCAGGGAGTGCTGGCTACCATGACACAAATTAACATAATCCTCAGATTATTTGGGGGGACAGACAGAAAAATCTTGAACAGTTTCTCCTTTCCTGCCAATTGTTTCCATCTTCTACCTCAGTTCTGGCTGGCTTCCCCCTTCCCCCTGTCCTCAGCTAGCACCGCCAGGCTCAGTGCTCCTCACCCTCACCCCCCCCCTCCCCAAGGACAAGCAAAGTTATTACAATAATGAATTAGCCAGGCTGCTTACTGCTGCCAGTGGCGAAGGCAATTATCCTACTCCACGTCCCCAGCCACCGCTCAGCTCCCTCATAAAGAGAGGCTTTTGGGGCCGCTTTGTGCTTTGATTGGAAATGAAGAGATTGCTAATTAGGGAACCCCTGCTGGGATCGGGCTGGCAGGAACAATGGTGAAATGGACGGAGCACACGTCCATTTAGAGAGGGGGGGACAAGAGACAAATGTGAGCCCCTCTGTAATGTAGTGCATCCTCCACTCACACCATAAACAACAGGGCAGACAATTTTATAGAGCTTTTCACCTTTTAAAGCATGCTAATTTGTTTATAGAAAGCAATAATTTGGTGTGTGTTTGCATAGGTCAAAGCCTGTAGTTTCTGTGTACAGTATGGATTGATGCATGTGTGCATACATACGCTCTTTAAGAAAATGCCTCTGGAAACAGCTGTGGGTGTCTACACAGCTGACCGTACATGTCTTGTTCTTCACTGGGCAGCACACATCAGTCCTGCATTAACAGGGAAAGATGCTTAGAAAAGCCTATTGATGAGTATTAACATAGTATTTTAATGCCTGAATTCACAAATCACCAAAGTTGAAAATTACTTAGGAAAATTAGTCAGTTCATCTGAGGCTTGCTCAGCAACCACTTCCACTGCTTTTCCCAAGAGCTTTAAATGACAACTGGACCTCCAGGAGAAAATTTCACCATTAACACAACATTTTGTTATACTCATCCTGAAATTTCTTCTTAATTCAGTTGCTCTAATTGTCCATGGAGGGTCACAGGACCTAAATTCACCTTTCTCAGCTGACAAATTGTGCACCAAAAGATGAGAAAAGATTTCCCTCACAGTGCATGAGCACATTTGGACAGCTTCATAAAATTGCAGCTACAGTCCTTATATATATGGTATGCTTTGGTTTCGGGCTGTAATCACTTTTAACTCTTGTCAAAGACAAAAACACCTTCCCCAACAGTTCAACATGCAAATGTTACCATTATAAAATACGGCCTGTCGACAAAGCAAATGCCTCACCTTTTTCTGCAAAGCTGATAGAAAGCAGTTGGAACATATCCTGCATTACTTGGTTAACTAAGTAATTCCATCAAGGAAGCACCCAAAGTGCCATGTTAAAAACTGAAAATACAGTTTTCAACCACATATTTGACTCACCATGAAGAAAATTTGCATACTGTTGATTAGCGCAATGTACTATACACTAGGTGACTTATGTAAGCTTAAGCAAATTTCAAATTTGAAGCTTGAATTTACATCTCAGAATTCCCTTGCAGATATTGAAGCACTTCAATATACAAGTGAAATTTTTCTTGAAAATATTTTCAGAAAAGCACAAGTCTTAACCGAAAGTGATCACTAACGGGCAGAAACAGAGCTGAGCTGAATATGACTTTCAAATTCACAGGCTATTTCTCCCCGCTGTTTGCTCACCTCTAATGTTTATATCCTTCAAACAGTTGTAGGTAGTTTTCACATTCCCTTCTTAGTCATCACTTAGCCAAGCTTCATATATTTAGTTCTTTTGATCTTCCCTCATAAAAACAGTCCCTCCAGCTCTGTTATCATTTTTGTTGTTCTTCTCTTACTACCTTCCAAATTCCCCCTGCATTTTTTGCTGCCAGGGCCCAGAGCTGAACATCTCACCAGAACAGCGCCAGGCAAGAACACTACATTGTTGCTTCCTGGTGCCCTGCCTGCACAAAACACAATCAGATCTCATAAAAAGGCTAACATTTGCAGCCTGCCCACTCAGCCCCCTTGGCCTGCCATGCTACAATGCCAACTCAGATGGGACTTGACAGTCACTACCATTCCCCCAAACTCTCTCATTCTGTTCTCACCTGTGTTCTGTTTACCTGAGGGGATTATTTCCCCTCATGTAGGTACAGTTGGAAAGTAAAACCCTCTGCTAGAACCATGCTTAGGGTTGTTTTAGGTTGCTGACAACCCTGTAGTTACCTACTGCATATATAAAACCTGGCCACTTAAAGCAAGAAAACATCTACCTAGTGACACCAAGGGCCAAGTTGTAATGTGGTGTATGGTGGCAGAGCTCATTTCATTTCACTGCAGCTGTACCGGTTTACACCAGCTGAGAAGCTATTTCCATAAATCTTAGATTGCTCATATCACAAACAATCACATTCAGACAAAGTACAAAAAGGGTGTATTTCACTACAGCAGCTGTAATTCTGATGCATGAAGCCCCTTTACCTTGATTTCATAATCCAAAATATTTTCTTTGTAGGGATACAGCCATACTGAATACACAAGCAATTCAATATACCTACCAACTGGTTCTGGAATTCTTTGGTAAAGCACTTACAATTGTTCTCTTGATAATCAAATTCTAATTTAATAGAAGAAAAATAAAATTCATGGTAAAATTATAGATGTACAGGCCACCTACATTTTATACTGATGAATGGACTTCATTACTACAACAATTCACAGGGACCGATTTTGACTAGCCTTAATATCCTAGAAAAGGTGGATGAAAGGAAGTGGCCTTCTCATGACATTATAGCAGGCAGGTCAGGGGAAGATGTCAGAAGAAATAATCAAGTATTCTAAAATCCTGAAAGACAGAAGAAAGCCCATCGCCTCTCAGACTAACTCTCTTGTGCCCTTAGCAACAGGCTACTAGTTCTGTCCTCATGTGAAACTCACTTTCTTTCAGAGCTCAAGTTCCTTGAAGTAACTGTTCTTGACATCTGTTTCTGTGCAAAGTGGGGAAAGTATGAACATAAAAGCACCAAAACCAAGATTTCTTCCACAAATTCTTCCCAGAGCAACACAACCACATTCTGCCACATACAGTACAAGCAAAGCCCAAAGGCTTTAGGGTATATTGAGTTTATTTCTGTGGTGGATTTTAGAGTAAGATTTTGTGGTTTAAAGTACCAATAAAAGAATTCCATCTCTTCTTGCCTGTGCAGAAGCATAGATTTTTGCCTTAACTTGACACAAAAAATATATATGCATTACACTAAAAGAGAATAAAAACTACATTGTTCCTGCCTATTTGTTTCCTTTAAGAGTTTAACTTTTACAAATTGGATTGTAGAAAAATGACATCTCTCTACATAGGCTCTTTAATCCACCTCTTTTGCAGAAAGCAGAGATCCCACTGCCCTCATCTGAGCCACAGTTGTCCTGCCTCCTCCCTTGTGTTAACACATATGTTTTGTACAGCTCTGATTGAGGAGCTGATCTGGTTAAAAATGCCAAAGGATTAGCTTAATGCAAACTGACTACATGCAGGATTACTGTAAGTCCACCTGTACACAAATACCTGTACACAGCACATGACCCCCCACATCACCACAACTGTGAAAGTTGTGAAATCAGTAGCAAAGGGTTTCTTAAAAACATTCATATCTGGGGTATTTTTCTTTGAAAACATCCCCATTTGTGTAGATAAATGATGACACGGTTGCGACAGAATGAGTTTGAAAGACATAAGTTTTGAACTGAAAAGTATGGTGGTGTCAAACTAATACCTCCTTGAAACAAAACCTATCCAGTGAGAGATCTAAGAAGCATAATAAATTTAATTCCAAGAATAGGCTAAGAGGTGACCTGATCTAATTGTAAGTGGGGGAATTTAATAGTGTAAAGTTCTTTAATCTATCTTTAAAAGTATGTAAGACAAGACTATTATTGGTATCTAAAACTAGACAAATCTCACCTAGCAATAAAGAGATTTTTAAACAGCAGGAACTGGCCATTGGGACCACTTGTCATGAGGCATGCTGGATATTCTATCACAATGTCTCTAAATCAATGTTGAGAAACTGCCCACACAAGTGCAGGAAATACTAGGTGAATTTTAGATTTTAATGCAGTTAGGCCTAGAGCTCAAGTAATATGAGTCTGCCTTAAAAACTGTTTAGATCCCTTGTGGTTCTTTAAGAGCTGGAGAAAGCAGGACAAGTGTGTGCGGGGATAGCATCTGCTTTGGTCTGCTGAAACTGTTCACAAGACATGTTTGTTCTTCATCTACTATCCAGTACTTTTTTGTTCCCAATAAACTTCAATTAAGAGAAGTTATACATGTTTTTTAAAGGGCAGTTTCTTATACATTGTAGTAACCTTGCTATGAAAAACAGCCCATTTTCCCCAGAGGACGTATACTTTATCTACCAGAAAGTATAAAGCATATACAAAGACTGTATAAAGGCTAATGGCAAGTGCACCAATCATAAAGAGGAAAAGTGGTCATTTAAATCTGTCCATGTCTTGAATTCAGTAATCTTTGGGTTGGTTGGAGGTGAGGAAAATTATATTTAATTTTTTAATATCTCCTTTACTGTTTTGAAATTTTATTCAAGCTTCATAGAGCAAGTTGCCAATGAGAACAAATACCATAAATTCATTGCATCCTGGTTACAAAATGAGTGAAGAGAGCTGTTTGTCAATCAGTCAGTCTCAATATGTTTGCCTCACTATCCAGGTTTGCCTTCGCTACTACATTATTCATTTCCAGTATGGATGCACTAGAAGCCTGAAGTCAAGCTGAGAACCCCGATGTAACAGATGCTCATAAATGAGAGAAGGAAATCCCTGTTCTTCCAGTTTCGCATGTATTCTGGCTAACCAAACACTGCTCTAGTTTTAACAGATAAAACAAATTCATCATTTAATTTCAAATAAACATAGCCATATTCCATCAAAACAGACTCATAGTATTGGGGAAAATATTCTTCTATTCTGCTCCATTACATGAGAATTTACTACTTTATTGCCTGCTGAAGGTTTCTCAAAGGCACACTGGTGTTCTCCAACTCCCTCTCTGGTTTTCATCATAGTAGGCGGCTTTTAAAAAGTGATCACCTGTCCTTCTGTGACATCTCTCAAATAATCAGCCTCACTGTCCACTACAGCTTACTGCCCGTTGGCTCTCAGCAAGGAAAAGCTATTATTCCCTTTTCTCTAAAGGGATCACACCAGCCTTTTCATCCTTCTGGATTCTACTGTTCCATAAGAATGACCCAAGACAAATTGCGTTCACCTCATTGCTCATCTGGAAAGGCAAAGAATTTGTTCATCCACTGAGTATTTTTTAGGGTTTTGTTTACTCTGAGGTTAAACTATTAAATATTCTATGTGAGTTCAGCAAGGTGTCTTTTGAAATCACTTACTGACACAACTGATTGTGAATTCAGTGACATGTCTTTTGAAATCACTTTCTGACACAAATGATTGTAGGGGCAAAATCCTCTATGACATTGCTAATGTTTAGGAAGTCCAAGTCATACTTAATCATTTGAAAAGCTACACTAGCACAGCCTGGGGAAAGAGAAGACAGCAACCATCAAAGTAGTTTGTGTTCTGTTTCAAGTACTTTACTGAAGCAGTCCCTGAATACTGGCAGATGCAGGCTTCCCTTGCAGAGCTGCAGCGATGCACCCATGAGGACTGCAGCAAGCCTGGCCCAGATCACGGGTGAACGACTTGCCAGGTGGTAACTTCTTGGAAAAGGCCTCGTCCAGGCTTGAGAGAGAATGTCCTCCTAACAACAAAGAACTGCTACCTGTGACTGGCCTTGGACCCTGGCCTAGAAGATTGGTTTAAAACAAAGAAAGGAAACACTAAACTGAAAGAATAAGAGATTCTCAACAGAACCACAATAAAGATTATACAACAGTTCAAGAAACTGATGCAAGGTTGTAGCAAGGGGGGGAAACCCCATAGAGTCTACTGGAGGCAAGGAGGTTTTAGAAACAGGACCCACATCCAAAAAGTATTGTAAAGTGAAAACAGTGAGGAAGGAACTGGGCAACATGAGAAAGAACTAGGGAGAAAAAAAATGAAAATAAATTGAGAAATCATTTAAACTGAACAACCAGGAAAATTTCTCTCCTAACAGAAGGATTTGACCTGTGGAACTGTCATCCCAGAAGTGAACAGGGATGGAAGAAAGCTATGCAAGCAAAGCAAATCAAACAGAATAAAAAGAATGCAATAACCCAAGAAGCTTTTCCCACCTCTGAGTGCTGTGATTCCACAACATGGAATAGCTGGTAAACTTAGGAGATGTGTAACTACTATCACAAAGTATCTGTAGAAAATGGAGGACCAACATCTCCCCCCAAATCAGTAGTATGTGACTGTTAGAAACAGTTTGCCATCTCAGAAGAGATTATAGGGTTCCCCTTTAAGGGACATCTAAGCTGGGACTACTTTTTCTTCCGTAATGACAGGAGAAGGAAGTGAAGGAGGTCAGAGTTCTGTAGACCTCTCTGCACTCCCTATGGTCTAGTTTAGGAGACTTAAAAGGATTCAGATTAACTGGGGTGGCTTTGTCGATTACACACAGAGAGGAAAATGACCCCATGTGGTAAGTGTTTCCAGGACAGCTGCTCTGTTGGTGAAACACTGCTGCATTCCAGAAATAAACTCTGACAGTCAAATTAGCAGCTCAAGTCCTCTCTCTACAGAAACGTGCCTTTACTAAAGTTGCAGCATTTCCCAGATGAATGGGAAACCAGCAGCATAAATTCCTGCTTGGCTCCACTTTTAAATAGAAAACTGTACAAAAAGATGTTTGTACAATATCAAGTCAGTCTTCATAGTCATATAATTGCCCCACATTATTGATGGTCTCAAAACAAAAAAGAAAGTCAGGAATATTTCCGGCTAGGATGGAGAGCTAAAACTAGCATGGTTCCCCAGCACTCCAGGCCTGTCATGAGTTTTTTCAGGTCTGAGAGTTTAGCAAGACTTCAGCCTAAAAGATTTTGAGTTGATTGCCATGCACGTCAGTACCTACCAATGCAAAGTACTGAAACATATAAAAGATTATAATCTACATCTGACTTAAGATTAGAGGCACTGCTGTCCCTTGCCTGGCCTCTTCCAGCTCCCGAAAAGTAATGCAAGGCTGTCCTCTCAGCACAGAGGTGAATTCTGGGCCATGAAAGTAAATGTGCTCAGAAGCCCCAAGGCATTCATGTTTTACTGAAGACGTACATTAAGCAACAAAGCTACATGAGATTACATGAGCGTCCAAGTTTACACATGTTTAAAATGAAAAGTTTATAGGTGGCTGCATTGAGGAAGGTCCATGAAATCCTGGAGTGGGCAGGGCGCGGGTGGGAAGCCAAAAACACCCAAGCTAAAGTTTTCAATAGGTAACAGGACACTTCTTCAGTACTCTAGGCTCACAGGATAGGTGTTGTATAAGAAGCAGGCTGCTCCATATAACGGCTCAGTGCAGAAATGTTTGTGATTCTTCCTCTTTCTCACATTAAACTCTCATCTAAAAAGCAAAATATCTTGTTCTTGTCCAAATGCCTCCTCTGTCTGGTAAGCCCTGGGAAGGTGTTCCCACATGCTGCACTGTGGAAGGCAGGTGTTGCAAATGCATCACTCCCTCTCACTCACAGATGGGAAAGTTGAAGCCAGAAGCCAGTGTCAAAGTTGTAAGGAACAAGTACCAGCATGGCAAAGGCCCGGCTGGGTATTCCGGTGTAGAGACCATTTACTTCAAGAAACCTTCAGCAGCTGATGCTACAGGAATACAATGCTCCTGTGCCTCAACATGCCACCAAACTAAAACCCATCAGGTGACCAAACCTTCTGCAGAGCTACGCGGTGCAGAGCAAAGGATGTTATACATTGAAACAAACTCACAGCTGTTGTATAATGTGGTTTTAAACACTTTAAAGTATCCTCTAACCCATTACCTTCTTCCCTTTGGCC
Organism: Acropternis orthonyx; assembly: GCA_035583155.1. NCBI lineage: Eukaryota > Metazoa > Chordata > Aves > Passeriformes > Rhinocryptidae > Acropternis > Acropternis orthonyx. The sequence goes on along the minus strand of JAWWEU010000158.1, from coordinate 41,825,397 downwards.
CTGAAAATTCTGCCACAAGAGCCACCCAGCCAGTGGGAAGGAGCACAATACCATTCAGAAAGGGTAAACTCAGGAAGCATCATTTCTGCTTAGCTCAGTCTTGCGCCACGGCTACAATCTTGTCTTCACTGCTGCTTTCAAGGTGGCATAGCTTATCCATTCTAGGGACTTTCACAGCTTTAGAAACACTACCTATAACAGTAGAAAAACATTAAGCATAAGCAATATTGGGTACCCCAAAATACAGATACTACACATCTGTAACAGAGTATCATGTAAACAATCGACTGCAAAGAGTGAAAACCCTTTGGATTCAGTTACAAGAAAAGGTATGGGGACAGTTATGCCAGGCCAAATTAAGATGTCACCTAGTCCCATATTCTATCTCTGATATCAAACACTAACATGTGCTCAGGGAAAGACTGTAAGAAAGGTAATGTTTTCCCTGCTCTTCATCTTACTGCACCTTTGCAGACCTCACAATCAATATGTTGGCAGCCTGTGGCTTAGACAGCCCTCTAGACCATAATGTGTACTTGCCACTGAGGAGCCCACATGTCCCATGAACTCGTTTTTGGGGATATCTTTTTAATCCATCCATCCATAACTTTGCCACTGAATGACATAGAAAAAAATCCCAGATTAATTTTATGTGAAATAGTACTTCATTTGTTTTACTTGAAGCACATTTTTTAAAATGAAAAAGATGAGTAAGGCATTGAAAAATTATGAAAAACACATGCAAGTATAAAAGATATTGAGAACATGTAGTAGAGCTCTCTTCCTAACTAAGAAAACGGAGGTGCTAATTTTGCAAAGCGAAGAATTAGGGAGGTTTTACATATTAAAATAAAGGCCTGTGTTCCTTTTGGTATCTTTTAGTTAAGTGCACATGAAGTAAAGCCACCTGTACTCCAAAGAAGCCACATTTTCAGCAATACATCACCACAAATTCCTATCTCAGGTACCCTCATCTTTCTTCTAGCCACAGACTTTATGACTGACTCTGCCCCCTGCTAGTCTCTTGTCTTGAATCACATTGGAAGCTCTTTCAGACAGAAGCTGTCTCATGGCTCAACACAGCAGCCCCAGCAGTAGGGGATGTGTCGTGATACAAACAATAAGAGCAACAACCAAAGCTGCCAGTACAACTCACAGCCATAGCCTGAGAGCTAGTTAAGAAGAAGTAGAACGAGCACAACATGAGATTTATTAAGTAGCAAATAATAATTTTACATTACATAATATACAATTTTGTATACTATGTTAAATTCAGTATTGGGAGCCTTGAATGTTCAGTAACTGATCAAGTCCCAACATAAACATAATTATATATTCTAGTATGCATTGGTGGTTATTCATATCACTCTCTTTCGTTTTTAAGGGGGAAAAAAAGGAGACAGTATTGTTTTTTAGTTGTTCCCTGAAACCTTGTGGTCTAGACACTTTTCTTCTTTTAAAACAATACTGCAATTTTTCTCATAATTTTCTTTCACATGGTGGAGATGTAAAGTCATCAAGGAGATCAAGTGCAGCAATGAAATTGTTTGCAACATCAAAGAGGATAAAGTATAGAAACTATATGTAGGGCAGTTAAATGGCTCTGTATGTTATTTGCATATCTGTCTATATAAGCTGGCCTGACTTAAAAAAAAAAAAAAAGTAGCATGTCATAATAGTATTTTGGCCCTCCTGGCTTTGTGTGAGATTTTGCAATACCCTCCAAATGGTCTCAAGCTTTCTTGGCCTTCTGACCTGGCTATGGGAAGCTGCAGAGACCTGCCTGAGTTTCCACAAAACAGAACAACACATACAGAAAAAGAAATGGTGCAAAGCACTTTCAAATAGAAAGCAGAGAGAAAAGGAGCTAGGAAGCACCATGAGCAAGTTGCTCATTTATTTCTAGACATGAGAGTCCAGATCTTGTAGTTATCAGCAGTGGTCCAGCCAATAGTGTGAGGCAAGCCCAGTTCATCAGCTCCTTGCAGCTGGTGTCTCAGGGGCAACAGTGTGAGAGGGCTTCCCCAGCCCATTGTGCTGCAAGGATAACTGAGAGCCAGAAAGAGTCAGGGCCTCCATGTCTCGCAGGTCCATGGGTGTAGAAGCACCCAACAGATCCCTCAGGGCTGACATTCTGCATTGCTATGCTTTTGCATATGTTTCATGCATCTATAGGGGTGGTGTAGCTGAGCAGAGAAAAAGCACTGCTCTCCTACAGCAGCTCCTGCAGCAGGTGAGTGTGTCTCCTGCTGCCACCCTGAGGCCAGAAAGAAATACCTGACTTCTCAGGGCAGGTTTGGCTCTTCAGTGCAAAGGAGGTGGGATATTTTACCATCCAATAGTACCCATCAGCCCACACAGCTGGCTAGGAGTCAGGACTGGGATCACAGGATCAAAAGCACTCAACTGCCCTCTTTCAACTTACAAGCAAGACCAGCTGGGGGGTGACTGTCAATTGGCCCAGAAAGATGAAGGGTGGTAAATTATGGGAGATGGATATCCTGTGACATGGCAGCCTGAGACTTCATAGAATGCTACAGACCAAGACACTGACAGCAAAGACTCAGTATAGCAACTCACAAACTACCATTTGCAGCCAATCTCCATTACACACTATAAAATAACAATGCTTGCTGAGCTACCTCTGCTCATCCACCTTTCCTTGGGAGCAGTCAGACAAGTGGTAAACTCAACACGTCTGGCATGGGATTTTTCTGGAATGAGTTAGCAACAGAGCAGCTCTTCCTTTGCACTATCCTAGGTAAACAGAAGATGTTGCTGGTACAAAGTGCCTCAAAGTAGCAGGAACAGCATTATCACTTCAGTGCTGTTTCCTGAAGGATCAATAAGCCAAGACAATCGATTCTTCTGGCTAGTCCTTATTCCCCAGGAGAAGCTGTGGCTCTCATCCCCCATCATTTAACCCTTTACAAACATAGCAGCAGCCCCATTAATTCTGTCCTCCTGAAACACACATTCCACAAGCCCATGTACCAGGAGAGATTACAGACCTAGAAGAAATATATTCAGGTGAACATGGTGTTGCTGAGAGGTATGGCCCGTTACTTCAGCACAGCAGTAACATGTCTGTATGTACTGCCCTTGGAGCACATGGAGGCAATCTTTGCTTCTATTTTCTTGATATGGGACAGAGGGTCCCAAAGAAACCATAGCTCTCTCTCCCCCACTACTTCTCCGTGCAGGAAGTGTAAGATGCTCCCATAGCACCAGCTGACACTCACAGGAGGGGCTGCATAGGCAGTAGATGGCATGAACAGTCATTACAGAGAATCACAAGAGTAGAACCTGTTTAAAGACCACAAAACTGAAGTTTAATCCTATGTAGCACAAAGAGAGTAAGAGGGATGGGGAGAAGGCTTAGGAAGGATCATGTGATTATTTGCAATGTAAAACAGGGAATAGAGGTTACTGGAGGCAAAGCAGGACTTTACTCAGAGCCTACAGTAACATAAAGAGTTTTGCCTCTTTTGGTCATGCAATTCTCTAAGATCATGGAGAAGGGTGTAAGGAGGAACCTCATTTAAGCTGGATCATCAGGGAAGGGACTCAGACTGAATGAGGAGTCTGTGTTAGAGTTAGAATTAAAGAACAGTGAAACAAACAACTTGGTGTAAACATTGGTCATGAACACATTTAAACTGTATGCAGAAGTTTCTACCTAAAAAGCAGTGGGATATGGGTTAAGCTCCTAGAATGACTTCTGGGTGAAGCATTAGAGAGTATGCTGATGCAAGTAATCCTTTCCTAGCCAATGTTTCCCTCAGAAAAGCCTTGCTGCCCTCTCCCATGCAAAGACAGCATATGCCAGTAGTTCTAACTTGAGTGCTGCCACACTCTCAGTGCCAGTCCGTGGCTCCAAAAAGTATGACTGAGAAAATCCTATTCATGTCAGCTCTTCACCAATCTACATTAGTTCATATCACCAACACAGAAATGCTGAAATTCCTTGTATGGGGTCACAGGGACATGATGCAACAGGGAAGAACTTCTTATTTAAAGGGAAGCAGTAGAAAAAGCTGCTGATGAGAGTAACTGCAATTATAAAAAGTCCAGGAGGCCTGTGGGAAAAGAAAGGCCTGAGGATAAATAACAAAGCCAAAAAAAAAAAAAAAAAAAAAAAAAAGCTCTCTGGCAAGCCTGATGGCAGACACACCCTTTCTCCTCACCCACAAAGTCACCCTCTAGGTCCTGTGAGCTTTAGAGGGATGTCAATTTAATGCCTGTGTTTGGGTACACAGATACACCACTCATTCGCTCACGCCTGCTACAGAGAGGGGATCATGGGAAGCTGGGGAAACAAGAACTTGTGGAGTATATTTCCTGCTGATCCAGCAAACACAATTATGAAGAGGAGAATCCGTTCTAAGAGCAGCATGAAACTCTTGTGAGCAGGATCATTCACATCTCACATGGTTGAGGGAAAGGAAGGGGCAGCAACTCCTTAATGAATAAAAATAATCATTTATGCTTCCCTGTCATACATGCCTGGCATATGCTTTCCAGTATCAAAATAACAAGACTTAGTTACAAGACTTATCCCATTAGAAAAGATAACTTCCCCTAAAGATGCAGCTCTTTTTCTAGAGACTTTAAAGAGTCCTGAGACTTTAAAACTGTTACTTTAAAGACATCATGTCAACTAAACTGTGTGCTCTAAAAGTTTAGACTCACAGTATTTCATTCCCTGAAATTCCTACACCACTATATTTTTAAAGTACTTGTGGCATGCAAGAACATAGTAGCTTTCTATGTGGCTTGTGGAAAAGTTGAAGATCCGTTCTTCCTAAACTGTATATATGCCAGGCAAAGCTGCACTGAAATGCAGTCACCTTCAGGGTAAAGAACAGCAGGTCATTCACAGAATTCAGCATAGCTCTGGAAAGAACAAAAAGAAGATAAGGAAGTGTATTTTGCCTGAAAGGTCAACAGGGGAGATCTAAGTACAGACTGCTAGGTCATGGCCATGGCAGAATAGTTCAGGAGAGGAAAAGGCTGAGGCAAACAGAAAGGAAGCTGGGATGGGAAGGAAAGAAAGGCAGGAAAAAATTGTTGTAGTGTTTTCAGCTCAGCCACAGAAAGCTCCTGTCTCAAAATGATCTGCTATAGGTGCCAGTTATTAGAGGGAAAGAACACAATTATTATGTATTTGAAATGCATTTAATAAAGTACACTCTAGCTGATGGTGCTCTCCTCAGCAGGTCCAGGCACAGAGCACAAAGAGAATGGGGCCTCAGGCATTCACATCAGGTTGCAGTTTTAAATAATTTTAAAACTAGGGCAAGGTGCCAATTCTTACCTCAAGGTGCTACATCCAGATAGACATGTCAGCAAAAACACCAAGTTTGGTGTGTACAGGATGACCATTGATATACATGGCTCCAGAATGGAACAGTAACTTACTTTTTTAGCCAGAGTTTACCACTTTTGAATAATAAATCTGGAGCTTCATCTCAACAAGAGTCACCAAGACTAAAATTCAACCCAGCGAATAGAACAACACCATTGGATGTTACCTGAGAATTACATTAGCCTTCTATCTGCTTGTCATGCCAAAATCAGAAAAGCTTATTGGTGGCTTGTACAAAATGTATTTAAAAAAAAAAACAAAAAAAACCCCCAACAAAACGCAACCAAACAAAAAAATCCCAAACAAAAAACAACACCAAATAGTTTCCAGCACAAACCCCTCTTGTTTTGAGCTATGCACCTATATTGGTGATTTGCAGTTTTTCCCACGGACAAGTCAGCCACTTGGAAATTATATAAGGTTATTTTCTGTAGATCTTTAAGTTATTTTGATGGCAGCCATGTATCGTTTTACAGTCAGGGAAACCGAGGAACACAAAGATATGACTTGGCCACGTGTCAGAAGACAGCACGTTTCTATCCCCATTCCCTTCCCAGGACCTTTTTTCAAAAGAGAGGCAGGATCATGGCACAGTCTTGATTTTGTGCAGTTCACCCAATGCAGACAGGTTTTCTGAGTCTCTGCTTGGGGCAAAAAAAGCCTGCTGCTGGCTCATTCACAACACGCCAGGCCTTAGCAACACTGAGGTCCTCGGCTTGCTGCAGGCAGGCCTGCTCTGTTTCAGCAACACCATGGTCTACCCAAGTTGCCTATGCACGCATGATAAACTCATCACAAAAACAATCAAGAATTAATTTGGTCAATAGTTCCTGTCACAGAGAATCCAGTTCCTCAACTATACTATTTGACTCAAGGCTCCAGCTAAACTGAAGGACAGAAAAAATACCTCAAGGGATACCAGTTTACAGAACAAAAGTAGAACAATTTAGATATTGACCTTTCCATACTCTTTTTTTTTTTTACCTTTTTTTTTAAGAATAGGTTAGCCAAGAGTTAAATAGAACCAAAAATAAAAAGCATTAAAAATTAAATTGTGTCTTCCAGGCATTAATAATAAAAAGACAGCCCACCCTCCAATCCTTCTCATTTAGAAGAGTATTTATTTGGAGTTTCTATTAGGCTGCTGCATGCACTGTGTGCATCCTGCTTCACTGAAGAAGAGCCTTCTTGAAGCATCACTTGACTTTGTTTTAAATATCTTGCTACAGTTTCCATTTTAGCTCTGTGAGATGATTATTTTCTCTCAAACTGAAGTTATACAGCAGTTGAAAATGCTGATGGCTTAACTGGTTTCCTTTCCCCCCCCCCACCCCCCCTCCTCTCCACAGCAGCCCTGAGGGGGTTTAACTCTTTCTGCAGCACTGAAATCCTGGTTTTGGAGTTCAATGTTTAACTCTCGCTGGGAGACTCATAAATATTCGGAGTCACTCTCTCCCTCTCTGTTTGATTAGGAAATGAGCCTTTAACTCAATGTAATCCCCAAGCCATTAACAAAAAAGCCCTCAACAGCTCCACTATTAGAATTTCACTCCTAACCCACAGAGGATTGAATTAGATTAACATAACTACCCGCAATCTGAGTTTATTTTCTGTGCCAGATAGAAATGTGTCTTCAGGAAAGGAAGAGAGCTGGAGAACACGCATAGCATAATGAAATGTAAAAATAGAGAGATGAGAAACAGATGGACAGACATACAGGTGAAGCGATAAAAAAAGGTGAAGAGAGAGATATAGCTACGTATCCTTTAATAACTGGCTGCTGGCTTTGGGGGTTTATTCAGAAGGTCCCTCAAAACACAGAATTGTTTCAAGACGAGTATTTTTATCCTGCTGGTGTTTACTTCATATTCTCAGGGATTTACAGTGAGACACCTGAGCATGCTGTACTCCAGACACCTGTGCAGCAGATTTGGCACAGGTTTTATTTATAATTCCCAAGAGATGTCATACTCAGCAATGAAAGGAGAGGCGTGGAAAAGAGAACCTGCATGTCAATCATTACTTTGCAGTCAAAGAAACAAATAAACTATGATGAAACAAAAGATGTTTGTAGTTTGGTTTTTTAAGGAATGAAAAAAAAATTCATGCAACAGCATGTGTACAGTAAGTCAGTCTGGAGGTTGATAGGGTGCTTAGTCCACAAAATGTGAATCATTAGTGAAGCAGAAACTAAATAACAAACACCTTCTACCACATAATGCACCAGTCTTACCTCTAACCACAGGTAACTCCCTCCCTCCAAATACGTGGTCCTATAAACCATTGATTGGCATGCCACAGAACAGGAGGTGCTTGTTTTTTTTTATTCCCCAGTGCAGTAATAAAAAGATATGTCAGGTCGAACAGGGCAAAAGACCCACATGCAGTTGAAAGGGAAGGATAAAGTCCAGTAATTATGTGGACACAACTATTGAATAGTCCAAACAAATTCCTAAGACTGAATCCTTTGTAGCCTTATACTTTGAGGACTTCTTTGGGAATGCTCAGGTTTCTGCAAAAATAAATGGTAAATAAGGGGGTTTTTGCAGTAGCTCCCAAGCACAGGCATGCTGATATTTCTTTTTGTGTAGGGAAGAAAATGATTCAATTTTTTTTTTTTTCTACTGGTGTCTCTTGGTTTTCAGTTTTAGGGGGACCTCAGACCAGCTACATGATAGACTGTTAGTTACAGAGTCAGCAATTTTATTCCTTTAATGCCTTTTGGAAAAATCTGTTCTCCCTTTACTACACAATAATATTGCATTATCACAGAAAAGCAGTAAATGTAATATCATGGCAAAACAACAAAGAAGATACTTAAATAATTTAAATACATTCATTTTTTAAGTAAAATAAAAAGCCTTAGTAATCAAAATGAAATTTCATATGATGAGAATGATCAAGCTCATAGTTTTGTTTTATCTGAGAGAGGGAAGCTTCATAGCAAGTGGTGTGTTATAATGGTCTTTTGGGGCATTATTTTGGTATATTAATGCACCTTGTTTATCCATATTGCCCCAAAAGCCTTCCTTATATAAGAATTCTAGCTGAACATTAGGGTATTCATATCAATGGCTAAAAACTTAGAAGCGTTAATTTGTAGCCAGTATTTTGTGTTCCTAGAACTTAAACTAAATGCTTTGAGTATTATAAAATATGCATCAAAGAAATGCAAAATAAAGACTAAAAACCAAGCCTATTTGTCACTTCCTATAGTCAGTCCAAGCAATTAATCTATCATGTATTTCTCAGAACTTGATATTCTAACTGTAAGAGAGCTCTGATTTTATTATTCTGTTTTATTAGACACTTGTTCCTCAAAATTATTTTACCTTCATTTTATTTGTTGTTACTTTCAAAAATGGTACATTGAGGGGAGAGAGAAGGGGGAGTTTTTACAACATATATTTAATGAGAAATTTATACTAAAAAACTGAACATACCAAAACTAAAAATTGTAATATTGATGTTTTGGGGGGTAAACATAACAGATACAGGAAATCAGTGTAATTTTTCTATACTTAAAAATAAATATAAACCCTGAATTTTGTAAAAAGATGTAACACAAACATCTGAGGCAAAAATATGAAACAAGAAAGATCTCTTTTATTTTGACAAAAATACTGTCCTAAATGCTAAATAAATAAAGCCAGTTTCTGACTAGTTATTTTTCTCCTTCTCTTCATATTTCTGCTAACAAAAATGTTCCAGAAATATATCATTGTACAAACATTTTGCATCTTGGCTGCTTTAAAGCAAACACCTTGTTGGCGATAAGAGAGTAAGTTCCTTCTTTGATTGTCACTGTGCTGACTTTGCAAAGACTTGCACCCCTCTTTTGTCATTGAAGAGACTTCAGTTGCTTTGGGACTTTTAAAATTAAAGAAACATCAACTGCTCAATGATAAATGCCTTCAGTAAAAGCAAAATTGCATTTCATCTGCCTGATAAGAGAAGATTTGATATGAAGCTGGGGGTGGGGTGGGTGGGGGGGGATGTTTCTAATAGAGGAAAGGGTATTGCTTGGTTCTTTTAAGACAGGACTGCTGAAGTTTCCAGGTTCGCCTTTACCAGCATGGGATAAATAGCACCTGTCCTTGGTAAGCCCTTAAGCAGAGTTATGTTATACATTGACCTTTTTGGAATGCCAGCAAACCTGACCGTTTCAATTCCCAAAACAAAACTGTTCCACTCAAACTTTCATTTGCTTATTTCCAGAGGAAAAAACCACACTCAAATAGTGAAACTGCCTGATTTCTACAAAGTTCAGAACCAACTCTTCTCCTTGTGGGTCGCACTGACCTTCCTTTGACAGTGTGAAAACAGAAAAAAAAATTATTGCCTTTAACTATAACAAGATGCTGCCTTAATTTTTAGACCAGATAAAAGGATTAGTGCAGAGCAACATTTGGATTAAAAAAAAAAAAACACCACAACCAAAAAACAAAACAAACACCAAACCAAAAAACCCCACAAACCAAAAAACAAGCCCATAAATGCAATAAAAGGTAGAAGTTCGCTACTTACATGCTGCAGGCTGAGAGATGAGGCTTGAGGCTGGAGTAGAATTTCCCTTGCCCTCAGGTGTTTCTAATTGCTGATTAAATATCTTTTGGTTCTGCCTGCACCAGCCGACAGTCCCCTCTGCGTCTCTGCCTCTCTTTGTGACTAGGACACAGTACTCTGAGTCCCAACCTATAAATAGATCCCAGCTCTGTGATTGATATAACAGGCAGCTGACAAAAAAAAAAAAAAAAAAAAACGAGAGAGGGAACGGGGAACAAAGAAAAATAAATAACTAGGTCTTAAGCAAAAGCTGGGCTTTTAACTCTGCTCTGTGCCCAGGGAGGAGTCCCCCACAGTCACCCGTGGGCATCAGAAAGAGAAAGTGCAAGGCAATTACTTTCCCAGCAGCATTACAGCAACTTGAGGCATGTAAAGCAAATGAACAAAATTCAGTGCATAAAGGAGAGGGAAAGCACAACCAGCAGACTGCGTTCAACTCTTTTGCAATTTAACAAAAATAAACAGCATTTTAAAAACAAGTTGGGAATTCTGACAGAACGAGAGAGGAGTTCAGAGATGAGTTCTGGGGGTTGGTCCAGGCATACTTGTATTTCTGGTGCACAATAAACTAGCGGGTAGGTTGGCAATTTAACAGCTCGGCAGTCTACTTAGGGTCTCTGTCTACAAACACTATTTGATGAGGCAAACAATACTGAGGGCACAATGGTACCTCCTCTATTGACTCAGCAGAAGTTACTTAGCTCTTAAGGACCTGAACCCTCATTCCTGCTTATGCCCTTGGCTGCCAGGAGAAAATGACGAGTTAGAGATATCAGCAAAGCCCTTTCACAGACAGAGGCTGAGCTGGGAGCCCACCATCTGGGCAATGACTTGAGAGAACACATCACAAATGCATCTGCTGTGGTCCCCATTAATAGACACAGAGGTCCTGGATTTCCCCATATTTAATCCCTACAGGTTCTCCTGTTAGACTCACAGTCAGGCAAGGCCAATAACTTTTCCAGCAGGCAGCTGGTTCTCCAAGCCTTCATCAGCTCCTAGATATTCATGATCTCCAGTAGAACCTTAATGACTAGGCAGTTTCATAGCAAACAGACTCAAAGGCAAGACAGCTCCTGATGAATACGGGGGGAAGGGTGGGGAACAAGAAGGGAAACAGTAGGCAGAGAGAGGCAAAACAGCTTTCACTACCCTGCTACCTTTGGCAGTATCTCCTACAATCAACTCTAGGAGCATGCCCAGCTCTGCTGGCAGAAGTACTAGTGCAGACAGAGTATACCACATCCACCAGACTTCTTTTCAACATATTGCTAGGCTTGCTTGAGTTGAGATGGGAAAGAAATGCTGAAGTCATAAAGAGCAGGATAAGATCCTTAGGCACCAAGCCCATGCTGAACTCCATGGTTCTTTGGCTCACTGGCTAACAATGCCTGAACTATTTAAGCTAGTTTAGGCATGTCTACACCACACTGCAGCTGCTGTTGCTTGAGTAAAGAAAGTTACTTCAACACGAGCAGCTATCTCAAAGCAAGACAAGGACCCACATCATAGCCAAGGTCTCAGTTCAACTGCAGCTATTGATTATGTAGCGAGATAAAGTAATATCCTCTTTTGGGGCCAAATCTGCTGGATGCTTAATTCACCTCTTGCCAATATACTTTGTGTCTAAGCTGGTAGGATTTAGTCAATGGGTTTTTTTTAAAAAAAATGCCCATCTTGTAGGACAGGGGCCTGATGAAGCACTGAGCAGACTCATGATGTTTAATCGTTTTCCTCAGTTGAGCTACTGCCCTGTGTGAAGTCTGGCTTGTCACTTTGCTACAGCTGCATATCCCCAGCTTTAAAAAAAACAAGTGACAACAATATTTAACACTCTGCTTTAAAACGCTTTGGTATCAATAGATGAAGACCTACAAATGAAGAAGAGAAAAAAAGAAAGGTATCTGACAGATTGAGTTCCAGTGTGGAAACACACCCTCAATTGCCTGCTGTATTCTGGTCTTTCACCTAGTTGAATCAGATCTGAGATCAAAAATTACCTGATAAACAAAGAAAAATTTTATTTCTGTCCTCTCATTTGGACTGGCTAGTACATAATATTTTGGCTTTAATATTGAGAGTTGTAAAACATTTAACACTTTCCATTGCCATCAGAAGGACTCACTACACAGAATAATCAGGCTGAGACATGGCAGAACAAGATCCCAGAACACGAGCACCTAAATCCAACAAGTCACTTTTGAAGAACTCAGCTTTAACAAAGGCATAGTCACATAGATCTTGAATGTGTTACCACTTTCAGATTATTCTTTGCTGTTAAGTATTGCTGAAATCTAAAGTTCTCCCAATACTACTCTGTCAAGCCTTGTGTTGTATAGAACAGGATTATCCCAGCCCCATTACAATGTTATGGGCCCAACTGATGCCACTGTAGGAAAGCCCACCATGTAGTCTAAATCACAAGGACACTTTGGGCATATCTTAAGCAGGCAGCTGGAAAGCTCTATTCAGTTCTTAGGTCCATGTCAAGTGCTTATCATTGACATCCCATATCCACACAGCAGAGCAAGACCTGGGCGTACATAGTCCCCCATTCTTCCACTTTCTGCCTGGAGAATGAAGGGATGAGGACTTGAGAGCATGTCACAGTTAGCTAGCATGAATGAACCTTGAATGGAGTCAGCATTCCTCCATCCTTCCTCTCTGCCTTTAGACAGCAGGATGAATGACCTTAACTGCTCCCCTGTGGGGTATCCAGCGATCCAGAGAAGATCTGCTATAGATAAAACTTCAAACAGAAGTTCCCTGCCCCCACTGCTATCACCCTTGTGCACAACCACTTAATTCCAGACTCCAGACTCAGGGCGAGGCAGGGAAAGAATCCAACAGCAGAGGCTGTAAGACTGAATGCCCACTCAAAACACTGCAAAAAGAAAGCCAGAAGATTTCAAAAGCACCCTCAGATACATTAGAAATAAATAAAATTTTAAAAAATAGGGAAAAAAATCAACATTAGTGACTTATAGACTCTATAAAGGCTCAATGCTGTCCTTGAGGCACCAAAGTACAAGACATTGTAAAGTGCAAGTGCAGCTTTACAGTATTTTCTACCTGTTGTTTGGGAAAGTATTTTTCTAAATGTTTCTTGCTAGGGCTGCTTTCATCATGCACCTGTATTTCAGTCTCAGATTCTCAAGTCTATGGTGGAGGTAAAATCTCAGTGTTTAAATTTTCTTCAAACATGGTTTGAGCTTTGCACATATAAATCTGGGCAGAATGCAAAATTTACTTTCCTTTTAATGACAAAACCAAGCAAATATTCACAGATACATTTTTTAGACAGGGACAGAGCAAAAGAAGTTGAACCTTGAAAATACTGATCCAATCAATAGAGTCTTCCGATTCCCCCAACCCACACGTTAACCCACACAGATAACCTTTGTCACTTCTCCGGTGAGCCTCAAGATGCCTTGGTGCACATCTAATTTATGTGCTGTAAGTTTAGAGCTCAGAATCACTGCTGCTTTTAGACCACCAAATGCAGGTATGAATGTAAGTATTAAAAGATAAACTGAAAATCAGCTCTGCAGTTTCCAAGGCTAGCCACAAACTATGAAGAATAATTGTAGCATACAACAAAAAGTTTCTTCATCAGAGTCACACTACTTTGAAAGAGCCTCACAAACCCAACATTTATGAACTGCTGTGTTAGTGCCCTGCTGGTTTTAGTGAGGTGTGAATTGCACAGATTTCAAACAGGGACTACTTAAACACCAAAAAAAGATACTATAAAATAATAACTTTTTTTACGTAAAGGAAATTAACATAAAACAAACCTGCTTTTCCAAGACTGAAAATAACAAGAACTAAAAGAGAAAAGAATGAAAAAGTTTGAGTAGCAACTGTCTTCTGGATACTTGGCACACATAGCAGGACTCTCGGATCTGATTTATTAGGTAGTTAAATATACTAGGCATTTTGATACAAAGTAGATAATCTGAAAAACAGTAATTGCTCAAGAGGAAATGCTGATATCATTGCTAGTTTAGCTGTTTTATTTCCTTACTTGATTTTAATGCTGCAAACTTCATATTGTTTCAACTTTATTTTTCTGTCCTGCCAATATCCATAGCAGGACATTTTCTTTGCACACACTGAACCCAAGGTTCACACGTTTGCATCCAGTTCTTTCATGTGCCCTCCAGGATGATGCATACCATGTTGCCATGTCAAGTCTCTGTCATCAGCAGGGGAAGTCACTCTGCTCGGTTAATACTCTTGCAAACTTTGCTCCTTTTTTAGTTCCTATATATTTTGCTATTTTTTTAGAAACTGAAAATGACTAAGATTTTAACAGAAGTCCCCTACCAGATTCAGCTATTCCAGCTAAAGATGTCACCACCCTCCAGCTGCCTGCCAGCTGGAGAGTAGTACTCTAATAGCTCTTTGGCAGAAGGGAACCTGCAAACTGTCTAAACATCTACAAGTAAAACACATCAGGCTAGGACTAAGGAACTTTCCTGGATTGGGCAGCACCCAAATCTATTCTTCCGTTCTCAGAGCTGCAGGCAGAGAAAAGTCTTCACCTGGCATAGCTATTTGTAGAATTAGACTACCTGTGAGAGGTACCATCTGTGGCTGCTGAAGCAGAGATTATGCCATTGGCTTTAAGAAGAACAAGAGCAAGCACAGAAGAATGCTCCTCTCCCTTGTATTGCTGAGTCCACCAGTAACAACAGTGCATTAATGAAAAATAGCTTGGCCTGAGCAACAAAACACATACCAGAGTGCATTTGGAGACTATTCAGACCAAGCATTCAGTTCTACTTGTACACACAGAAATAAAACCTGTAAGGATTTAACTAAAGCCTGCAAGCACTAGGACAATCGTTTGCTACATTACATTTAAACACACAACCTTTGTCAGTACTACATACAGTATAACACAGTCCCTTCTACCACTGCCTCATTTAGATCCCTCCTGAATTTTCACTACTACTGCACAGCTTTTGCCTAAAAAGGCTTCTGTGTTTACACCCAGCAAAAATCAAAAAATGAGAAAAAGATTTCTTGGATGTACTCCTGCCTGAATTATGTAACCATGATATTCACTCACTGGAAACCACCACCACCTTCTTCCAATGGCATGCTCCAATGAATTTCTCCAATGCTGGGCTGTCAATTCCATCATCTGGGGTAAGTACATTCTAAACTTTCAATTTGCTGTGGATGCTTTGCAGAAACTCCTCATTGTTGTTGTTGTTCAGGACCTTGTTTAGCACCAGCAAGTCCACACCTGTGCTGGCATTAGCTGTGCAGTCAGACAAATCTCAAAGCAGCCCGGCAGCCTACTAAGGTCAGCTTCAGGCAAGAGATACTGTTTCATGTTCTCAGTGACCTTGGCTGTGGTGGGGAGGGAGAGGAAGCATGTTAAGCTGTCATAATAGGGCTGGTAGCAATTTTGATAGCAGGAGAAGGAGGACAGAGTGAGATTTAAGCCAGTTCTGGTGCCAGATCAAATAGATACCAGGATTGCCAGAAACAGCTTCCCCTTGGGTTTTTGTTTTGTTTTTAATTCAGACTCCTTCAGACAACTTCTACAAACCCCAAACAACTACATTATAACCACAGACAGGCCTAACCATGATGTCTGGCTCCAGATCTAAACTCCTTTACAGCCAGACTGTTCGCTCAGCTCCCCAGAAAAATCATCACCATTTTCCAAAAGCGTGTGTCAGTGGGGCCATTAAAGCTCTCTGTTCTCTCCAGGGAAAGGCTCCATACTCTTTGTGTGTCTTGCTCAATTAAAAGATACCTTTCAAAAAATAAAAATGAAGGGAAATAACTGATGAAGTTCCTAAAAGGAAAGGGATGTTCTGTCTGTAGACAACTGGATGAGGAATAAGCTTTTCAAGGAGAAGCTCTCTGTGTGCCACGCAAGTTCCGTAGCTTCCAAAATGACAAACGACCAGTTCTGCAATGGGTCTCTCATGAGCCCCCTCCAAAGCAACATCATTGATTTCAGTCCTGCCTCATCTCCTAGCCACATTAATTGTGTCTGAAAGAGCCCTCACCCCTGCCCTGAGGTTGTGACTCTCACTGGTCTGAAGAAGAAGGTGCAGTTCTTACCCCTGTCAAAATACCATCAACCAAGTGTCACTCGTATCCACATCGGGTGACTGTGGCCAGGTGCTGGCTGTGGGATGGCTGCAGGGTAGCCTTTGTGAGGAGAGGCCAGGGCTGTCCCATGCTGGATATGGATGGTTGCAGCAGGCTCCATCTGACCCACCACAGGGCAAGGCTGAGCCTCTCAGCCAAGGTGGTGGTTGGTGCCTGTGGGAAACATGTTTAAGAGTGGGCAGAAAACACCACACAGGTGAAGAGTGAGAAATGGCTCCCCAGACACTCAGGTCAGAGCAGAAGGAGGGGAGGAGGCAGTCCAGATGTCAGAGCAGACAGTCCCCTGCACCTCTGCCAAGACCACAGTGCAGCAGATGGATATTTCCTGAAGGAATTTCGGTTCGCAGTTGGCCAAGGTCAGCCCACCACAATGTCTCACAACAGACAGAAAAAGTCTGCTTTGTTCGATAGCTCTCCCTTTGTACCCAAGACCTAGGCAAGCCACTGCTCCTGGCCCAGTACTCTCTGGCTCCTCTGCCAGGTTGGATATGCCACCGGGACAGGTACGAAGACCAGCCACCTGAAATAACCCTGAAGAGCACCAGTAACTGTCTTAATACTACAGGGGAGACTATTCTCCCACACAGATCACACCAAACCCCTACCTACAACTCCTGACTGATGAGGAAATTAAACCATTGTGTTTGGGAGGCACTTAAGGGCATCCATGGCTTTTACAGTCACAGCAATGTGTATGCAGATGCGTGCCTCAATTCCCTCACTGGCAGTGAAGTTCTGCCACCATAATACCACTCCCTCACTGTGGGTAAATCAAACACAAACTGGCAGGCTAAGCATTAACCTCACAGAAGTCTCTCTAGCACATAAAGCTATGACAAGGTTCATTTGCACCCCTAGGGGAACTGGAATCTGCCTTTCCAGCTAAAGCCTCTCAGCTCTGTGCCATCTAAAACCACTTTGGAATATACTCTGTGGTTGCCAGGCCCTTTGCAAAGCTGTAAGCCCTTGTAATGTGTTGAATGGGCACAGACCCAGGTAATATTCCTCTCTCCACTGTCTCTCTTTCTTTACGCTAACCATAGCAAGTTCTGCTGAACTTTGACTCAGCTTCATCTTAGCAGTAAGGTGGTTTCCCCCGCTTCAAAGCAATTCTGTTGCAGTCTCCTTTGCCTCCTGACTCCATCAGCTGAAGTCCTTCTTCATCTCAGCATTGCCAGTCACCTGTGAAACATCTCCTGACCTGGACAATTCCTACCCTGCAGCTTGGAGTGCCTTAAAACTCAGAGCATTTCCTCTTCAAGAGAGTGGAGAGAGGGAAGGGAAAAAGAGCAAGTCTTTTCTTTAAAAGTAGTTACCCATATATGCAAGAAAAAAGGGGTTTTTAAAATGGTTTTGCATTCCCTTCCTCTGCTCTCCAGGCAGTCAGAAACTCAGTTCCTCAGCACTGAGCTCATCCCAGATGAAGGAGCAAGGCTACGGCACACAGAAAGTGGACATGCTGCAGGGTAAGTCTGTAGCTGCAGAGCTTTACTGCTTGTTTCAGTCACTCAGGGTTTGGTCTGAGGATGCTTTGCCCTGAGAGAGCATTAAGGAAGGGCCACACACCTGGTCCCAGCAGAGAGGCGGCAGTGCCAGGGAGTGCCAAGATAAGGTGCCATGTGCTTAGGCAAGCACAACTGTCCCCATGGCCAGAGAGAGCCACATGCTGCCAGACAACAACCTGTGAGGCTGAGAAAGAGCCAAAACCCCAAGAGTTTCTCTGCCAACAGTCTTGGCACATGTTACAGAGAGTATGCCCCCTTGCAATGCCTCTGTGGCCTGCTTTTGGGGGGGGGGGGG
>JAWWEU010000158.1:41773311-41807512 GCA_035583155.1 Acropternis orthonyx | reverse complement strand
AATGCCTGTTGGGCCTGCTTTTCCCCCCCCCCCCCCCCCATTCTGTGTTCCTAGAAGTGCTGTGGGTCACTTCCGGGCACAAAGATGCCCTGCAGTTCATCACAGGTATTCAAAGCTCCTGGAACCTGACCTGGAGAATAGGTATAGCACAGTCTAAAGCAGCCTATATCGTCCTTCATATTCCTCTCCTTCTCCCCACCCCTCTCCTATCCCCTGTAAAAAGATTTCCCATTCACCAAGGCTTTACAGTGAGGAGGGGAAAAATATCTGTCAAATTCTTAACCTCAAGTGGATTTACCCAAAGCCCTTTGGAAACAGCTGCTTGAGGAAGACTTCTGTCGAGCCCGTGTTCCAGATGCAGACATTTGGTTGCTCAGTCCCTTGCTGCTGCTTTTAGTCTGTGCTCTTGCCACACCTGGACCTGTCCTCACCTGGAATAACCAGTCCCTTCCATCGCTTCTGCCTAGGGCCCTGCTGCTGCTGGAGGTGAAGCCCAGCTCCTCATCTGTTCCCTCCTTAAAGGAATGTGTCATGGGCATGGCCTCACACAGACTCATACACAGCCTGGCTGTGACTCTCCACTGAGCACAGAGAGGAAGATCTAAGGCAACCACATCATGTACCACAAAACTGTCCTGTGCTTACAAGCTTGGGAAAAGAAAAACCCACCATGAAATCACAAGTCTCCTTTGTCACCTCTGTGCAACAGTAAGCTCTGTGCCAGAAGTGTTGGATTCAGCCACGTGTGTTTGCCAGGCAGGGCAGCAGTATGAGAGCACTTTGCAGCCAGGTAACAGGAACTCCAGGAGAAGTCCCATTTTTATGTCCCACAGCAAATACGGGTATGTTAGCAAAACAAAGCTATACAGGCTGACTTAAGCATTCTCTGAACAAGCTGGTTTCGATTTTAGCAGAAAGGTAGCCTCATTCATGTGGACTTCATATCCAGATGAGATTCAGGCTATATTAACTCAAATGCAGAGTACCATGAGATTGTATCTAAGCTGAGTTATCATTGCATGCTGCCCTCCTGTGCCCTGTAAATACACCTTAAGGAGTACAGCCAAGAACAGAACCTCTCTCTCTTGCATACACCCTGTGCCTTGCCATGTCATCCTGGGATTAATTTGCCTGGTGAGACTCCATGGAAACTTGCAGGGCAAACTACCACCTTCTTTTTGGAAGTCTGGTCTCCAAAGCTGTTGTGCTACATATGCATCATTCTCCCAAGGAAATTTCTTCTGGTCACATTATCAGATGACACAATTCACATTTTTAAAATTGTAGAAATGGGATGTAAGAAAACATATAGACTGTAGAAATGTTTTCATGTCTCCTTAAGTTTTCAAAGAAAAAAGCTCATGTTTAAAGAAAAAAGTTAATTTATTTTTCACTTTCTCCCTGCTTACTAGGCAGAAAACAAGGCTCTAATTTGGAGGCAGGTGGATTGCTGGTTGTAGCCATGGGGCACTTCATATTTCTCAACTGCATTAGCAAATTCCCCAAGAAAATACTTTCCTAAATCTCAGTGGTTCTCTTACAAAATTTAACAAAACGCCGAGTTTTTGAGGAATTATTTGGAAGTCTTCTGTGTTAACTACTGTTGTTCTGAGTGGTGGAAGTAATCTGGAGAAATTATTACTCACTCCAGAAAAATTTAACCTAAGAGCTTACAAGCAAACAAGACTTGACACCAAAAGCCATAAGGAAGCAGTCCCTTGAACTGCTCACCACATTCTCTATAAATGCGAACTCTTGTTTCAGCTCCTTCTTCAGAATGTGTGACTCTGTGCAGAGAAACTTCTTCTGCATTAGTACATTATGATTGCAAAATATTACCTGTTCCCCTTGCAAACATTGTTAAGTGAGTCATGGACAGTCTCAGTGGTCCACATAATGGCAAGATTGCAAAAAAACCCCATTCAGCCATTACCTTTATTTAGTGGTAAAGAGCAAGCAAGAAGCAAGGAAGTTCATGGACAAAAATGTCATTAAGGTTGTGCCATGACAGAGATGACTACATAGGTACTGTTCTTCTCTGAGACTTAGTGTTTCCAGATGCCTCATAAATGAAAATTTTTAATTCAACTAATTACAGACACGCTGTGGTGACTCCCAAGACAGACTTGTAGTCCTTTCAGGTTATTGTTGTTGTTATTATTATTATAAGCAGCATTCGGAACCTGAGCCCTTTGACAGTAAATGCCACACATATGTAAGTATGCAAATATAGTCTTTACTGCAAATACTTTGTAATTTGAGGCCAGGTCTGCATCATTTTTGCATAAATGTAACTAACCCACTTCACAAGAATGGTTTTACAATGTTGGACTGAACAAAGTTATGTGACTATAACCACATTTGTATTAGTCTAGCTTACAAGTCCAAAGAAGCTATGCTGAACTGAGTATGCCATACCAAAGTAATATTCATGCCAGAACTGTACCAGTTTGACTATACTGGGATCCAAACTCACAGTGAAACCAGTACTCAAAGAGTCTGATGAAAACTGAGGTGCATATCAGTTAAAAGACAGAAGATACAGTCAATACAGACATTAGCAATTTTACATCTGCACTTCAACTTAACTTCTTTAGAATCTTCTGCCTGAAACAAAGATGCCTTGTTTCCAATAGCTTTCTCTGTTGTGTTTTACTGGCTTTTTAACTGAATTATACTGAGGCTGCACTGTTACTCACCTCTTATTAAATTCCAGGGAATCCACATGAAGTAGCAGCATAATGAATGTCCAGAAAGAAGAAAGCCTTGCTATTCACTAGAGAATCTGCAAGAGACACTGACCAACCAATGGATCCTCTGATGCACACACAGTAAGATGTGAGCCTCAACTGAAGGCTTCTGTAATTGGGGCGTTTGGACAGTCCCTCTCCCATGTGGATTTCCTGGACTCTAATAAGCGTGAGCTCATTCTGCAGTCTTTCCCTAAGGTATAATAATAAGGTCTCTACCTGTCACCTATTTCACGAAATTTGTGTGAACTTAATACATTTCAGACTTCTGTCTGGGTGCAAAATGCATTTGAAATTAGATAACAGATTCAAAAGTTACACAGACTTACCCAGTGCAATCACATACTCAGTATTCCCTTAGAAAAGCAGGCCTACAAAAAATTCAAGTTAAACTGATAAGGTTTTTTTTTTTAAGGAACAGAATGATCTGTACTTAATTTTCTTTAAAAACAAAGGAAAAACAAAGAAACAAACAACACCCACAAAGAAACAAGGCTGAAAAGACCTGGATACCGAATCAGGAGCCCTCACCTGCGCATTGCTCAGATTCCTTCTGCTTCACTCTTGTGCTGCCATATCCCTCCTTGCTGATGAGCATATCCCACCTCAAACCTGCTCTCACTTGCATGGAGCATAGGAAGAGAGTAGGTTAGGGCTTCATGAGTGCTCCTGGATTCTGTAATTGGTGGCAGATTTAGGGCGAACAGTTTCCTTGGCTCCCAAGATGTGCACGGGTTAGCAGCAGTCTTTTACATGCTGATAAATTGTCACTGTCTTGCACAAACCTCTGGAATTGAAAGCCAGATTATCCTTCTAGGTTTAGTGCCTCTTTTTAAAAGTTTTTCTGTTTCAAACCACCTCTGTTCACTCTAGATCTCTGTTGTGGGTTTGACCTTGGCAATGCCAAGCCTCCCCCCTCCCCGAAACCCACGTGGTCCCAGCGAAAGGAGGGAAGGAAAAAAAATCTGAAAAAAACGTATATATATATATATATATGTATATTTACACTAAAGTTACAACACATCTATGTACAAATATAAAGAAAACCAAAAATAACTTCACCCCAAGCTGCACCCCCCAGCCCCGCCAACAACACACAGATTCCACCACCCAAAGACATTTCCCGGGAAGAACACCCAGCAAGGAAAAGAAGGGAACACCAAACAAACAAAGGATTTACTTCCCAGAGACCAAAGCTGCTGTGAATATCTCGGCAAGAAGTGGCGAGGCCTATCGCTCCAGGAGTTGTGACAGGGTGTCCTCCTGGCAAGCCAGGCAGGAGTCGAACCTACAATCTCCTCACACCACACACAAGGAGAGGAGAAAAGGGAAGAGAGCAACTCCTCCACTGGTTTTATACTCGACTTGACGTCAGATGATATGAAATACCTCTTTGGTTGCTTAAGTCAGGTGATACTTGTCCCTCTAAATCTACGTAGGATCCCATGGTCTACAAACTGAGGCCTGCTAAATTTAGCTTTGGACCTAACTAAACTAAGGCCTTAATCTGAGTTTTTTGGGGTTTATCAAACCCATCAGAATCTCTTATGAAGTTTGGGGATTTGACGTGATGATGGTAGGCTGCAACCTGGATAGCTTTTTTCCTTCTGTGTTGTATTACTCCAAGGAGGGTTAGTCGATCCTCTGCATGTTCCAAATCCAACTTCCTACTAGACAGGTTTCTTGGAAGAAAATGCAGCAGACAGCTATATTCTCTAGAGTCAGGTCACAGGATAAATAGCTCTAGATTGTGCTCATCCCATATGAAGTATCAATGCTTAATGTCTTTGTCTTATCACTCCATTCCTCCTCCTGCGCAAACCCAAAACTCTTTCTCTGAATAATCACAACTGCACTGATTTCTTCCCTCTGCAAGGGAGCCTGGAGCCTGCACTGATATTTTTAGGTAACCCACTTGCTCCATTTTCTTTTCCCTCTGTGAATAGATCCTTCACTTATTCTAACCCATACTGCCACACACATTCCTTGTCTCTTTCTTGTTCTAGGACTCTCAGAACTGTAAATGCAGCACCCACTGCTTAGATACAGGGCTATACTATGTCTTTATGCTACATTTTTTGTGTCTGGACTCTCCCAGAACTGAACAAACACACTATGACCAGAAGTAGAAAGCTAGAGACCACAAAAATAGTAGAAAGCTAGAGACCTTGATAAAAGTGGTTGGAAGTATTATATAGAAAGCCAAGCAAAGATTCCTATTAGTATTTTTATGGTTATTCATCAAAGCTGATAAAGATCCCATTCCAAAGGAAGGGGGTAAGAGACACAGTCAGCCAAGGAAGGTAACCTACAACTGAAGAAGTTTCTCATCCAAATTCCCTCCTGTTTCATATTGACAGTTGGCATAAAATATCAGTGCTCTGACATGAGGAAGGTTGGCTGCCAAATTTTTGGAAGGATGAGAAACAAAATCAGTTACAAGGCAGAATCAGTCAGTCCTTCTGTGGCTGTGTCCAACCCATGCTGCTGCTGTCTCAAAGGAGTTTCCCTTTTGGTTCTAACCATATCCTGGTTTCTCATTCTTCTCATCTTTTGCTTTGGGAATCTTAGGAATGTCTTGTTACACATACCTCTTTCAGCCTGTGTGCTTTGTCATACACAACTCCCTTTTTTTATCTTTTGCTTTCCATTCTCAATCTCAGTCTTTCAGTTCCTCCTTTTTATTTTGGCCCACAAACAACCCCCTTCCCCAGCATGTCAACAGCAGTGGGAAGTAACCTAATTAATAGTTCCTTGATAGGCTACCCCACACATGCACACACCCATCCCCCCAGTATCCCACTGGCAATTCAGCAGCCCTCTCTCAAGAAAGGAAAATATTTCCATACTAATTAATAACAACATCGGGTATTTCTGGGCGGAAGGATCTGGGATTCCCATCTGGGCCTAGATCTCTCGAGCTGACAGAGCAATTGTACCTCAGAGCACGTTTCCTTTTCCCAATCCTTGTGTCATTAACTGTTTACACTGTTGTCTGTATCAAATATATTTGCAGCCTCGCTTGTATGTTAGCTGGTATCTCTGCAACTGAGTTCAGGCTGAATTCCTTCAGCACTCGGACTGTGTCTCTCATTTAGCAGATAGCACTTATTCAGAAACCTGAATTGCTTCCCTTCTCTGTTCTCCATCAGGATTCACATGAGCCAAGGACCTTTCCACGCTGTGGTTCTCAAAGGACGCAGATGCTACTAGATCCATTTAAAAAGTCTCTGCTACTTGACTTCCCCTGACATCCACTTCCCTGTCTCTGTTTCTGCCACAACCACTTGCAAAAAAAAATCAAGTGCTGTTTTTGAAGTATACTACAGAGGGATAGTTCTCAGGGCTGACTAATCTACAGCACAGATTTTTTTCCAGATGTAGTAGGATAGACCCTCTTCTGTCTTCACCCAGGAGAAGGGAAAGGTAGGAAATGCTTCATTAAGGACTGTGCTCAGAGATGGGCTTCCAGAGAAGAGAGGGAGCATATGTGAATTTTGCTGTATTGTCTTGGAATCATCAAAAATGGAATGTTGTGTCTCCTGCCTCTAGAGGTGACCTGAGAAAACATACCAGTTGCTTCTTCTGCATCACAGACCAGCAAAAGAATGAAAACCAAATAAAGTGTGACAAACACCGGTGATTCTGAAAAAAATGCAGTAGACAGAGCTCTACCCATTAAGAAAAAACAATACTGGAGGACAGCAGGCTGTCTCTAGGGGCTGTTGAAGAAGCAGAAATGCCAGCAGCAGCTACAGAAAGGTTCACAGCGTGCAGGAAGGTGCTCACAAGCACAGATTCTTCTCCTACACAGAATGAGCTGGAAAAATATTTTCAGATAAGCATTTAGACAAAATAAATGCACAAGGACCACATTTAGAAAGCAGTGGACCAGGGAAAGGCATCTTCAAAACAGAGTAATAAGGAAGGAACAGTAAAACAAACAAAAAAAAAGAAGGGAAGTGAGGTGCCTCCAGTTATTCTGTCATGGCAGTACTGCCTATGCAGCCTCTATTCAGTCACATACTCCACATGCCCACTTCCCACGCCAGCCTTCTTCTGAAGAGCCTTTCATCCCTCATCAGCTGTCTAAGCCTCAGTGCATCCTCACTGTCCTCAGTGCCTGCTTAGCCACAGTGTGGCCCAGTCTCCCCCATCTCCAGAAACAACCATTCTTGTACAGCAAAGCACATGTTCCATCTACAAGGCTGAAAGAAGAAAGGATGGAAAGAATGAAGGAAGAAGGGATCCCTCTGAAAGGAAGGGGAAGAAGGATGGAGACAGAGGCAAATAGGAGGGAGAATGAAAGGGGCCATAAATTCCCTTCTAATTCCAAATAATTCCGATTACACGGATGAGTAGTTTTCAATCAGAAAGATAATCTCAAAGATAGATGGCAGGATAATTGCTCGTCGGTGCGACGTAAATATTGTGTCGTTTCTATTAATCTCAGCGAATCGGATGTCAGGGTTGTCACTCATTCATCAAAACAAATTAAAAAAAACATATTAAAAAAAAAGAGAGATGCTGGAGGGAGGCGGATGTGTATCCAATAAGCAGCTGAAGGCGTGCAAGGTAATGAATGCTGCTTACATGCTGTTTGCATTTTTTGGTTTATAAAAGCTAAAGGTAACTCGGGCAGTAGGTCTTTATTAACCTCTCAGTAGGGACTGCAAGGGGCACTGCTGCATGCAGAGCAGAGCAATAGGACTGCAGAATGGGACTGTGGTTACACAACAGGGGAAGGAAGTGAACAATACACCCTAGATATGGAGGTGAATAGTCTGAGCATTAACAACAGGCAGGAGGTACTGCAGAACCACAGCACCTGCGAGAAAGGACACAGATCACAGCATAAAACAAAGGCAGTGCCTCCATCTACCATGTATAGGAATGGGCAGGGAATGAAGAGTGATGTGGGAAGGCCAGCAAGCCAGGCACAGTGTCTTGGTGCAATTTTGCCGCATTGGCTTCAGGATGACAGCATGTCACTGCCCCACTGCTGTATCAACCTGTCTCCCTAGCATTACATCCCCAGACACTGTGCACCTCCTCTCCCTGCTCTTGCAAACTGCCTGGCCTCAGGCACCCTCCTCACAGCACTTTGGTCCCCTAGCCCCAGTGAACCAGCTTAGTTCATTTCTGCTGACCCAGAAGGACTGATGCCCCTTGCACACCCCAGCACTCTCCCACTCTCCTGGAACCCCTTCACTTGTGCCTGGGCCAGTGCCCTGGTTTGGGACTTACAGGTAACAGCTTGGGTCACACAGTGGCCAGTCACCAGTGTTCCCCACTGACTGAACAGAGAAATTCCTTGGGAAGATCCTCATTCCGCTCTGATATCCATTTCCTGAGGGTTGACAACTCTTTCCCCAGGTCAGGAGCCCTGGACTTGGGTTCTGCACAAGGGATTTTCTCTAGTGGATGATGGGCTAAAACTATCACTCACACCACACAGCTGGCATAGCTTTACTGGTAGAGATCAGGTGGGAAAAAGGAACCTCAAAGAAAAGACTACCCCATACAACTGTCATCTTAATCAAGGACATAGTCACGTCTTTCCAAGAATGGAAAACTCTTGCTTCACAGTAGACTCCAGCCATGCCATCCTGTGCTGCAATTCACAAGAGCTGGTGAACCAGTCAAGACTAGATAAGCATTTGAACAAATCACTTCCTCAGTAACCTCAGCCATGGGCAGGAGCAGTTACGAACTTCAAGCCAGGACTGTCTGAGCCTGCTGCTCACTGCTGTGATGCAACAGGGAGCCTTTTCAGTGCATCATGATCGTCTGTAATCACTAAAGTGGTGTTTTTCAAGCAAGTCACCTCAGTTTGCTCTTGCCTATATAGCATTTCTATGGGGCTTGGAAAAAACTGTTCCTTTTCCCTGTCTGTAGTCTGGAGTGGCCAAAACACTACCGGAAGCTTGTGCTCTTGACTGATGTGTCATAAGTACTTTGGGCTGAAACAAATGCAAAGGTATTATGTTTTTAGACCAGACTTAGTTTGTCAGCTAAGAAAGTTTTGCTCTTCTGAGCTCCAGGAAGAAGCTGACAGGTTTTGGCTGTAAGTTTAGCTTAGTGCTTTGCAAACAGCCTGCTAACACAAGGACCTGAACCAATGCCCAGGGGCTGTCTTCACTAAACGGATTTAAAAAATGCTAATATTTCATCCTTGGCCACGTCAGTGTTTCTGTTCATTTGCTGCTGCTGTTTGCTAAGTAAATTTATTTATTTAAAAAGCCATTCTACTGGTAGCTCATGTTGAAAGTTGGAAACAAATTCCCCATGAACATCCTCATGCCAGGCTATGGCAGAACTGGTCCCAGTGTAGGCCAAGAGTCATTAGAACTGAGTCCTGTTCTCAGTGTCCAGTCCACGGGGGCAGAAGGAGCAGGGATACTAGTCCCAGCAATACAGTTAACCTGTCAATCCAGCCAGCAACGCAATATCCGCTGGGGATTTCAGTAGCTTCTGTGATCCTGCCTTATCTCCCTCCATCCCCTGAGCCCACTGCTCAGTGAAATGTCACTTCTCTTTCCCCTTCTTCCAAGATGGAAGGGAACTTGTGTGCCCAGCAAAGCGGCTGACAGACATGAGCTGAAAGGCTGTCAAGGACCCACTGAAAAGCAGGCAAGCCACGCTGTGTCATATTTCGGGGTCTAACACTGCAGCTTTCTGTCTGCTCTTGGGCTAACTCTAAATGGAGCCTTTGATAGGCAGCCAGGCAGCTGTCATCACAGGGTCAGCCTCAGAAACAGGAGGGTATGAGCACCTGGGAAGCACATGCCAGTGAGCAGAGAATAGCAGCAGTATTGTAAGGTTGGGTACTGTAGGGAACCAGGAACACCAGAATGAGGGGAGAGTCAAGCATTGGACAATGGGATAGACCAAGGGCATCCATCCAGAAGCCCTGGAGAAACCTCAGTTCCACAATGACTTCTCAGGGGTGAAGTGTCCCACATAACCAGCCTCCTACTAACTCCTTGGTGCTCATTTCTCTGTCTAACAAATTAGCCTAAAGGAGACTCTTGAAGGGGAAAGACTGCAAAGGCAATTATCTTCAATAACCATCCAACACAATTTTTCATTTCCCATGGGTGAGGATTGTATCAGCATTTAACTTCCCCATGGATGGAGTAAGAGCCTCTAAAGATGACTTGATGCTCAAGAAGAATTTGCCTCCTCCCTGTATGTCACACCTTTCCCAGTGAGCACCTGAATGGCTCCTCACTACAAATGACTGAGCTCACTCATGATGGATGTGAGGCAAGAATAAAACACCACACTGAAGGGAAGCTCCTCAATTCCCTTACTCGTTGGCCTGATCCCTGTACCCATGTGAGTTGGAGTTACAATTATACAACTATATAAACTATACACAACTATACACAACTAATTAATTTACAGCTACCAGTTAAGTCACTGCTCTTACTCTGGAATAAGAGTTGGTCCTTTGTTTTGTGGACCTCATTCAAAGCACCTCTGCAACAGCTTTGCAAGGTAACCAGCTGACACTCTAGACTTTCAGATAACACTTTTTTCAGAGACATTCTTGGAAAACCAGCATCTGTGGTGTGAAGGTTCTGTCCCAAATGAGAAACTGGATGAAACTGAAAATGTTAGTAAAGAATGAACAGCTAGTCTTCAGCATGAGACCAGCTCAAACACTTAGTCACATAAGGGTCTATTCTAGGGCTACCGAGGTATGAATGATCTGGAAACCAAGAACAGGTGGTAGAAAAATGCACTCAACAGCCTGACTTAAATTAATCAAGATAAAAGTGGACTGAGAAGAGTATATGAAGCCACATTAACTCATGGGACTTACCCCACCAGGTAGCACTGAATTAAGTGGCACAGATTAAAGCAGCATTAAAAGTAGTATCAGATAGGTATTCGAATTATGGTGTGATCTATACAGGCTCTCCAGTTCTCTCTCACTGACAGCAGCAAAAACTTGCTGCAAGAATGCCACAGTAATTTAGAACAACCTATGTCCTGACATAAAATTATCACCATGACAGTCAGAGATTCAGTTAAAACTCATAAACTGGTAAAACTCTGGACATCAGAGAATAACAGTGCACCCATTCCCATATCAGTGACTGGTTGCCAGCTGAGGGAGTATTCCACAGCCTTTATAGATAAATTGGGTGGCAACTCCTTGGCTTAAATGGTGATTTGTCTTTAGGCTTTGTGTACTGACAGTAGTTGTTCCTATACCTAAAGTTCCTACAAAAAGAGATGAGAACTGTACAGAGCTGTTCCCTGAGATTGCCAATGCACCACCAGCTGGACCCACCTTCTTGGAGAAAAGCCAAAAAAAGGCTGAAGTCAACCTCAGACCAGCAGACAGAGAAAAAACCTTTCTCCCAAACTGGACTCTTCTGAAGCATCAACCATCCTGGGAAACAGGACTCAGGAGCATGTAGATAATTGGTGCAAACTAGAGTGATAACTTCTATTTTTGTACATTTCACCCCACTTAGCTTTATGTCTAGTGCTGGATGGCTCCTTTCAGTGTAATTTCCCTGCACCTTCTTATATCCAGACCTCCCTCCTTTGTCCCTCTAGATGAGGAGACAGGTGGGGACACCAGAAGCTGCAGCAAGATAAGTCTGCCTAGTTACCCAGAGGCAGAACAAATGTACTGGCCACAAGAACCAAGTTTACAGAGGTCAGGCTAGAAAGCACTGCAGGGTAGAAAAAGCCATCAAAGGGAAAAATTTTAAACTTCCTTCCCTTGTTATATTTCCCAGCTCTGACTCAACTTTCCATGACCTTTACACCTTTACAGACTGGCAACCCACCACTGCTGAAAGCCCTTTCTTGCACACAGCATTTACCTCATGATGTAACAGCCCAGGACCAGCCAGTTCCCGTATCTGATGGCTGGTCTAAACATGGGCTGAACTGAGTAGCAATACTTTGTTCAGAGCTTGTTGTTAAAGTGAGTCTGGAGTCTGTCAGGATCAATGCTACTCTAACTCTAAAACACTTTTAATATATATTCCATTTAATCTCCTCAATTCTCCCTGCTCCACTGAGGATGGGATAGGCAGAGCAGCACCTCTCAAGGGTGGTGAGATGCATGGTACAACTCTCCCTGAGGAAAGCTCATTTGCTTCCCCTCAGCCTCTGCCAGCCTCACCTGACCACTACAAAGGCTATGTAGAGACTTCATCACCACTGTGAGTACCTCTGGGAGTATCCATGAGTATCCATTCCTGCTCACTGGAAAGCCCCCACATGGAGCTGCACAGCACTCAAGACACCCAGCCATGAGAGACATGCAGAACTGTTCTTCAAGGGATGGATTTTCAGAGCCCTCTCACATCACCTAGCTCACTATCCAGAGCTGCCACCTACAGCTGGTGGGGAATGTAGGGGCATCTTTACCACATGTCCCAGGTGAATGTGAATGTCAGGGGCATAAGGAAGAAAACCTCCAGCAATGGCCTAAAGCAGTTTAGGCTGACAGTGAGGCAGATCCCCCAACAACAAAAAAGGGTGAAAGTTAACCTCCAAGAGCCCTACTGTTCTCTTTTGTCTCTCAAAGGCTAAATGGACAAAACACAGAAAAGGATACCCTAATGCCACAACAAAACCCTGGGATTCCCAGGCCTGAGTCTGGCTCACTCAAATATCCACCCTGGTATCAATCTCATTACTTCACTGCTCCTCTTTTTCTCCACCAAAGGTTACCCTGCTGATAGCATTGACCAGGAGGCCATGCTTGCCCAACTCTCTGGAGATGCTGGGAAGGGAGCAATGGAGAAGGCCAGAGCAAGTTGGTTATAGTGCATTTGGCTATTGATCTCACTGAGTTTCTTCCTTGTCATCCTACTCCTGCACTGCAGCAAAATCCTTCTGCTCCCAGTGTATCCCCCATTCAGATCCCTTTTGGCACTGTGGTCATCTGCTTTGTCCTGTGGACACTCTAAAGGTGGAGCTCTTTAAAGGACATGGGTCCCCTGATCCAAAGCACACTCCCTGACTCAGGTGGGTGCATGTAGTGCTTCTGATCACTTTCCCACTGGCCCATTCATCAGCACTCAGATGATCTCTAGGCCATAACCAAATCTCACTGAAGCTTCTGGGAGGTTTTCCATTTACTTCCTCAAACAGTGAGGCAGTCTCATTTCTCTCTCCATGAAGGAGAGTCTTAGGATTCCTCCAATGGACAGCAACTTACCAACCTCCAGACACCAAATGAATGGCTGCATCTCCTTCTGGCACCATGGTCTTTTAGGTTTCTCATCTCCATATATCATGTTCAATGTGGTTTTCTCTTACTTACATATGTCCTGGCAGCCAGGACCTTTGTTTCTTACCTTTTGTTTCAAATTTCAGATCCCTTTGCATTTCCACGCTGCAGGTACTGGTTACAGTGCTCCCAAATTAATATCCTTTGCACATTTAATTAATGATCCATTTACCTCCTCTTCCATATATCTAATGAAAAAGATTAATTACACCAGCTTGAATGGTGATCCCTGTCCCACCTCACTGGCCATTTCAAACACCAGGTTTTCAATGGCAAAGACCAGACCTTTCTATATCAATGATTCTTTTACAACTGTCATCATACTTTGATCAGTTTTAAGTCCCCATTCCCCCACCTATCTGGAGAACAAACACATACTACTAATGGGATTTCATACAGCAGAATCAACTGCTTCACCAGTGATCAGATGCCTGTAAAATATTAGTCAAAGAAAACATGACTGAATAAGCAACAGCACAGGAATGCCAAGAGCACTGGCCCAACCTGGTTTGTTCTCCACACTGCCTTTACAAATGTCATTGCCTACTCTCAAGTGCTCCACATTATTCCCATTTATTTTCACCGTGGTTCTCAGGGAGATACCTCCACTACAAGAACCCAAATGCTTCTACTATCCCTACCAGTCATCTCTATCCTTTAACTCTATCCTCCCTTGAGCACACGATTGAGCACAGATTCTCTTACTGTGGCTGACAATAAAAACAGTCTTTCAAAATATGTTAATAGCAAAAGGCAAAGCAGAAATAACACTGGACCAGTACAGGATGAGTATGGTCACCTCACAAACAGGGACAGAGACAAGGCAGACATGTTTAATGCTTTCTTTGCCTCTGCCTTCAACATTGATGATGTGCTAAGGGGGTCCCAGTGCCGTGAGCTGGAGGACCATGGCTGTGAGAATAATAAACTCCCAGCCAACCATGAATTTATGAGGGACCTGCTGCTCCAGCTGGATCTCCATAAGTCTATAGGACCTGATGGGATTCATCCAAGAATACTCAAAGAGCTAGAGGATGTCATCACAAGGCTTTTCTCAATGATTTTTGAGCAGTCTTGGGAATCTTTCAGTTGACTGGAAGCTGGCTAACATTGAACCAATTTTCAAGGAGGGTAAGGAGGATGACCCTGGAAACTACAGGTCTGTCAGTCTCACTTCAGTGACTGGTAAAATTATGGAGATTATTCTGGGAGGTGAAAAAACACCAGAAGTACAATGTAGTCATTGGTCACAACCAGCATGACTTCAAAAGGGAAAAGTCCTGCTTAACAAATTTGATTTCCTTTTATGACAAGGTAACCCACCTAGATGATCAGGGGAAGCCAGTTGATGTAATTTTTCTGGATTTCAGTAAAGCTTTTGATTCTGTCTCACAGTATGATTCTGGACAAAATGTTCAACATACAGCTGGATAAACAAGTGATGAGATGGGTGAGCAACCAGTTCATGGATCAGACACAAAGGGTCATAGTAAATGGGGTAACATCAGGCTGGTGACCTCTCACTAGTGGGGTTCTGCAGGGCTTCAGCTTAGGCCCAGTTCTCTTCAACATCTTCAGGACGTTGAAGATGCACAACTCAAAGGAAAAAACTAAGTTTGCTGATGATACTAAATTGGGAGGAGCTGCTGACTCTCTTGAAGGCAGAGAGACCTCAACAAGTTAAGAGGACTGGGCAGTCACCAACTGTATGAAATTTAAGAAAGACAAGTCCCAGATTCTGCACCTGGGATGGGGCAACCCTGGCTGTGTATATAGACTGGGGAATGAGAGGCTGGAGAGCAGCATCACGGAAAGGGATCTGGGGATCCTGGCTGATGGAAAGTTGAATCTGAGTCAGCAGTGCCCTGGCAGCCAGGAGGGCCAGCCATGTCCTGGGGGGCATCAGGCACAGCCTCGCCAGCCCATTGAGGGAGGGGATTGTCCCCCTCTGCTCTGCCCTGGGGCAGCCTCACCTTGAATATTTTGGGCAGTTTTGGGCTTCACAATATAAGAAGGATATTAAGTGTCCAAGGAAAGGCATGAAGATGGTGAAGGGTCTAGAGGGGAAGCCGTATGAGGAGTAGTGAGGTCACTTGGCTTGTTCAGCCTGGAGAAGAGGAGACTGAGGGGAGACTTCCTTGCACTTACAACTTTCTCGTGAGGGGAAGAGGAGGGACAGGCACTGATCTCGTCTGTGTGGTGATCAGTGACAGGACCCCAGGGAATGGCCTGAAGCTGTGTCAGGGAAGGTTTAGTTTAGATATTAGGAAAACATCCGTCCCCTAGAGGGTGGCTGGGCACTAGAACAGGCTCCCCAGAGAAGTGGTCACAGCACTAAATGTGTCAGAGTTCAAGAAGTATTTGGACAATGCTCTCAGACATATGGTGTGGTTTTGGGGGCTGTCCTATGCAGGACCAGGAAGTGGACTTCAATAATCCATGTGGTTCCCTTCCAACTCAGGATATTCTATGATTCTATGAAAAGCTAGTGTAGGGAGAACAAAGATACATGCTGAAGAATTCAAGGATTTGTGTAAAAGTATCTGCAGTAGCTGAAGGTGGGACTTGCATTTCCACATGTAAGCATGCCAGTGGATGCAATGGTCACATTCTGCTCTGGAAAACCTCTCACTGCAAATACCTCCATTTAGAAGCACATGGAAATCTCTGTTCCCCTATAGGAAACCACTAGTAATAGGACAGCTTCTCAGCAGAACTTCTCCTCTCACCTGAGGTCACTGCAGGTGAGCTGGCAATAACAAAGCAACATGTGATACTGAGCTGAAACCTGCCCTCTTGCCCTGAGGCCAGCAGCAGATCAAAGAGGTGCTCCCAACAACCACCTCTTCTCTCTCAGCCTTATCTCTCTTCTTCCTGGGCTGCCAACAGAGGAATTATCTTTCTAGACCTCTTGCAAGAAGGAAGTGGACACAAAAAGCTCTTAACATACAGTGGAACTTTGCAGCTTTGATTACAACTGCTGCATTTAAGCTGCCTGAGGAACACTAATCACCACGCCAACAGGTACACCTTGAGGGGAATGACACAATGCTCCAGCTGTCTCAATTGGAGGCTGCAAAAAAACATGCATTTAATTTTACCTGAACTTCTCTCAAGGAAGAGAGAAAGGCAAATATGTCCTTCTGATGTGCACAACATTTATTCTGGTATTGGAGCAGAGGTCCATTTTCCTCCTCAAGGAAGGGGAGAGATAAAGGGCAGCCAGCACAAGAGCAGATGCCCATATGTGAAAGCAGATCTCCCTCCGTGAGAGGCAGTGACACTGCATAGAGTGGCAGGGAAAGGGCTTTAAGGCCCCTAAACTGAATCCCTCAGAGATTTTAATTTCTGTGAAAGCCAGCTCTAAAATCTTCTCTAATTTGAACAAGCCTAGATCCCCCAGTCTCTCCTCACAGTGCAAATGCTCCAACATGCTGACCACCTTTTTCACCCTCCATTCCACTGGCACCAGTTTATCTTGTACTCTCTCTTTTACTGGGGCTTCAAATCTACACAACATGTTCTAGATAGAGTTTGAGAAGTGCCAAGCAATGTGGAATAACCACATCACTTGACCCTTTGTGGCTATGATCTTGTGAATACCACTTAGGGCACTGTTGGCTGTTTTTGTTGGCAGGGCATACTGATGGCTCATATTCAGCTTAAGACCTATCAGGCCCCCAGGTCCTCTGCAGCAGAACAGCTACCCAGGCAGGCAGATCCTATACGTACTGTCATAGTGGATTATTTCTTTCAAGGTACAGGACTCTGCATTTGTCCTTGTTGAATTCCGTAAGGTTCATGTTAGCCTTGCAGCCTCTCTAGGGCATTTTGGGTGGCAGTCCTGCCTTAAACGTAACAATGGGTCTCCCCAGTTCGGTGTCAAGTGCAAACTTGATAACAGTGTGCTCCGTTGTATCCTATAGGTCATTGATACAGATGTTAAACAGGACAGGTCCCATTCACATATCTTACTGACCTACAGGTAGTGTGTAAACATGGCCCTCTGAGCTTGATCATCTGACCTGGTTTTAACTTCTGGTAGTCCACTCATAATAGCCTTATATCAGTCTTACAGCATTCTGGGAAATAGTGTTGAATGGTTTGCTGAAGTCAAGGTAAATGGCTTTCATGCCTCTCCCCTTTTCCACAAAGAGAATCAGGTTGGTCAGGCATGATTTATTCTTGGAATATCCACACTGACTGTTCCTAATCACCTTCTACTCCTTTGTTTACCCAAAATACATTCTAAGGGGACTAACTACATCATTCTCCCAAGGACACAGGTGAGGCTGACTGGCCTTTATTTATTGGATTTTGGACCTCTTTTGAAAATGGATCAGAAGGAAGTTATAGATCAGAAAGAAACCCATAGTCTGTAAAGTCAGCTACTTTCAGCTGCTTTCTCTTTGAAGGCTCACAGCCAGCCCAGAGTAGCTGGTAGTGTGCATGGAGTGGGTAAGAGAGCTTTCTGGTTGCCTCAGATTTGTTACCAAGGGACTTAAGAAGCCAGGAAGAAAGGATTAAGTTGCAGGCTGGAGTGGAGGCAGGATCACAGAAATGGGCTATAATCAACATGGTGGTGGCTAGTGGAGAGGTGAAGTGGAACAAGGGGCAGAGTAATTCAGATGAAATGCTGAAGTGCAAGAGCCCATCAGTCAGGCAGGTCCTAGGAGACCATGGCGTATAGAGCACATGGGTCTTCTCATAAGTTGGCCTTTAAGAAACTACTGATGCAGCTGAGGGTTTGCTACAGGCTCTGGGCAGGTACAGGCTCTTTATAGAGGATCATGGATTGACAGTATATAACAGATACAAAGGGAAGCAAGAGATGTTCAAACTGGGTAGAAGAAAAAGCTTTTCCAGCATGAGGACAGTTGAGCATTGGAACAAGCTGCAGAGACAGGCTGTGCAACCTTAATTTTTCAGAGGCTTTCAGGATGCAACTGAATAAAACCCTGAGCAACCAAGTCTAAATTCAGTGTTGGCACTGATTTAAGCAAGGGACTGTACTAGAGAGCTCCTGACATCCCTCCTAACCTGACTTGCTCTGTAGTTCAATCATTCTGCAAACACATTGCAGAAGACATTAATTTGTTGCAGAGGTATTTCTGGAGTAGAAGAAGTAGGAGAAGAAACAGTATGATCTGCCTGCCACTTCCCACCAGCTCTGCAATTACTCCTCTGCACAACAGCTGTCCTCACAGCACACATGGAATAGGTGGGCCAGGGAGAAAAACAGCTACTCACATGCACTCTAAAGTGAAGACGTGACTCTGGCCACTGCCAGACCTATCAAACCACAGCCATTTTTTCTAGTACCAGTGAGGAAATGGCTCATGCCTTCTCAGAGGTACCACTGACCAGTCTGTCAGCAACAGCAGTGTTCTGAATGCAGCATGCTGTAGAAGTTCCAACTTCTCCAGTATATCTCTCCATAAGAATACAAATCCTTCAGGAGAAAACCACTAAGAGACTATTAGTACCATATATGGTACATACCATGTATATTATGATGGAGGAAATCCTTCACATTCAAAAGAGACATGAAGAAATACCTTTTGAAAGTAAAACTTTCCCATTAGAACAACTCAAAGAACACTAAAGAACTTTCCAGTGATGTCACTTAACACCTTTCTAAAACAAAAAAATCCCAACCCAACATGAAATATGACAGAAGCAATGATAGTGAAATTCTTTTAAAAAAGACCAAAGGATGTTGGCATGGAATTCTAGATTAGTTAAACTTGATCTCAGCCTGAACAAACAATGAAACAGTTAACCCAGAATTACACTGGGAAAAATAAAATCAGAGGCTAAAAATATAGTCAAAAGTAGGTCTTATTAGGCTGCTACTCTTTCTCTCCAATTCTTTCATTTTTTGTGGGTATTTTTTCCCTTCCCCCCCCCTGCCCCCCCAACATGATTGCAGGCCTGATAGGTAAAGGCAGCAATGCTAGTACAGCATATCTGGAGTCCATAGCAAGGCTACAGCCATAGCCAGTTTAGGTGTCATTTCACATCTATTGTGCTGGTCCTACTCCTGGCCCAGAAACCAGCCTGTTGCCCCTGTTCAGTACACACAACAAGCTCAGCCCCAAGTGTACTCAGTTTACAGGAAGGTGGCAGTGGCAGTCAGATGACAGTGGCATGCTGACTACAGGAGCATGGAGAGCTGGACATGCTGCTTTCACTCAGTCTGCCCAGTGCACTTTGCTCTGCATGTCCCGGCGCCAGGGCAAGCTCAGGGCTGGGCTGCAGGAGAGCAGAACACAGCCCTCTGTCAAAGGACTGACACACAAGAATGGCAGGGCAATCTACATCCCACTCCTTCCATGTGAACAGAGCTGGAGGTTTCTGGTTATGGGCAGGCTGCAGCCCCTGTCTCTGGAGAAACAAGTATCATGACACACTTGGGCACTGTGAGCCAGAACAGGCACCTGGGCAGGGAACAGAAATGTGCCTTGGTCTGGGGCAAGGGAGACACCAGGCAGTTTTCAGGAACCTCAGGAGGTGAGGAACATGAAGGACAACATTCTTTGGCTCAAGCTTCCTTCTGTGACATCTCAAGTAACAAATGTGTGCTGTAAGCAACCCACAGGGTATGTGATCTATGGATTAAAAACATGCTTCCCATTGGAGATTCAAGAACAATTGTCCATGATGAGAAGAAGTGTACACTGACCCATTGCAATTCCAACTCATTGCTGGTATAGGTACAACATACAGATGGGTGGGATGAGGAAAAACAAGAAAAGAAGCTGCTCTCAACCACATGACTCACGTTCTCTGTAGCCCAGCAATGCACAGCCCAATGCAAAGTAAAAAGTGGGAGGGACAGATGCTACAGTAGACTGTCACACAGACCAACCTGGGGGTCCCAAGCACAACATAAGCTCTCATGTAACCCTTGGGTCTACAATGTGGGAAAGATTAAGAGCAGTATGTAAGCATCTTGCATGCATCAGTGAGGCAATTGCTAGAGCTCTTGTCCTGCACAGATGTAAGCTTTCTGTTCCCTTCATTATTGAAGACTGAGAGAAAATGTGCTTACCATGTTAAGAGAGCATGGTGCCTGTCCTGTAGGAAGTAAGAGATTCAGAGCCAAAACGTTGAAGCTGATGGAGTCAGTTCAGAATGAAATACTGCCATACTGCCTCCTCATGGCAAGGGAAAAAAGAACTTACTGTGGCTTATGCCTGTTTACATTACGTTAGTTGCAACATGGAATTGTCTTCAAACACTGCTTACCAATCATTGCAGATGTCCTAGAAGAAATTCTGTTGCAGGAATTTATTTTCACCTGAGGAGAATACAGCATTGTGGACTGCTGAAGCAAGACAAACTGTGTGCATCTGTGAATATATTAAAAGTCAGCTATTTACAGAAGACTTGCAACAGGACTCTGTGGAAATATGGAACAGATCACACAAGGTCAGTGGAGACAAGACTGGATCACAGTTATTCCAGCTGTATCTGCTGTTTCCAGTAACTCAGCTCCCCAAAAGACCCTGCATTGCTATTCTTCAGTAATCAGTCAAGGTTCAAAGGACATGCAGAAACTTTCCTGGAAAATGAAACAAAAGGTGCTTTCATAAACCAAATTTCCCTTTTACTTAAAGCCACCACAAATTGTCCCCAGTGCGGGTCCTCTTGGATAGGTAGGCAAAGAGAGAAAGTATCTCTGAGTGCTTGAGTGTCACTCCATAAAAGCACTGAAAGTCTTAGACTGCAGTAACTGATCACTAGCTCTCTATTGCTACAGTTCCCATTCTGTTTCCCATACTTCTTCTTGTCTGGAGGTATTGTCTATTCTGTCCTTGTTGGAATGTTTTGTGGAGCACTGTG
The DNA here is from genome assembly GCA_035583155.1 of Acropternis orthonyx. Classification (NCBI taxonomy): domain Eukaryota; kingdom Metazoa; phylum Chordata; class Aves; order Passeriformes; family Rhinocryptidae; genus Acropternis; species Acropternis orthonyx. The sequence continues at coordinate 41,786,644 of JAWWEU010000158.1, read as the reverse complement.
ATTAGCACTGAACCAAAATCGCCCAAACCTTGTGGACCTTTTTTTCCTTCCTACTATCAGAATGAGATTTCATCTTGATGTTCAGAGCCTGGAGACCCAGAGGTCAGAGGCTACCACACGATCCACTGAGCCACCCAGTCCCTAGATCACAATGTTAACAAATCACCATTTATCTTTGTTACTGCAGCAAGTGTCCAAGGCAAAATGGTGCCAGAGATCATATCTGTTGGGATAACCTATTGATTTGTGTCATATTCTGCCCAATCCCTATTTTATTCTTGCTCAGGCAGAGGTCAAGGCAGGTTAAAAATAACTCCTTCAGTCTGAGGTGCAGGACTGAGGAATTTAAAGCTAAGCTGTTCTTCCCAAGGGTGGGGGTTCAAAAATCTCCAACACAAGCAACAGAATCAGTAACCTACAGCAGTTGTGAGCAAGACCTTGTAGCCATGGAATTCAAGCCATGATAAAAAGTTTTGCAGCTTTAACTAAAAGATCTTTTTTTCTCTTCCTCTTTTTTTTTTTGTAGAGAAAATAAATCAGTCATCTTAGTTCATCCAAGCAACTAAGCATTACAAAAGTTTACGTGATATACATACACAGTCAATGCTTTGAATGCAGTGCAGAGTAATGCAGATGCTGTTACAGCATTCACACCTCCTAGCCGAAGTACACGGACCAATATCAGCATAATTCATTGTCCTTATTCCATAGTAATTTAAAATCTTGAACTTTATTACAGGGCTAAAAATAAAATTCAAAAATACCAGAACTGAAGTTGTTACTGCTGTTCCTAACACTAATGTTCATGTGTCATTTTTGTCAGAGAAGTCTCTAGGTAGATGAAAAATTTTAGATTATTTTATCCCATTTCAAAACCTTGGAGTTAAATTGCGACCACTTTAGAGATATTTTACCTTCCATTAACATTATGCCCTCCAGGAAATGAAATTTTAAACTAATACATGTTTTCCCATCTTTTTCATTAAAGAAACATTATGTACATGCAGAGCAGAAAACACTTCTTTAAAGACTCAGCATGATGATCTGAAAATCTTTCCCAGTGATGCAAAAGAAGATCTTACCTTTACTCAAGCTTCATATTCTCATAGACAGATCAGACAACTAAGAAAGGAACCCAGTTTTTTAACTGCATCTTCTAGCAACAGAATTTCTGACACTTGTACTAAAGCTCAGCAGTTTTCAAAGGGCGTAACAGGTGGACAAGTCCTCTTTTTCTCTCCACACAGAGATTTACATCTGAGTATCATTCACCTAATGGCCATACTACTGCAGGCCTCTGAAGTCTTCCGTAGAAGGAGGGAAATTGAATCAACCTATGCTACCAGGAGGTATCATGAACTGTGTAATGTATGTCAGAAAATTCACTCACTTTTCCAATCAAATGTTAAAAAAAAATTGCTTCCCTTTTCATTTCCTCCTTGGAACTGAAGGGACAGTGTATTTTATGAGTATACATTAGCCATGGTACTCTGGATGAGAAACAATAAAGGAATTCACTGCCCTTGTGCAAAAGTAGCATGGCAAAGATGGTGTGTAGCACATCCTTGGTAAGTGAACAAAGCAGAAACCCCACTTTTGACAGGACAGCTCCCCAGATGGGATGAGAAAAAAAACTCTGTACAGAATGGTTTAGTGAAATACAGCAGTAAAACCACCTCAGTGTTGTAACAGAAAAAAACAAAGGAAAAAACAGGAGGCACTGAAGTTTTCCTGGGCTTACAGATAGGCATGGGGGAAGCAGGCTGGCTCACTGCACACAGCATCCTGCAGTTTGGGCACAGAGGGGAAAGGCATGTAAGAACAAGCAGGGGACCAGGGCAAAACCTCACAGACACTACTGAGAAACATCAAGGTGTTCATCTCTGCTCTGTCACGAAACTGACCTGCCCCACGGTTAAGTAGGCTCAGAGATGACTAACCTTGCTGACTGTCACAGACAGGTTTCTGTCTGTAACAACCAACAGGTGCAAGAGGCAAAGAGCAGTTTAAGTCTCAGCAATACCATGCTTGCTTGTATGCTGCAAAGCCATCTCCCCCTTACCAGATTTTTTCACCAGCCACTTCTGGAGCAGCAGGGCAGAGCCCTGCACTGGGCTGCAGGAGCTGGCCACGAGAGTTAACCAACTGTGGCTGCTCATTTACAGAGTATAGAGGAGACCAGCACAGGAAGGAGGAAGAGCAGCCAGGGGCAGGAGGCAGCAGCGACCTGGCAAAGCCCTCTCCTCTCTGCTCTCTCTCTAGTGGTTCTGCGGGCGATTACTCCAGAGCACCCAGCCATACCAAAATCAATAAACAATTTATACGCAGCCCAGAGAACTTTGACACACTTAATAAAAGTCTCCAGTCACAGTTATGGCTTCATTTCACCTTAACGTCTTCTTTAACTGTCCCTTCTCTTCAAGATCAATTAGAGGCACGTGCAAGCAGAAAAACAAACAAAAAACTAAACCAACCAAACAAAACCACCACCACAAAAAAACCCAAAACAAACGAACAAACAGATCACACACACACAAAAAAAAAAAAAAAAAAAAAAAAAAAAAAAAAAAAAAAAAAAAAACCACCAGGAAAAACCTAAAATGCAAGGTCAAACTGAGCAGCTCAGCTTGTCCTCACTACTCTCCTGAGGCGAACATAGAAATACAGGGACTGACAGATAACACATTGGGACACCTTGTTTATACCTGCTTCTTGCAGCCTCTGGTTCTGGACACAGATCAGCAAGACAGCAACCTTCTTTGGGAGAGCTGGAGTATTTGGTAAGCCTCAATTGAGCCTGCAGAAAACACCTCTGTTCCCTGCAATTTCAATGGAAATTCAGCACCTCTGAAAAATTCCAAATACAAAGGGTGAAACTCTACCTGTCTTCAAATGGGGTACAGATCAGGCACCTTTAAGTAGGTCTTCTTCTTGTGCTGAGACTGTCCAGTCTCTCTGTTCCAATCACACCTTGGCTTCTGATGAGACATCCAGAACTCTGCCACTAAATCACCTTCTCTACTCCAGTGATTTACAATAGGAAAGGGTTAATGAAGGAGGATTACTTCCATTAATAGCAATAGGGGGAAAATAGCGTTTGATCTCTCCTCCCACTCTGTGATTTGAGGTGCTAATATTGTTTTGACAATGTGTATTCATGTTGAAAGTATTAGAAAAGTTGTCTGTGTCTTCTTGGTAACTTGTTTGAAAAAACTATCTCTGCTTCTGGGACATCTGCTCTTGAACAAAACATACAACAGCGGAGGGCCTGGCCCATTTGCCAGACTTTCAGGCCTTATGAGGCTTCTTGAGTTCGAATGTTTCCTCGGATAGAACCCAAATCTCTGCCCGAGCTGAGCTGAGCCCACCAGCCACTGCAGCTATTACAGACAAGAATAGCTGAGCAAGCTCTTTTCATTGTTTTACATTTGAGAACCAGGCAAAGTAAGATTCAACAGCACCACGCCCCTGATACCAGCAGTGCTTTTAAGGTCCTTAACCAGAAATGTACAGTGGAAACAGACTGAAATCATTATAACTCCTCAATTCTTCTCACTACTGCGGGAATCAGCAAGGAAAGATCTGCTTTGCAGTTATGCCATCAGACAGAGAAAGGAGTCACCTGAAAGTAACCCTGGGTAAGCAGCAACCTAATCGACTGACCTGTCCAGGGAAAACAGTGCTGATCACTGCCACTCGGTACCAATGGCCCAGAAAATACTATTCCCACAGGTAATAGTTTGGCCTCACATTGCTCTTACAGAGAGAGACCTTCCTATTGAAAGCCGAGCTTTGGAGCACAATGGGTGGAGACTGCAGAAAGCAGGACAACATTTACCACCATGTCACTGTCACCAGCAAAGCATCTCTACAACTCAGGCCTCAAATCAGAAGTGCACCTATGCTGAGCCTGGGCCTCTTCCTGTGCTTCCTTAACAAGAAAAAAAGAACACAAGAGAGTAAGTCTGGGGACAGGCAGACATAATTCTCTAGCTGGCTCCCACTGCTTTGGCAGGCCATACACAGAACTAAATGCATGTACACAGTCAGCTAGGGCAGTCTGGTGTTTAAAATGAAAAAATCCAAAGCAAGTAGACAATAGAATAAGATACAAGGAACTAAAAATTGCTCAGCCTTCAATCCAAATCATGTTTCTCTGATAACATCTCCAAAGTGTGGAGTCTGTTCCTCAGCTAGATCTCTATTCAAAACACGTCTGCCTCTTATCTTGCTTCTTCTTTTTTCTGTCTACACATGCCTTCATACATGTATCTTCTCTGATGACTTTCAGTGTGCTTTAGCTAGTATCCTGAGATGCCCTGGCTCAGGTCCTGAATGTTAAGGACAATTAATTCAACAACCAACAGTTTAGCAGTTGGTCAGATGGACTTCAGTATTGACCAGAACCTTCTAGGGACTATAGTAGTACAGAAAGTGAGGAAAAACTGAATTTACAATGATCCCACAGACTACAGCAGTTGCTCAAGGTACCTTGGTCCTCAGATTCTTTGCTGAAAGAATACTTCTTACATCTCTCAGCTAGAAATACTACCTTTCCAGAAGGCCACCCAGTCACTTTTCTTCATACAACCTTTGTTGCGGGAGTTTAGAGCTCTTTATCCACCACTCACTTGACACAGTGCAGATTTTTCAGCACACTCACACCATGGCAACTCTAAAATAACCTAAGTATGGATCAGAGGGAGTGAAGCATTTCAAAGCAGGTTATGCAAACCTGCACCTGGTTATATCCTCATAATTCGAAGCCTCTCAGGGAACACTGAGATCACCAATACATTAAAGCATACATCAGAAACTAATTGGGTGTTAAATGTTTCCAACTGAGAAGAGCCTACATGTCTGGGAGGAACTATCTCCAGTAAAAAACTGTATGCTGCTACATCACAAGTCTTCAGCAAGAGAAATTATTTTCTTATTTGCAATGTTTTATAGACTGTTCAAGGCTAAAGAAAATCTACCTTTGTTATTTAAATGCAAAATATCTCAGTGATACCCTGTGATAGAGAATTGGTCAGCGTCTTGTACCATGGTTCTATTGCCTGTATGAGTGGGTACACAGCAAGGGCTAGAAACTGTGGCCTTCAACAGAATGCAGTTGAAAGCCACTAATTTGGTTGGGAGTGTTTGGAGGAAGCGAAGGGCTCTAGACAGAACAGACATGGAGGCCAAATAATGAACACCCTAAGTTAGTCACTGCATAGAGCCACTAAAAACTTGAAACGAATTCAATGACAGAATCACTGGGACAGAGGTGACTGGAGGGATGAGCTCTCATAAACCATCTACTGGTTGGAGTCACAAAAGAACTTTCTCCTCCAGTAACATGTTACTACACATTTATTACACATGAAGTTTATAACTACCTGGAAAGTATCAGTTGGAAGGAAGGTGATCTCCCAGGCTATGACATAGCAAGCTTTCCATTAATAATCCATAAAGCCAAGAAAAATAGAAGGCACACAGCATTTTCAGAACTACTCAAGATTCTCACCTGCCCATTCAACCCAGTTTTGTAAGCATACACTACAGGCACAAATAAGCTGATGGGTTTTTTTGTTTCCCCTCAATGTCCAAACACTTGGCTACATCCAGCCAAGGTCAGGAGGTTACCACTAGCATTAACAGCATCTTAGCCACCATCAGGGACCTGATCCTATGGGGATACAAAACAAAGATCCTTCAGGAGAAAAGTAGGAAGCCATTAACCACAGGCTGTATAAGTAAGAACTTCTGCAGCTGTAAAACAATGAGACTTATCGTGGCTGAAGCACCTCTTTTTTTTAAATAAGCGAGCACCCTATACAGAAGATGCCTCCTATTGTACATCCTGAGAATTTCCATATTCAACAGAAAACCTGCCTCCATGCTGAGCAACCAATAGTCCTTATCTAGGGATGGGATTGGAAACCTAATAGGATGCATAAATGGAGCTGGATCACATAGGCAAACTGAATGACATCCAGTTCATAATGATGTGTCATAATCCTGTGTCAGGATATGGGGAAATGAACCAAATGGTTTCCCAAAGGGAGATATATTTTGGAGGGGGAATGGTAAAAAATCCAAACTGAGTCTAAGCTTCTAAGCACTGCATTGCATTCCCTGGGTACAAAAGGGAAATGGAGGTGCTGTTAGAGAGACATGTCATTTTCTCGTGATTCCTCTACTGCTGGCAAGGCTGTGATTTTATACAGGAAAACTGAGCACTAGCAAGGTCTGGAATAGAAAAGATCACAGTTCTGCTTCTGCCTACCATTGTGACAGTCCTAAGGGCCCAACAAAACAACATATTTGCTTGTCTTACGCTTTCAAAGATCACTTCAACTGTAGCATTGTACTGCATCCTCCCATCCAACTGGGACTGCCTCCAGTGGCACTTACGCTTCAACTGAGATGAAGAAGTATTTAATACGTGAATGCCCTGATGTAAACGCCTTGCCAGAGGTGCGTGAAGCACTCCAGGATGCCAAGAGGCCTGACAAATATACAGTCCTTTGGGACAAGGCCTTTTGTGCTTTTCATGCAGTCTCACAACTGGAAGTGAAACAGATAACCAGCAACACAGGTCACTGCAGCACCTGAAAATGAGACCATCATGCTCTTTAAATCAATCTGCTTTATGCTTTCCTAGATAGAAAAATATAGTCAAATGTTATGCTCTTTCCTTAAATCCAGACCCTTCAAGTCCCAGGAGCAGACAGAGTAACTGCACCTCTTCATCTGAGAATTACTCAGCACAGCTCAACTCTGCTTTGGATGGTAACTGTGTTGCCTGGATTGCCTCCCTACAAGCACAAAAGGGTTGGACAGTCAGACTGTCTCTTCAGCTGTGGAAGAACATAACCACTGTATCTGTGTGCACCCAGACATGCAGAGCTCAAACAGCATTGAAGCACTAGCACTGCTACCCTGGACCTGGCAGAGAGGAAAAGACAGAAATGTTTTTGGATTTTTTGGATTTTAGTGCACATCCCAATCAATCAGACATATTTGGGGGTTTTTTTGTTTGTTTTTGGTGGGGTTTTTTGGGGGGGAGTTTGTTTGTTTGTTTTAAATACTTTTTAAACAGCAGTTCTTTATCTTCTGGCTTTACAGAGTCTTTCTGGACTTCAGAATCCTTCAACATTCCCATCTGACAACTTTTCATCTAACCTAACCTTCTAAAAGGGAACAGGAAGAACAAAACATCAGTGTTCAACAGAACAGATAGATTTGTAAAGCTGGATGGTGCAGGGCAAGCTGAGAGTTGTTTGTTGATATGACAGTGAACTTGAGGGTGGGCTCAAGAGACAAATAGGTGGACACTGCATTGTCCAGTGTGTCCCTCATTCCGTATGAGGCAAGTTTGTCACTCCTGTGAAATCCTCACTTGGACATTCTGTCCTTCCTCAGTGATTTGAATGCGTCCCCCTTAACAAACCCTAAGTCTCCCTTTCACAAGTGGCAGACCGCTGTAGAAGGCCACTTTACCAGGCAATAACACCTGGTGGAGAGAAAATCCCTGTAAGCAGATTCCTTGCGACTGAAGCGACAACCTTGACCAGTCACTTCAGAGCCCCGTTACATCCATAACGATACTGTCTCCACCTTTCCCTTCCCCCCAGCATGAAAGATGAGTGGTTGTGTGGAACGAGTCCCCGAGCTGTGATGGGAATCCGTCTCGCTTGGCTGCAAAAAATATATATATCCTGGTATGGCTGTGATGAATCCTTTCATTATTCATCTGCAATTGCCCTGCTACTGCTGCTGTTCCAGTCTCACTCTCTTTCTTTTATAAATAAAAATGGAAACAGATTAATGACAAATATTGACAGAGATTACTTTTAAAGAGCCACACCTGAGTGTGGGCTATCAGAGAGAAGCAGTGACAGAGCAGCATCAGAGGGATGAAAAGACCAGGAAAGACTAAGTAAGAGATAGGAAAATATAAAGATGCTAACTTTGGCTGGGCTAGATGAGCACTGACTGAAGCAAGGTATCTTTCTGGTGATGTGGACTTCAATTTGCTTCAACAAATGAGCTCTGGATGAACAAGCATCCAAAATATTTGAAGTAACTAGCAGCAGTCAGCTGGACTGTCATAGATACTCCAGAGCAAAGTTTGCAGACACCAGAGCAAAATATTCACAGGACAAAATGGCAACACACAGAGGATCAGTTACACACAGCAGTCCCTGGTGATGAATCAATACTACCTGATAATGCTGTTCATCCCACTCTATTCCAGGTGACCAGTGAACATCAAAGCTCTAGTTTGTGCAACTGCAAAAGCTACTTGTGTTTTAGGAATGTGACTCAGACGGACAAACACAGTCTGTGACCAGTCTGGCCACAGGCTGACACAGTGAGTGAGTGAGTGGAGGCAAACCTAGCCTCATGACACCCTTCCCTGTCTATTCCCACTGCATGAGGAAACATGAGAAGCATTTTACTCTAGTAGTGCTCCAAGAAGCTATATTGCTTATTCCTATTTAACGTGTCATCCCCTTTTTGAAGAACAGGAGCAGGAGCGGAGAGGCAGAGGTGGTATCCAGCTCTTAGAAAAATAACCCACTTCGGGTTTACTTCTCACCTTAACATAACCTGATGTAGCCATTCTGAGCAAATGGGCTGCAGGAGACAGAGCTCAAAGTGCAGCCTTCTCATAACAAAACCATACCTGTTTCTTGTAGATCCTGGCACATCTTCTCTCATCACACAAACAGGTGAAAAATGGTCAACTCAGATTGCTTGTTGCGCCACACGCTGCTCCAGCAATGCAGAGAGGGGGAGGGAGCTGCAGCCATTGCACCTGCCTTAGTATTTAGCCCAGATGTTGAAACTTAGACCTTCTATATGTTGTGTAAACCCCACAGATTGGAGTAAGTCTCCTCTCCCCCATGGGAGGACGGATGCCACTCTCCTGTCCTAAACATCTACTGATGCCCTTCAAATCAGCTGGGGGTCCAGAGATCACTTTTTTTAATTATTTTTCGCTCTGCTTTTAATCTCTTCCTCATCCACCACAGTCAGTTTGAATCATGTTATCACTTCTCTATGTATTTCTACCCCTATGGTGACCTCCAGTGACTGTAGTCTCCTCCTCCAGGTCCCATGCTTCCTAACTCAAGCACCATCTATCTACCTGAAGATACCATATCTGCTAAAATCACCTTCTACCAAATCATTTCCAGCTTTCTCATCTTCCTGCCATCGTTTACACCTCCTATATAGCTCCTTAGTCCCATTAATACGTTTGGCATCCTATTTGAGAATAGAGATGTGCATGGGCTCATTGCTGCTTGCTCCATGCCAGTCTCCCACTTAACTAAACCCGTTTTCATCCTTCCCTCAGAACTGCTCCTGCTCTTTTGATGCCAAGTCATTCTTCCACACTCCTGTCCTCCTCAGAGCACACTGCTCCTTGGACTCCTTTCAACAGCAGCTAATTCAAGACATTACAGCACAGAAGCTTGTGCCAACATCCAATGCATAAACAAAGACTGGATACATGAGAGGAGAGAACACACTGTCAGCATTTAATAACAAACACTAATTGTGAATAGGGGGTTGGACTACTCCATCCCTGTTCTCTCAGCAGCCGAAAGCCACCTGAGCCAGGGGACATGGCCATTCACAAACTAGGATCCAGTTATCACTGAATGGCTCGGTATCCAGCTGACTGACACCAGCCTGCTTTGGTGTCTGACCGATCCACTCAATGGACAGACAGCCTCTTGGAGTTTTACGCACCTCATTAGTGTAGGGACACAGAAATATAAAGTCTTTAGTGAAGCAATCTCAAAAGCCTTTCAGGCCTGTCACAGATTTACCCTATAATCCTTGCAAAGTTTTAACTTCTTTCTGTGCCTCTCGTTTTCTTGAGAAAATTGCCTTATATCTGATCCCAGAAATGTGTGGAGCAGGTTGTTTGTGGGCCTCAATATTTCAGTACTTTTACTGAAAGCTGTAGCAAAAGACAGATGGGTTTTTTAGTAACATTCTCATTCACCAGAAAGGCTGGTTCTCATTACACAAAACACGATGTAGAGATACTAAGTAATTTCCATCATTTTGCCCCATCATTCGCTGTGCCTAATAAACAAATCAGACCCTTAAAGAGAAGAGATCCACATGAAAGACACTTTGGGTTCTCTAGAGCTGGCAACTCCCTTCCAGCCATAATCCCTTTTTAGGAAGCATATATGGTTATGTCACAGGAAATGTCCCTCCTCACCTCAGCTAAAGTTGGTGTCAAAACCCCTAAGGAGCACCTGGGAGAAGAGGAGCACACAGCTCTTGGCAAGGCAGCTCCATGTGACCTTACAACACCCACAAAGCATCTATTGCAGCCTTGGACTGTGTGGAGTTCCTATGAGCTGCTGAATCCCTGAAGACCATGGGGTGGTGGGCAAAGATCTGCAAGTGATCAAGTCAAAGTTAAAAACCTTAGTGCTGCCAACTGGGTGAGTCTCCCTCATTCAGAGCATTACTCCCAGGACTTTCTCCCAGTCCACTCAACTCCCTATAGCCCCAGTCCTGCCACCATGTCTCAGCCTGCCTCTAGCACTTGCCACACACATCAACTGAGCCAAATCAATGGATTAAGCCAGTAGAAATCAAGTGATCTTTTGCAGTTAAGGTGATTGACGTGACTCAGAAGTCAAAGGAGTGAAAGGTAAGCAGCAGAAGCTTACAGCCAGGCATGAAGAGATAATGAAGTGGAGATGAGATGGAAGGACAAGGCTTCTCCTTTTAGCAGATGAACCATTTTACCTCACCTCATTGCCTTGCACCTTGTATTTCCAACAAACATCCCTACAATTTCAGTCAACTGCAAAGACTTTTTAGAGTGCTTTAGGATGCATTGGCATGAAAAAATAGTGCAGAAATGGAAAATCAACACCCCTCCAAATTTCTACATGCTACAGGGTTTCAGCTCCCACAGCGCTCAAGGTGATGTTGGAAACCCCTTGAGTGCATTGCAACTGAACCCACTGTCCTGACCTATTCAGCTGCACGTGCAGCCCATCATACATGCTGCTCTAGTCTTCACTGTACTTCTCCATTGATTTTAAGCTACACTGCTCTTCAGGATTCAGAGTCTCAGTCTCCCAAGTTACCCACTTCTCCTTAGGCTCTGCATTAACCCACACAATGTTTTAGCCCTCACAACACTGAGCAGAATCGAACTCTGTGGAAAGACACAAGATCTGGAGCTTACTGACCTTCACACCCCATCCCAAAGTCCACCTTTCACTCACGCTTATGTTTAATGAAATGACATGAAGGGCGTAAGTAATGGGGTAGAGTATTCATATGGATATAAACTACTCGAGCAAAGGCCTAGTCCAGCCTGGCTCTTTTTCCTCCTTTATCTTGCCCCTTGTGTCTCACAGCTCTGCCCCTTTGCCCTTGTTCTGACTCTTTCCTGATCCTCCCACCAGGTGACAATTTGAATTTTAAAGCCATTTACACTCCAAAAGGTGCATAATCAGATTTTTATCCTGTACTTTTCTGATGTGACTTTTTTATTATGACATCAAGTACTGACCCATAATAAGGATGTAAATGCCCACTTTAATGTCCATTAGCAGTATCTGCAGATGCATATAAAATTATAGTATCATCACATAACTACATATTAACCTCTTGAGCTCCATGACAAACTCTCCAGGGAACACTGTATTCCAATTTTCAATTACCAGCACTAGTTCAGTGACAAGCAGTAGAAGTTGTACTCATCCATATCCTAAACACTCAAGGTACTTGCAGAATGACAGAGCAGTCACATTCTGAATACACCAGTTCTGGTGCTTCCAGTTGCTAGTTGTCTGTGACAAGCATCTGGGTTCTTCCCAGAACAAACACACAGTTACATTTAAGTATACATACAGGTGGGATGTAGCTTACCCAAAATAAATCTGTGGTTTTCAGCAAAGTTGTTTCTGAGTCACAGGGTAGTGCACAATCATCACTTCATCCACAGTGATTAGCAGAGAGAAGGGAAGGTGTACAGCAACATACCACGTGTCATCTTTTATGCTTCTGTTGAGCAAACAATGCACTTTGCTCAGAAAATGCCCATTTAGCACAGGTGTGAGGTGCAATGTGTGAGCAAGGAATGATGTAGTCCATAGTACTTTATTGCAAGATTAAGAAAACTACAATTGCAGCTACCTGTTCAATGCCAAGATGGTATTAATGGAAATGCAAACACTCTGATGTTCATCTTTCAGGATAATGGTATCTGTTTACATCAGAAAATGGGTACTCAGCTTCAAACAGAGCCTGCCATCTCATATCTGACAAACGAACACTATAAAAAACTTGGAGAGGAAGGTTGTTTCTGGGTTGGGTTTTTTTTTAAAAAGAGATGCACTAGTTGCTCTAGAAGATCTAGACCTGACAGTCCATGGCGAGAACAGAACAAAACAGAGGATATTAAAGACAAAAGTTAGTCGAATTTTTTCTTTTGCAACTTTCTCCTTCTTTCTAATACAGCTCAGTCAGATGATTGATTCTGGTTCCAAAGAGAGTCTCTGTCCTGAGATCATCTTTCCCAAAATATATACTAAGATTTCTGATATTTTAAAACTTTGCTGAAAGGAAGGGGATTGAATATTTCCTATGTTTTGACCTGGTTACCAGGGAAGGCCTACAAAAACCTACCACAGGTACTAAGAGGCAGCTTATCATTTGTTAAACAGCCAGATTTTCTTCACTGGACAATCATTACTTTGATATTTAGAGAAAAGAATCAAGAGGACAACACTTGAAATATCACTGTACGCCATGAGTTAATATTCATATCATCCTATGACCTTAAGGTAAAAGTAGATAAAGTGTGACTGCTCAACAGCAAGTTTTCACCTATCTATTGCTCTTTCTCAAGTTGTAGTCGACAAGTTATTTCATGGCAGATTCTCTGCAATACTATGCATTTGGGCTGCATCTTGTCCATCCAAGAATCATAGTATTTCCAGAGACAAAGCATATTTGGGGAAACTAAAATACCTTTATAAAGAAACCCCAATACAAAGTAGATATATACCAAGAAATTCTACTGCAAAAATAAATAATATAATGTTATGGATTTAAAATCTTGGAATTTTTCTTTCATCTACCAACCCTGCACCTCAGAGGGATCACCCCTCTCTCTCTTTTTCAACCGTGGAACCAGGAAAGAGACTGCATGCCCCATAGAAAAGAGTCCCACCTGGCCCCCTCATGAACTGCTAACAATGGATCGGGGTACACCTGACCCCTCAGGCTACAAGCTGGGTGTTTGGGAACTTCTGAGATAAGAAAGGTTTCCTGTCTTCACACCAGT
>JAWWEU010000158.1:41661695-41773211 GCA_035583155.1 Acropternis orthonyx | reverse complement strand
ACCCTTGTACTTATTGTGATCTTTTTACTAAACTGTAATTCTGACTTGTAATCTGTTTGTGAGTTGGATTTATTCCTTCTGCTGGTTTACCTTTAAACCAGCACATATATATATACACAGGCACACATGCATCTGGTTACAGATAAAAATAATCAAAAGAGAAGAAATGAACTGCCATCCTAAGTTGTCCCTCGGTACATACACTTTAAAATAATGCCAAATCAAATGATCACAGAGTTTATTATTTTGAGAATCCAGCTTCATAGAGAGCACAGAATGCATACCTCTAGACAGGCAAGGTTCAAGAACTGAAGGAGATTAGCAGCAAATGAATCAGACCCAAGGACTGAAAGTTGGAAACTGAAGTTCTTACAATGAAGGCAACTGACCAGCAGCCCTGGAGAGATGCATGCCTGCTGCCATCTCTCTCTTAGCTGAGAAGGCACAGAGAGACTTCAGCAACGAGGACATTGCTAAACACCTCATCAGTAATTGTGGCTGGATTTGCTGGAGCTCTGAGCACTTACAGCTGCTATGGAACTTAGCAGGAAATGTGATTTGGACCTACCAGAGGCTGCAAAGTAAGTCACTCCACGTTGCCAGTGCCTGGTTATCTCACCCTAGGCCCCCGGAAATCCAGACATAACTCCTGGGTTTTGCTTCAGTTGTTCTGACTTAAACTCCTCATTTATACAATAGGGGTGACAATAACATCCAAATGCTCAGCACATCAATTCATTAACATTCTAAGTTGCCATAGCAGGAAGTACTCTGAAGACACTAACACAGAAATTACTTCTCCACTCTTCAGAGTGAAGTCTGAATGCTGTGCAGTAAATAAAGCTGGAAGTCAGTCTAAAGGAGGGGGGGGGGGGGAAAATCAAGGCCAGTAGCTGTACATTCAGAGAGTCTCAACTGTCCTACACTAAGGCAGGAATGTGGTGTGAAAGGGGCAATGGGGGATGGACAGGCTGAGACACACAACCCTCATACCCAACAACAAATCAGGCAACTGCTTGACTGCATTGAACTGCACATGTGGAAGGGCACTGGTTACAGCAACTTGGACCTCTCAAATTGTAGCCTTGTCATCAGAGCACAAATTTTTTGGTTTCTTTTCTTTGTTATTTAGGGGTGGGGGGTTTGAAAAAGGTAATTGTTTAAATGTCTAAATAAATATGTAAACACATGAAGCCTGTGGTTTAGAGACATGCAGTGTCTAATGTGGTGAGAAGAGCATGAAATGTCACCTGCCCCAGGTAGGCTGGTGGCAGCCCCTGCACTGCTGGACTGCAAGACAGCAGCCAGACGTCATGGTCCCTCTCTCCACCTGGAAGTCAAACACTGCACTCCTCACTCCCATTCTTTGCTGTCTCCACAGTATCTGAAAGGACGAGCAAGGGATAAAAGGCTCCCAAAAGCACCTCTTACTGCTCATTTAAACAGACAAGAAAGAAAACACAGGACTTCTTTCACTTACCATAAAACACTCAGCAACAAGAGTGTATGGCTTCTCAAAATGGGACTGCGTATTTCCCTATGGAGGGAGATTAGGTGAGTTTGAGCACTTGCAAATTATGTAGTGAAGAAGGATAAAGAAGAGTCCTAAGGCAACACTGCTGAACCTCTCAGGGTGCTGGCGTCAAAATTACTAAGAAAACATCAGTGTCAGTGCTGGCAATAGTTTATCAGTGCCATCACTGCACCTGCAGGCAGCCTGTGAGCTACAACACTTCTCAGAGGATGATTTCTCCAATCTTCAGGTACAATTCTTCAGTCTTTCAGGACAACTTTACAAGTGTGTTTTGCAAAATCTGTGTGCTGTATCTGTCTAATGGCAGCAACTCCTGACTGACATCTGCTCACATCTCATCTTTAGATACCTTCCTCTGGATCCATGAGTGAAAAAGAATTATATTAATGTCATTTACCACTTTGAAACTCTATACTATGTTTCATTAAAAACTATTAGTAAGCATCTGTTCTCACGGGAAAATTGCTTTACTTCAGTAGAGAACAAAATTTGTACCTTTAGACTTGAAATACCCTTTGTTTAGATGTGAGAAATTCTCTGTTAATACATAGCAGGTCTACTTGTATTCATTTGCCGTTTCAGTTGATTTTTCTGAGCTGGAAAAGCATGAAGCAAGCATGTCCAGAAAACACCAAAATAAAGGCTAACACAGTCAGCCCTGTTACCAAATTAACCAACAGTTACTCAAACTGAACTGAGAAAATTCTCAGACCTGGGATATGAAATTAAGGACATGTGAACAATAACTTTCCCTCCCCCTTTTTTTTAAATAGAAATTAATCCAATTATCAAAGGAGAAGGTTCATTATTCAAAATTAAAAAATTACAAAATTGCAAGTAGGTGGAAAACTGAACCAGCTAATAATAATTTTTAGATATCTGACATTTTTGATGTTACCAATAGTTTTGGCAAATCTGAGCCCTTCCCAAAAGAGAATCTATTGCTCCTTGTTCCAACTCCTTGTACCTAACAAAAATCAGCACATTTTACTGGCAACAATTCCCAATTCTCACAGGTCCAGCTTGTAGACAAGAGAGAAAAATAATCACTTTTAAAAATTGGACACCTCCCCTCTCCCCAATACACTGTTGAAAAATTGAAGCCATTTGCAAAGGATCTTGATATTTCTGTTTAAAAACATTCAATCCACTTGGGATCTTATTTTTTAAAATTTATTCATCAGAACAGTTAATGTAGATGGATTTTTGTGTTTTCCTTCCATAACTGTGCATAGTTACCAATACTGGGACATAAACACAGGTAAAAGAAAATTCAAAGTCCACTGCTCTTGTGATCTTTGAAGCCATTGTTATTATGATAAAAAGAATACTGCCAATCTATCTTAAAAGGATGTCAATGCTGGCAAAATGAATAGATAACCATTAAATTATCAATTAAAACTGACCTGCTCATTTAAATGAAATCCCTTTTGGGACTGCAGATCTGAAGCAGTGACGTGGAAGTGAGAGGCTACTTAAGAAACTCTGGAATTGTTTCAGATTCCAAACAGGGAGCATCTTACTTGTCTAGAAACAATGTCCTGACAAACTGGGAAAGAAAATCAGTACAAAACAACTCCAAAGAACGGACATGATAAATTACTTCAAATCCTTCACTCAAGTTTGCAATTCAAAGGAAGAAAAGCTTAGTAACTCCTTACAGACCTCCAGGTTACAGTTTATACTTAAGGAAACAGTCAAGGAAGCATGCAGATTAATGGACATTTCAATACTGTAAATCTAGTCAGATGTCAGTGAAACCTCTCTTCCCCCACTCTCAACTCAGTTCATTTTATATCAGATAAAACAATTCTTTCATATTTTGATTTATTTCCAGTTTCTATAATCAGAAAAGAGATTCTGCAAGAGTCTCGTTTAGAGAATACACATCATGTTTTAAGACAGAATAATCTTTCCTATTTACATGCTACCCCTAAAACAGAGTCCTAAGAATCAAGAGTCCAATTCCTATCAGACAGTTAAATCTTATGACCTCATAAAACATCTGGGACATGCACAGAGCTGCTCTTTACAGACTTTGCATAGACCTGTTTGTGAACTACCTCTAGGTAAGCCCTCTGTGATAGAAGGAGAAAGCTAAAATGCAACTGATGGTAGCTTTGACTCACTGTCTGGTGTTGCCAAAACTTGAGAGAAAATTCAATAGTTTCAGCAGTGCCTCAGGTCTCTGGTCAGGTCAGACCAAACTCAGTTCACGGCCCTCCTAGAGATGCCTCCAGCAATGAAGTCTCACATGCACCCATCTAGGCAATCTAGGCTTTAGCTTCAAGTTCATTTTTATGCTCATCTGCACAAGACAAGAAATAGCTTATTATCTAGTATTTCCATTTCCATAGAGGGCTTTCTACCACACAGGCAGTAATAAATAATGCAATAAATTTTGGAATAAAAAAAATTCTTACTTTCTAGGATCTTGTGCATTGAAAAGCAGTAGTAAGAACTTCAGATTCAGGGTCAACTGCTTTCTATGGTAGTGTTGCAGCAGTGTTTGGGCAGCAAAGGCTAGCATGATGTTTGGATATATGAATGTACACAGCTTGAACAGCAATATAAGAACACTCTGTAAAGAGTACTGTAACTGCCTGTTACAGTTACTCTCTAACTCTAAAGAATACTCAAAGTGTAGACCTTAGAACTGAATGCATACAGATGTGGAATACTGGGGATTTTCATGCAGCAGAATTAAAGGTTAAATGACAAATTTTCAGTGTGAAGCTTATGAAAAATTACTTATATGGCTTAAGAGATTACACAGGACTTGTTGGTTGGACATAGCATAGTTATACATGTCAAAAAAGTCTAACTGTAAAGAAGGAACAAAACTTTTCAACCTTGCTGGGGAAAAAAAAAAAGCATAGTAAGAAACAATGTCAGGATGTTGTATTAGGAAAAAATTGTTCCCAGAGAAGATGCAATTTACTTATAAAGAGGATAACTAATAAGAAAACCGATTACAAACAATGATGAGCTAATCCTTCCTTAATGTTTTTGAAGTCAGGATATGTCCTTGTAAAAACATCATTAAATCCAGTTGCAGGATAAATGCTATAGCCAAAAGGTTTGCAAAACTTTTCTCCAGCCTTGAATAAAGTTTGTATATCTTTTTGAGACAGGACACTGGGCTAAGAGAACCTTTAAAAAAAGCATTAGTATATAACTACTCCAGCCTTACGGTACCCCCTAGGTATTCCAACCCGGTCACTGTGTGACACAGACTACCAAGACAGACAGACATTTGGTCTGACCCAGTGTGCCTTTTTCATGCTGTTCATCACATTTCCTTCAGACATTACAAGGACAAGAGGGCAGCTTTGCAAAATCCTGATCATCCTCATAATACTGGCATGTCTGCTTTAAGACAATGAATACTCTAGGTCATAAAACACAGGGCTCAGCAATACTTGTCCTGATTGTCTGCAAGTACATATATTTTGCATCTTTCTCTGACATAACAGGCTGTAGCAGTCCATTTTCCACTTTTACCAATCCTTTAGGTTGGTACAAGAATTCTCTTTTCCTACTATTGCCAGTTAGCACATCTTTGTCCACTCACTGGACTCACACTATCAGTCATGTTTGCAGCTGGGAAGGCATTCTACCCACACTGAAGTTGAGAAGGATGTTCCTTCTGTCCACAACATAAGTCTGTATTGTATGCCACGTGACTAAGGGCCAGCCACGCGCCGGTCTCCAAGCACTGGTGCCAGTGTAGTCTCCCTGTACTTCCCTATGGCACTGTTCACTTTCTTAAGAATGAGATGCTTTATTATAATGAAGACATTATGTTCTCTATGCTGAGTTCAATCCTTGCACTGGGTAAAAGTTAATGGCCTAACATAATCTTGTCTTACCTTCCGCACCGCAAGTGTCCCCATATGCTTTATGCCTTAAGAAGCATTGCTGTAAAGTATTTTTCCCATATTTGATGGTATAAAAGGAGGATATCTCAATCATCAAACACAAACTGGAACAGAATGCAGAAGACATAGTCATGAATTATCACACAGAGAACGGAGTTTGTCCTCCTTTGATAATCTCCTAACAGACTATTAAAATACAGTTTTCGAACAAATGACTGGCAGCGTCCTTCACTTCTGCTTCACTGAAAAGTTCTCTGGTTGCAAACTGTTCCTCAAGACAAAAAAGCAAAGCTCTTATCCACTTGACATAATTCCTTTTCAATATCCAGGCACACATACTGTTTTTTGCAGCATCTTCCTTCTTTGGCACAGAAGGGGTTACAATAAAAGATGCACTCAATCACCCTTCTTGTTGTCTTTCCTCCAGTTTTCCTTCTCATCCTCTGCTCACTAAGCAGGTCTCAGCAACAACCACAAAATAACAGCAGGAGTTTCTACAGTTTGAAGGACAGCACTGACCGACTCAATGTCATTATTTAGGAATGATGCTGGCAAGACACACCTCTGCACGCCACAATCATGAAGCTAATCTATCACTCAGTAGCACTAGTCTCAGTTTCTAACAAGTTTCTCTCCAGCTACTGTTTTGTTGCCTTCTTCACTCCTTACTTTAAAATCATAAATCCATCCGGCCAGAAACTATATTCTTTTAATCTGAACTTCTCCAGTACCTACCAAACTGGGCATTTAGCCTGGCTAGAGCTCACTGCAACTACTGGAAATGTGCAAAGAACAACTAGTAAATGTGCCTCTCTCAGCTCTTGATTTCTCTTTCATTGAATGTCCATCTTTTCCCTGTACATAAAAGTTTGTCATTTTAAGGTTGGTCTCTGTCATCCATGAAAAATTGTGGCAATTGCATGAGGTCCCCAGTGACAAGAAGGGGTATGTATACATCATCTTTCTAAAAAGACAGGAAGGAGTATCTGTGGAACGATAGGCCAGTCAGCCCTACCTCAGTCCCTTGTAGCTTTATGAAGCAAATTCTGGAAGCCATTTCCAGGCATCCAGAGGACAAAGAGGTGACTAGGAACAGGCTGCCAGATTAAAACAGGGGAAAATCAAGGCTATGAACCTGACTGCTTTCTATGATGAAATGACAGGCTCTGTGGATACAGTGAATGCTGTTTCCAATGACTTCTGTAAGCCTGTTAATGCAGTATCTCGTAGCATCCTTATAGCCAAATGGGGGAGCTACAGACTGGACAGCATCCAGTAGGAAAAGTCAGTGAGAAACTGTCTGAACTGCCAGGTTAAAAGAAAACTGATCAATGGTTTGAAATCTGCATGATGGCCAGTTATAAAAAGCATGTCTCAGAAGACAATACTGGGATCAATACTCTTCAGTGATCATTAGTGACCTAGTGGAAAAACAGAACATACTCTCAACAAGATAAGAAATAATGGCATGCTGGGGAAGTGAGCCACTGATATGCTGGAGGGTGGGGGTACCACCCAGAGGGACTCTGACAGATTGGAGGAATGAAAAGACAGAAACATCATGAAGTTCATGAATAAAATAGAATAGTTCCATTGGAAGGGACCTAAAATGAATACCTAGTGCAACTGACTGATCGCTTCAGGACTGATCAAATGTTAAAGTAAGGGTATTATCCTAATGCCTCTTACCATCAACAGGCTTGGGGCATCAACCATCTCTCCAGGAAGCCTGCTCCAGTGTTTAACCATCCTCTCTGTATAGAAGTGTCTCCTAATGTCAAGTCTGAATTTCCCCTCATGCAGCTCTGAACCATTCCCTTGTGTTCTGTCACAAGATATGAGGGAAAAGAGTTCAGCACCTTCCTCTCTGCTTCCCCTCCTCAGGAAGCTGTAGAAAGCAGTGAGGTCAACCCTTAGTCTTTTTTTCTCCAAACCAGACAAACCCAGATTCCTTCACCACTTCCCACAGGTCATGCCTTCCAGCTCCTTTACAACTCGCTGTTTATTATTTGCTCTGTTTTAAAATTACATCATGAGCCAGTCGAAGGAGGTGATTGTCCTGCTCTGCACTGATACAGCCTCACCTCAAGTCCTGTGTGCAGTTTTAGGCACCACAGTATAAGAATATAAAGCTCTTAAGAGAGCATCCAAAGGAGAGTTATGAAGATGGTGAGGGGCCTTGAGGCCAATGAGCAGCAGCTGAGATCACTCAGCCGCCTGGAGGAGACTGAAGGGAGACCTCATCACAGTCTACACCTTCCTCACAATGCAAAGTGGAGGCACAGGCACTGATCTCCTCTATGGTGACTACTGATACGACCTGAGGGAATAGAATGAAGCTGAGTCAGGGGAGGTTTAGGTTAGATATTAGGAAAAAGTTCTTAGCCCAGAGGGTGGTTGGGCACTAGAACAGGCTCCCCAGGGAAGTGGTCACAGCACCAGGTCTGAAGAGTTCAAGAAGCGTTTGGACAATGTTCTCAGGCACATGGTGTGATTCTTGGGGCTGTCCTGTGCACGGCCAGGAGTTCACAGAATCATCAAGATTGGACAAGACCTTTAAGATCATCAAATTGGACAAGACCTTTAAGATCATCAAGTCCAACTGTCAACCCTGCACTATCACTGTAACCCCTAAACCACTAACCATATAACCTACTGCCAGACCCAGATGCCTCTTAAATACCTCCAGGGATGCTGACTTCACCACCTCCCCTGGCCACTTATTCCAGTGCCTGACCACCCTAACAGTGAAAACATTTTCTGATATCTAATTTGAATCTCCCCTGTCTCAGCTTAAGGCCGTTTCCTGAATGTCCATTGTCATAAATAACAAGTCTAGGAGGGCATCTTTCCTAGCTGGCTCTCAGAGTACTTGTGACAAGAATATATCTTCAACATACTTCAGGAGTTTCCCAGACTTGGTTGTCGCAGCAGTATGGTATTCCCAGTTCATGTCTGGGAAATTGAAGTCTCCCATAAGGACAAGGAGAGGAGACATCTGGAGAGAAGACAAAACTGAAAAAAGACTGGGGAGTCCTGGTGGACAAGAAGTGGAATATGAGTGAGGTGTGTATCTTTGAAGCAATAATCACATACTGGACCACCTCAGTAGAAGCACAGCTACCAAATCAAGATGTTATTATTCCTTTCTACTCAAGTAAACCACATCAGAAGCAGTACCCTTCACAGTGAGTACTGTGTGAGCAGATCGTGACTTCTAAGAAACCTACCTTAAAGAAAAAAGAGACAAAACAATGAACCTATTTTTTTCATCTAAGAATGCTGCAGATATTAAAATCTGTATCAACTTACTGAAGTCTGAAGATAAATTTTGATAAATAGCCAGGAGTAATAAGATTCACTTAGCTTGCCTCAGGAGAATCAAACTTGGTTGAGAACCTGACTGATTTCTAAATGGACTCTAACCTAGAAATAGGAAAGCCAGGGCAGCTGCAATAATTTGAGTCTCCTGACACTTCCAGAAATTTGCCATAGAAGGAAGTATGGTCTGCCAAGACAAGACCTACCACAGTTACTCTTCAGTACTGTCACAGGTACATTCAGCCTTTAAAGACAAGAAATACCTTCTAGGAGCTTACAACCTAAGTAAGGGCTTAACCAGATAACAGTACTACTGACCTCAATAGGAAAATCCATTAAATTATCTTTCCCTGTCCCCAGAGACAAGCCACATGAAGCATGGCAACCCACCTCCATGCCACCCCAATTTGATGAAGGCTTTTGATTCCCTAACACCTCTCTTTTATGAGTTTTGAAACTATCCTGACACCACAGAAGAGAAAGAACTACTCAGGACAATACTCAGAATATAGCAAGATATATCAGAACTGGTTTTAAAAAGAGGAATACAAAGGCTAAGCAGAAAATTTTAGCTGAATGATCAGTAATCTGAATAAGTCTGTTGAACAGGCTCAAACCAAGAGAGGTTGTGGAATGTCCTTCATGAGATCAAAACCACTCAATTTCACAAAAGCTCTTTTAGGGAGCCACTCCCTGTTATTGAAACAGCATGCAGTTTAGATTACAAGGCTTCCAATCCTAAAATTTATCTGCAGGTTGTCGGGAGAATGTGACTACCTTTCCCCTTTACTGTATTCATGAGTACTAGATAGTCAAGCTATTCCTCTTCAGGTTTACATTCCCTTCACATGTTCTAGATTAAAGGCCCTCCAGTGCTGAGACTTCCTGTGCTACCCCTTAGGCACCATTGCTCAAAATATCTACAAATAAGACAAACCAAACTATGTGAAAACAGCAACACTTCTTCCTCCACAAAACCCTTACAGTTTGTCCTGTAATCCAATGGACTGGAATTCTATATTCCTCCATTATGACAAAAATGTACCACTCAAAAAAAAAAAAAAAAAAAAGGGGGTGGGGGGTTTGAAAGGGATTTATAATGACAGATCTGACAGTTTGCTTGGGCTGCGAAATATAAATCCAATTTGGATATCTCCCCAAGAATAAGTAGGTATTAAGGGATCAGACACAGACAGTGTGTCTGTAGTATAACTAACTATATTTGTCATTCATGATTTAGCAAGTCATTCAATTTCTGTTTTGTGTATGTTACGACCATTTAACATTTTAATACAGAGTTAGATATAAGCCACTGCTTCATATTCTCACAATCAAATCTGTCCCTCAGCTATTTGATTTACAAGGGAGAGCAGAACGCTGCAGAACCACTAAAAACATGCAAATTTTGTTATCTGCTTAAGAATGCTAGCTGCACCCCCACAATCAAAATTAATTTTCAAGCTAAAGACATCCTGTCTGAAAGCTCCACATGATGAGGAAAGCAAAGAGTTCTATTCGTACAGATATATCCTATTTTTAAAGGATTTAAGAAACTGCGCAGCCACCTGTTCCTTGACACGTGGTATGCGCGTGTATATTCTGAAAACACAGCCCAAGATAAGCTCCAGAGTAATTCAAGGAAAGAGAGAGAAGAAATCACTGTCCATGTATTCTGCAACACAGAAGGTAACAGTGAACCAAGTGGAAGTTCTGTGAAGTTCTCTTCTGTGTACACTGCAGAGCAATATGCAATCATCAGCAGGTGGAGACAACTCCAGTAGGTATAGCAGACAATACTTTTCAAGGGAGGGAAAGCATGAGACAGAAGGAGTCTAATCAATACCCATAATGCTCTGAAGTTAGGTGACACTTTGGCTTTTTTGTTCAATGTCATGTTAACTTCAATAGCAAGCATCCTTTAGAAACACTAATAGATATTTTTTTTAATTTATACACTGAGATGTGGAAGTTTTGTATCTCCTCTACCATACTCCCAACAATATTCAAGGGTCCAGGTTCCTTTCCAGGACACCAGCTTACATATTTATGCTGAAGTCATTCTCCCAAATCCTTACCCAGTTGGAGGTTTAAGAATGAACATGCAATACACAAGCAATACTAAAGACATTCAGAGCAAGGGAGAAGGAAAAGGTCTAATGGACGACGATGCTGCTAGTGAGCCGATGGCAATTTCTACATGGACAAGCACCATATTTGCTTTGCCAGAAGCAACAAGATTCAATTCCATTAGCACACAGTCTGAAAACATTCTGCTAACACAGAATTCAGGTTCCATGTTTCAACTTGTTTGCATTCCCTCCTCACTCCCCAGACAAGAAATCCTTCTGGCCTGTAAGAAAGCAGGGGGAGACTTTCTGCCTCCCTGAGTGGCAGTGGGACTTTCACCCCAAAAATGCCAAATACACAAACAAGCAACATGTCCAGGGGGTGAATAAAGATCTGAAAATGCAAAAGAATCTGTACATGACCCATTACATATGAGCTGGAATAAGGGAAAGAGATGAATGCATAATAAATACAGGAATAGCAAGAATATTTTTAAAAGCCACTGCGGTCCCAACAGTGATTACCTTTTCTTAAACATAGATTCACAAACATGACTTAGGTACATGGGGCACGCAGATCAGTCTGGATGATGGCACATACCACACACCAATACTGAAGATATCACTACTGCCAAACAAGATGTTTGGGTGCAGACACACACCAAGTACTTTCAAAATCTAGCAAGCTTTTACAGTTGCAATGCTTCCTTTTGGCTGTATCCAAGGCTCTTCTCTGGTGGCATTTTAAAAAAGTGACTGGAGGCAGCAATAGTAGATTTCTCAGTTGCTGGTGTTTTCCCAGTCCATTCAGAGTTCTGGGATCTCAAGGATGGTGTTGCTGGTAGCTCTGATTCTGTTGCATCCATGTGGACAGATAAAGTTGCTGGAATATAAAATTGCAGGAAAGGGGAAACAGAGGAAGAGAGTAGGGAAGGGCAATAAGAAAAAAAGTTAGAACAAGTAACTTCATGGCAAATGCCTCATATGTATCATTTCTTTTCTGAAAATGTTACTTACTGAGTTCCTACAAGTTTTCCATCCAAATTCCTTTGAAATACATGTTCTTGATAGCATTAACACCTTCACCTTAACAACTCAAACATTCAAAACTCCAAGTTCCCAGTCGACTAACTAGTTCCCTTAGTCAGAGTTCCTGTTGAAAACCAAGAGCCTTAGCTGTTCCATACTTACACTGAATCAATTCACAATCGCTCATCTGAAGATAACTTGAACTCTTTGCAAAGACTCAATTAATCCTGTATCTGAGACTCTCAAAGTCTCTGAAGGCATGGCCAATTTCAGGCTGCAAACCTCATTTAAAGAGGAAAACATACTTCTCCTTCTCACACAGTAAAGGCAGTACCATTAACCTCTACATACATCCAACATGGTACATCGGCATATTATGACAAGACACTACTTGCCAAGCTAGGTTGAAATTCATTCGCATTTTCTCAATACAACCACTGCTTCAAATGGGACAGATTGTAATAGCATGAGAGATTTGGAGATCCACAGCTCAACCCAACAGTCACACAAAATTCTACAAGGATTGTCAGAAATCTAGAGATATGAGAGTTTGCTCCCATTCTCAGTATCCTGAAACACTCAGTCCTCACAACCAGAGCAGGGCAGGGTAAAGAAGAGTAATTGCTACAGGAGTCTTTGGGGCAAACAGAATTTTTTTTAACAAATAACTGCTTCAATACAAAACACATCTCTTCTTCGTTGTAGTCTCATAACAGATAATAGTTGTTTGTGTGTTTTAGTCTGCTGCTCTGTAGTGGATGAAGGATAAACAGGCCTCAAGGATAACAAGCCTCAACTAGAGAACTGATTGCTTTGAAGTTTAAATAATAAGTTGGTTCAATGCTTGAGGTTCCACACTCAGTAGACCTGGAACCTCAACAGTGCTGCTTCTGTGCATCTGAAACAATGAGTCATTCCCATACAACCAAAACAACATAGCTGATAACAGTATATTGCTTATTTTACGTCTAGCCCACCAACTTCCTCCATCTGAAGGTCACATGAAACCTGAAAAAACGTCAAAACTAAGTCAAAGTCCTTAAATTAACCAATACTACACTATGTGACCCTTGCTAGCAGCCTCTCCACTCAGGCTCTCAATCTTTGCTCATAAAAAGAAAAAAAAGCAAAGCACTGAAACAGACTTCTTGCTGCTGGGTATGACAAACCACCCTGACAAAGAATGAATGATTAGCAAGAAATAGGAGAGGGAAAATTCGCCAAATTGCTACTACTCCTCAGACTGGTCTCTGATAAGCAGTTTCACAGGCTGCTAACTGGTACCTTTTAGAAATTATTTTCTCACAAGCTAAGTGTGAATACATGCCAAGGCAGACAAAAATCTATTTATGCAGATTTTTACCCCCAACTCACTGTAATAGCTGAATAGGATCCCAGTTACCATGTGCACTGTTATATTCCTAGAGGATTGAACCACGTAAACGCTGAAAACATCAGTGTAAAGATCAACAGTTGTTCCCCATTTATGGTGCAACTGTTTGTGCTTGCAGCCTATTCTGACGAACTGAAGACAGATGACAGTTTTCATCAGAATCCTTTCAAATCAGATAATAACTACCATGAGAATAACATTTTATGCAGTATTTCTCATACAAGCTCTACTGTGCCATGGGGGATGCTATTCCAAATCTCCTGTACTGTAGTGGAAAGTAACTAAACACAAGGAAACTATCCATGCCGTCGAAGTCTTAGATCACTGAAAGCCCAAAGGAACTTTATCACCACAGACTTTCTTCCTCCTTAGGCACTGGCTTTTGGTCATTGAGCTGGATGAGCCTCGGGTCTAATCCAGTACAGTCAGTCTTAACTTATGCCAAATTTCCTTATTCTCCTGCCAAGCTACACCAGCCAGACTTTTGTTCTTACTTGGTAAAAGCCTCATGCTTTGGGGCTCACACTGTTTATTTGTGTAGTGTGGAACACACTAACTTTAATTTTCAATCTCTCTGAACATTTGCATATTTGCCCAACTTAATTCTGATAGCAGTCACAACCTGATGTGCAAATTAATTCTGAATTTTCTACCTACTTTTTTTTTGTCTCAACAGCTATCTCAGTTATGGTATTTAGGCCCGTTAGCCTCAAAGAGCAGGATTAAAACCAGAAGTTTAATGCTGTAACAATACAATAGAGACCCAAGGCACTTCTGCTACAGTAATGCATGTTTTTTTCATGTTCATATATGGGTATCTGGCCAAAGATGCTTTACCAGAACCCACAAATACTCACATTCATGAAATTATGTGAGAAGGCATGGAATAAAGTTAGTTTGCTTGCATCCCAAATAAATATTATCTCTAGCTCCCTTCTCTCATTCTTGCCCTTCAAAAGGAAATAGCATCCACATCTCATCTGCCTTTTATTAGCATCTTCTGATTTCAGCCAAATTCAGGTTAAAACTTTCTGTGGATGGTGGGGGGGTGAGGCGACAGGGGAAGATTTGTAGCTGCATGTTTAAGAAAGAAGCTAAATTCATCACAATGACAGGGGATAGTGTTGGCACAGATTTGAGCTATTTATTCTTTTAGGAAAATCCTATAAAGAATGACACAAGGAAGCCTCTATCTGCAGTCTTGTTCATCACACTGGTGAGGAGTCCGATAACAGATGTATGCAGTAGCGTGATTTAGTGCCGGGAGCTGGCCCCTGATGTGTATTAATACAGCGGCAAAGCGGAACGAGCTCCTCTTCATCACTCATCTCTATAAAAGAGGTGGAATCCGAGATGGCCCGATGTTCGGCAGAGCAAGCCCATTTGTTCTGCTGACTGATGAAGCCAGCTCAGGCTGTGTCCTTCACCTCCATGGGGCACTCAGGTTGCAAAAAAGGAGATCACTGAAGCAGGACCTGGTCAACAAGTGAGACGAGAGCAGCTGGACTCAGCTAAGATGCTATTTAAAGGTGAAGAAATCCAGTACACTGTGCGCCTGCAGTGGCAGGCACAGGCCTGCGTTCTGATTCACCTGTGCTTCACCTTTTGCAGAAGAAGCAAAATACCAGAAACATAAAAAGCCTCTTAGTGAGAAAAAGTGGCTGCCATGATTCCACAGGTACAGAGGAAACTCAGTATACAGCATTTATGCAGTGGGGAGTAGATGTATGCCAAGGGAGAAAAATCTTTTTCTATCTCATCAATATCTAACACATGTAAGAGTCCACATTAGTGCAGAGTAATACAGTGTATTTTTTTTAGGCCTTAGTAATTCCATAGTAAGATCCCCTTTAACAGAAATAGTATCAGATTTCAGTATTTTCCAAGTTACATGTTCAGGTTGTGGTCCAGCTGTAATTGGGAGTTTGCTGTACAAGGTCATCTAGGACACAGCTTCAGTTACCCGATCATGAAAGTTTCTTTCCAAAAGTCAGTATTGTAGCAAACCCTGCCTGTAGCTGTTCACTTTGCTGGGGATATTCCCAAACAGGGTCTAAGGAAGAGATCGTTACCATTTCTGACCATTAAATTAAAGGCCTTGCAGCACTTGTCTCCTGATGATCAGCACAAGCAGGCTGTCCATATTCTAGGAACTACACTGCTTCCTTATTTTGTAATACGTAACTAATTTCCTCTCATTCATAAAAGAAAACTTTGCAAACTTGTTGCTACTTCCACTGCTAAGTTCCACTCCAGATACAGTTTTAACTCTTCAAAAAGTGTTCCCTATACAATCTGCCTAGTCAGGTAAGTACAATTTACATAGTATTTTGAAACATGTAGGCATAGCAAAGAAGCTCTCCTTATAGAAAGTTACCAGCAATGCAGCACAGACTAGACTCTGAAGAGTAAATGATAGTGAGATATTAGCAATCATACAACGAAAAGTTAGTATTCCAGTGCTGAAATTCTGTGGCTAGATACATGATGTTACTAACCCCTTCACTACAGAAGTTTGAATATTCCAACATGGAATACACAAAAGCCAGGAAAGAATATCCTAAATAAAGAGTCAATAACAGATTACACTCCTGCTGAGCAACAGATTATTAATGCTCTCTTCTCTTCATTTTTAGTACAGAACCTTTCAGACACTTTGTAATCCAGATCTGTGGTCTGGAGAGAAAGCACAACTTTCTTCCCTAGTTCATTATCGTACTGTCTAACCACCAGACCAAGGAAGAAACAGGAGCTTCATTCCTTATGTTTATCATCAGTTTCTTTGGCCTTTCTCACTGTTTTCACATCTCCATTTTTCCCATCATCTTACCCACTGCCTTGTTACTGGATTACAAGAATAGTTTCTTAATAAACTCATTGGAAGAACAAGTGTTGCTTGATAGTCAAAAGCCAGGGTAAGGTGAGAGGCCAGAAAGTAGCATCCTAAACTCCTGTGTTCTGCAGATTAAAACTTTCAGATTGTGATGAGTAATCAATCACTTTTCAGAAATATGCCACATGAAAATAGACTAGCATTTTAATGACTACATCCACAGAGCAAGAAAAAGAAAAAAGTAACTATTTTCACCCAG
Source organism: Acropternis orthonyx (assembly GCA_035583155.1). NCBI lineage: Eukaryota > Metazoa > Chordata > Aves > Passeriformes > Rhinocryptidae > Acropternis > Acropternis orthonyx. Next base: position 41,756,895 of record JAWWEU010000158.1, on the reverse strand, counting down.
AAGAGTAAGACAACCCCCAGGGAATAGGTAGTCTCATCCAGTGACAATAGAAAAATAGCCAGAATTTTGCTCCTGTGAAACTGGCTACAAATACCCTGACAAAGGGCATCAGAGCTGCCAGCTAATGCCAGTCCAACACTGAAGGAACACACTGTGCATACTGATCAACTCCCTGTTACCATGGACTGCATAATTTAGGACAGTGGAAATAATACCTTATGAAGAAACAGATTACTATCACTGTACAGTGAAGCACTGTAAATTCTATTAACTTAGCATAGCTACACTGCCAAAAATTTGTTTAGTAGGCAGTTTTTGATGCTATGCAAAAACACATGATATGCGCTCTCACATGTTTCAGTATTCAAACCAAGGTAACACTACATTTTTCCTACTTTGCTCAAGAGGGACATGACTTTAAAAATGCTGGCAAATTACCTGATGTTGGACTAGACATGGAGGCTGCAGCTGGCTTTCGTTTCCTCTTGATGTCCCTTGAACATGGTGGTCCCAGGTGGACATTTGTTTGCCTATGGAGGAATTGAAACAAATTAAACTCTGTTTCAATATCACATTTCTGTAAGACTGACCAATCACCTCCAAATCCCACCTTCCCATCAGCTTAACTAGTAAGCAGCACAATTCAAAAGTTTCTCAAGGAAGTTTTGCTCACATTCTTTGTAAATATACCCTTATGCTCCCATTTCTTTTAAGAGTTCACACACATAAACTGGCCAGAAGAAAAATTTCTAAGGCTTTAAAGGATCTGGTTTTGTATTAACTTTAAAATACTCCTTGCGCACAAAGATGGGATCAAGCAGTGATATGACATGTCCTACTAATACTTCTATATAAGCATAACAAATGACTGCAAGATTGTTCTTTAAAGAAACTGTGGTATTTGCTCCCATAGTCAGAAATTATTTTGCAATCTATTTAGTACTGTAGTCATGTTAGAATATACCTATAATGCTAACAGTCCATGCATATTGTTTCTACTATACCAGTACGTTCATAAAGTTAGGAATCCAAACTGTCTCATGCATTTTCAAAATCATTACTTCCTCATCAAAGTGCTGTGAAAACAGCTGAATCTGGCTTATGCTAATACAGTCTTGCTGCACCTCTAAACTGGCTGAAAGGCATAATCTGTTCCATTCATATCACCTGTTAAGTCTGAAGCCTACTGATGGCCATTTCAGTTTAATCATTTGCCAATTAAGAAGAAACCTGCACTGTTGGGACTGACTTGAACTGAGACCTCATCTGAGTTCTAGATGTAGGAAGCAGAGAAGTTTAATTCAGAAAAAACAGTCTTTACAGCAGACCAGAGAACTTTCTCAAATACCATCCATAATGAATACAGATGTGTCAGGTTCAAACCCCGGCTTTGTCCGAGATAACAGTTGCTTTGGCAAGTCCCTTGGTCATTCTCAGCCTCAGATCTGATGTGCAAAATGCAGAACTACAGTGCAAACAGAATGCGTTAAAGACTGTGAGGTGCTTACGTGGCACCAGATTGGAACCATGTAAGTTTTGATGATTAAGTAATGAAAAGCTCTTCTTTCTTTAAAGTTTGTTATTCTGATTTTTTTAAAAAAATCCTGAAAATTTAACAAACGTTTTTATCAAGTACTGAAATCTTTTACAGATAACAAAAAGTTCATGAGTTTTTATTTCTGTGCCAAAATCTATAAAAAAACCCAAACCAGCATATTTAGAGTATCTGTAACTTTAGCTACTGACTTTACACAACTCCCAAGTGTGCTATTATATCTATAGTGTAGAAAGCACAAAAATATTCCTATACCAGTCCAGTTTGTTTGAATGCTGCTGGGTCTACCTATTTATCTGTAACAAATGCACAACCATAATATAAGTATCTACCCTTCTACAAGATCTGTCCTCTACATCTGACATTAAGGAACAAAAATTTTTAAACTGTGCAAAGTTTCACTGACAGTCAATTTCTCAAATCTAGGAACACATATTAATACAAACAAAGAAGTCTTCTGAGGGGATCGAGTATACCCACAGTAAATTCACAGACAATATTAAGTTTGGTGGGAGTGTTGACCTGCTGGAAGGTGGGAAGGCTCTGTGAGGGATTTGGACAGGCTGGATAAATGTGCTGAGGCCAGTGGCATGAGGTTCAACAAGGCCAAGTGCCAGATCCTTCACTTTGGTCACAATAACCCCTCCCGCAGTGCTACAGGCTGGTGACAGTATGGCTGGAAAGGTGCACAGCAGAAAAGGACATGGGGCAGCTGGTCAACAGCCAGCTGAACATGAGCCAGCATGTTCCCAGATGGCCAAGGTGGCCAATGGCATCCTGGCTTGGATCAAGAACAGTGTGAGCAGCAGGATAGGGAAGGGAATGCCCCTCTGTACTTGGTGATGCTGTACCTCTCATCCTGTGTTCAGTTTTGGGCCCCTCACTACAAGAAAGATATTGAGGTGCTGGAGCATGTCCAGAGAAGGGTAATAGAGCTGGTGAAGGGTCTGGAGGGTAAGTCATACGAGAAGCAGCTGAGGGAGCTGGGGGTATTAAGACTGGGGAAAATGAGGCTCGGGGAGACCTTATTGCTACCTGAAAGGAGATTCTAGGCAGGTGGGGGTCAGCCTCTTCTCCCAGGCAACTAGCAACAGGACAAAAAAGCAGAGCTTCAAGCTGCACATGGGGAGGTTCAGGTTGAATATCAGGAGGAATTTCTTTAAGTAAAGGGTTGTTAAACATTGCAATGGACTGCCCAGGCAGCTGGTGGAGTCACCATCCCTGGAGGTGTTCAAGAAATGACTGGACATGGCACTTTGTGCCACAGTCTAGCTCAATACTGGCACACCTATAGACTGCATATTCAAATCCTATGTTTGTACGCTGAACTGACTAACCTTTAAGTGACTTTGCATATCCTAAAAACTGATTTGTACTTCACTATAATAGTGGTTATGTAGTATTTTAGCAGAGCTGTACCATGTATTCTGAAACATCTAAGCACACATAGCCTGAGGAAAAGATTCCGTTTTTTATTTTGCATCAGTGACACAGTATTAGATTACTAACTAGATAACTACATCATTACATATAATAATCCAACTAATTTTAAATAATACTAGTAACAAAAACAATTATAATAAAAATGTTCCCTTTTGAATTTTATTAATTTACATCAACATTAGGCATCTGATTCTTGGTAGAAAATCACTGTGGACTAGTAAAGAATTTATGCACTATCATTTCCAAGAGACTATGCAATTTTTCCCGGTTCACAAGTATTACAGCTAGGTTTAGAATAAGAGCTCCTGGCTCTCAGCTACATGCTCAAACTACATCTAGCCTTACCTGACAATTACACAAGGGTTAAAAGAAAAATGAAAAATGAAAGCAGAAGAATCTCAAAATCCCTTCTTGTAGTGAAAGTAAAAGTAAATGATACTCCAGCTGGAGACTACAAACAAGAATGCAGTATTTAATAGTCCAGCCTCTTAACACACAAAGGCTCAGAGGTCATAAATTGTCTCTGTAACATGTATTTCATTCAGGTTTATCCCTTATTGATCACCTACACTTCAGTTAGTAAATCAGGAACCTATTGATTACTCACTGGCTCTGACTGACCCAGTGGTAAAAGTGTCAGTTTCAAGTGGCTGGTGCACTTCAGAGGAACCATAAATCCGCATACAGGGAATCTCCAGGCGGTAGGAACCTTGGGAGAGAGAAGAGCAGAGGACTGCACACAGGGATGATAGTCCTCATCAAGGCATGGACAGAAAGGATGTCTGAGGCATAATTTATTAAATATGCACATTTTTGGTAGATAGTACACTTTTCAATCTAAATTTCTAATCACTAGTTTGCACACAGGTAGTATATCAACAAGATAATAGAGTTAGTGAATCCCAGTTTAAGAGCAGATTCCTACAAACAGCACCACCAGGCAAGTCAAGTCACAGGAATACACAGCACCCAACATAGAAGTGGACAGCCTGAACTATAAAATGTGAAAATATCACTGACAAGCTGCAACAATGAATTAGTTCCTCTTCCAAAGCTGAATTTTAACAACTTCTCTGAACAGTTACTCTTTCTTACTCTGAAGTAGAATAGCACAAGAAAGGCTAACAGAAAACATGTATTTGTGCATTGTCACAACACCCTCTGTGACGAAGTTTGAGGCCAGAGCTTTGTGGGATGAAAGGTCTAGGCCTACACTGACAAATGAGAATACTCTGTCCTTACTGGCTTTCAATCTCTTCTGCTAGACCTCCATACTCTCTTTAATGCTGCATAAACAGTAATGAGAAAATAATTCCCTGGTTTCTTTTGGACTATGGCAGGTTGGTCACAAGAAAAAACCAAAGTTGCAGTGCTTAGTCACAGATGGATCTGACAGGTCATCACAGACTATTGCGAAAACTTACTTTACAGTGTAGGGAAGACTGAAATTCTAACCTGGGAAGAGAAAAAGGAGAACACACTTGGAGAGACAAAGCAGGATGCAAAGTGCAGCTGATGGCTGCAATATATTCAACTCACACCGCAGTCCCTCACTGCCAGGAGTTAGTAAATGAAAAATTACATACGTATAGGAAAAATGACTCTATATGAAAAGTCTATAGTGTCTTTTTGACAGTGATAATATTTTTTGTAATCACAAGCTAAAGGAATTATTCAGGAAATATGGATTTATCTCTTGTTTTTAACATAGTACTCATACAACTTGATTCTGCATGCAGGTCACACTGGAGAAAAAGCAGGCTTTGCTATGCAAAAAGCTCAAATTCATGGTACTTTCTAATGTGTCCAAAGTAATGCTTCCTTTCCTTTCTTTTCCACATATTTATTCTATGACTTTATTTATATTTTTTTTAATTAACGGTACCTGCACACACAGGACTCCTATCTCACTTCTACGGTTCAAGGTCACCACGTGCAGGAGCTTGCCACTATTTTACATCTACCATAGGATTTTAACAGAAAATTAGATTGGCAATACAGTCTATGGAGACAATACAGAGCACAAGCAAACACCAGCCCACAAAGAACTTTGCTGAACAGCATCAGGCCCCTGAAACCTTTGCTATCTCTGAAGTCTAAATTGCAATGTGATGTTCACGCTCTTAAAGAAAGTCCAGGGTAAAAACCACCTCAATCTCACAAACAAAGGTCTTTGAAAAGGCCCTGCAGAACTAAATGTGACAGTCTGTGGCCTTCTTGAAGGCAGAAGGCACACTGCACACTTGTGGGCATATGCCTCTTGCTGTAACCTTGCATCACCCAGCTGATCTGCCTGTACTCTTTATTCTAACCCTATCCTTAGAGGAAGCAATGCCTGTGGACTTTGTAGTGAAAGTGACAGGCAGGCATTAGTCTACTATTACACAAATAAGGGATGTTATTATCCTCATGTTAAAGTGAACTGCCTTCTAACAAGGATACTGCTACTAAAGCTCCCAACAACCCAGCTGTTGCTGTTGTGATGCTACATTCCCAGCAAACACAAGCCAAATGAAAGGCTCTTTCTCTAAGCCCTCAGGTGTTACCTCAGGCTGTTGATGGTGGGTTCATTAAATTAATAGTAAAAGCAGAATTCTTCCTCCTCTTTGACTACAGAGCCAGCTGGGCACCAAAGTCTGATCAGCACATAACATGTGTAAATCCATACAAGTTGTTCACACATGGGAGCTTTGTGTGCAAGTGGTTCTTGCCATCACATCAGACTGTAGATATTCCCTGTGCACAGCAGTTTCCTATGCCCTGCAGTGCCTCATGGGAAAGCTTCTAGAGCACATTTGCAGATTCCAAAAATCACTAACAGGTCAGCTCACTTCTTAAACATCCAAATCCTAAAGGTCTTCAACAGCAGCAGTCTGTTCCCCAAGAAGCATTGTAACGATGTGGCAATTCCATTCCTAAAAGTCTGTGTGTGGCAAATGCAAGTGAACACATTTTCTTCTCATTTTCCATGTAGGGATTCTAACCAGATATGATGTGATCCCATTTATTATATTCTCTGTTTTCACACTGAATCACGTAATACATGTGCCAGAAAGACTCCTAATATTTGCCGGACCTGCTGAGTACACAGATTTGAAATAGCAAGTAAAAAAATTTCTGAAGCCAAGGGGAATTTATTTTTCACTCCAGAGAATTAGGATTCACCAAAATGAGAGCATTAGGCCTCAGAAAACTGCATGTGACACTAGGTTGATAGCTGCTGTTCATTGCATGCCTGTCAGAAGAATTCAGTTATATCCCCAACTGGAATATTAGCCAGGCTTTAGCAAAGGAAGACATGAAAGTGCTTCAGTTAAATGAAAAAGGAATCTAAAAAAAATAGGGAGAAAGATGCCTAAAGCAGCTGACAGCAGACATTTTTACATAAAGCATATTCCCTTATGTAAAGGAAGATAAAGATGTGTGGATAGGTTGCATGGAATGAACCAGATACTGTCCTGGTCAAGTAGGAAAGTATGAAATTTTGAGTATTTGTTCACTCATTCAGCTGCCTCAGAAAGGGCTCAACATTGCAAGCAATCCATGTATTTCCACATGCTTGGCTAAGAGGCAGAAATATCAGGATCTCTGCACAGATACAGAAGTGACAGAACAAGATTTACTTTCACAAGCCTATTTCTAGAGCTGGAACTAGAATTTCAGACATTCAAGTTTCTTCAATTTAACAGCACCACCAAACCCAGGGTATGGGGCAGCTGGCAGTTTACAAGATCATTCAACCCTCTACATCTTTATCCTGTGTTCCAGGCAAGATGACAGACTCACTTCTAAACCAAATTAAACTCTCAGTTTACAGTTAACATTAACTCAGAGTACATGCAAAACAACTCTTTTTGTAATGTTCAAATGTCTAATACGGTTCTTCAGATCTCCATCTTCAACATCTACCTGCCATCCAAGGTCCACTTTTCCTATGACCTTCAGCGGGAACATTTAATTGCATTTTTCACTCATAATCCTATTTTCAAGGCTACACAAATAATAAATGGCATTAGGGACAATTTATCTTCTACCTTCCTTTCTTATTCTGCCACCCCATTCAAACTCAAACTGAAGGGAACATTGGTTCTTGGCTCTTCTGAAACTCTTACCCTGCCTCAAGGCAGTAACATTCCATCAACCAACAACCTATAACATCTGCCCACCAACAGAACCACTGAATAACCAAAATCTAGTAAGATATTCAGCTTCAGCCTATACAAAATCCTCTTAAGTAGAAGGAGTTTAAGAAGAAAACTCTGTTCCGACCACTCTTTCTCCCAGAGAGGCAAATGGGCAGAGAGTAAAGAGGGAAGGATCATTTGAGCTGCCCATGCAAGTCTCTACTTGCTTGCTTTTAACAGCCTGCATCATGAAGTCGAAACCTTAACAGACAAGACATGATTAGCAAACGCTTTGTGTTCTTAAAGGAGAGTAATTATAGGCATGTGAAAAAAAGAAGAGATCCCTGAGGTACTCTTCCTTGCATGCCTCCCGAGAGGCAGCAGGGCCATTAAAAATTCCATGATGAAGAGGAAAAACAGTCTGGGAACAGCCAGGAGGCAATACAGCAAATTAATACACCAGTCATCCCTTGGGAGGACTGCAAGAAAGCAGGAAACTCTCCTTGCTTCACAAAATAAAATTATACCACTAATGATAACAGTCACCACACACACAAAACTGCTTCTAATGATGGGTGTGAAACTCCCAGTGCTGTGCATACACTTTGAATGAAATCTCTTCTCATCACAGACATAAATCAAGAAAGGTAATCTTGGTAGTGTACAATTTATACAGTCTTTCAAATAAGACTTCCCAAGGAACCCTGCACATAGAACCTCCTCCTTGACAGTTACAAGCCTTTCTTGAACACCCCCAACTGCACTCAGTATTCTGGCCTTCAGCTCTACTTAAACAAAGCACTGAGTTACCAGCCTTCCAGATAAACTGCACCAAAATCCACCACTGAGACAAAGAAAACATTTCCAAGACTCCTCCTGGAAAGTGTACTTCACTAGACACACTGTGGTAGCAGAAACAGAGCAGAGAGAGGCAATTTTGCATGGCCACTGGGCATCAGGTTGAAGAAACTGGATGTCCACAACATCAAGACAATTTCTTCCCTAATACATTTCATATTATTTCAAGAGATTGGCTTTCCACACACATACATCCCATTCTGACAAATTTCTGAGTAGTTTCTCCAGGATGAGGTGCAAGCTGTTAGGAGCTTTCTAAAGTATAAACTACTGAACTTGACTCCATCCATGGCAAAAGAGGAAGATGTTAATTGGGGCAATAGCTAAACAGAGCTTACAGAGATTACCTGAAACTACTGTAAGAAAATGGACTACTAACTAGTAGGCTTGGCATGTAAAGTACCTAAACAACAACAACTGTCAAGAAAACATTTCTGTGAAGGAACAATTTCCTTCTGTGCCCTTAGCAGCATCTTTACATAAAGCAAGCACCTTGTACGAAAGAGTTTAATTCTTGCCACGTACATGGGGCCAAAACACATTCATTCTTTACATATTTCTTCCTCCTATAAAGCTTCTTGAGCACATTTCACAATAAAATAGTAACCACTTTCTCAAAATACAACATTTAAAAACACAACTGACTCTGGGATGGTACAATTTCTCCATCAATTCAGTAACAATTTATCAGTGTGATTGTTTGCCAGGACACAAGCCACCTGTTCATTAGAGGAGGAAACTAAACATTATTAATTGGTTAACTAGAGTACACACTCAGCAAAACCTGGCAAACATGATCCCTAGAGGTTTAGAAATCCCTTGGAAAGAGATTGGCTTTGGAAAGAGCCTTCACTAATCATCACAAAGGTAGAGATTTTGCCCAGTTTGAATTTGTGAGCAGGATTTGTCCAGCTCTCCTTTCTGGAAGACAAACTTCTATAGAGCACCAAGTAAAACAGTGGAGGCACCTGAAAGGTTATCCTAGCTGAAAATGAAGAGACCAACCAATTTTCTTGTTTCACAGGCAGAAGACATTCTCAGAGTGGTGCAAAAGCACAGAAAAGAACCAATTTGCTGATGCACAATCTTCTGAATTCTTTTTATTCTCATCCAGTTGAATGTTTAAGAGCCAATTTCATTCTCCCTCCCCCTTTCCAGCTTTAACATGCTGGCTACAGCAGCATGAGGTCATGGTGCGACATCCCAAAATTCCCTGCAGAAGCCAGTGGGAGGAGAGGCTTTGCTGGGTGGATGCCAAGCTTCCGTTCACACACATACAACCTTAGTATATTTTTCATGCTCTATTTGCTAATTAACAAGGGAAAGAAAGCCATGAAGCTAGAAGTCCAGACGTTTCTTTCAGATTTGGTCCCTTGTACAAGCACATAAGCAGAATTGTGCCCAAAGCAAAGCTTTGTCTACTTGAATGGGGAAGGAGCTCAAGGGCACCTTCCCTTTAGACAGTCACCTGCAGCAGAAGAACAGGAGTCACCTCTAAGGCCAACACATGAATTTAATTTAGGATTAGTCAGCAGAAGGTGCCTGAATAGTATATGAGCTCCAACTACGCAGACTCAAATATACCTAACTTAGGCCAGACCAGATCTAAATTTCAGCTCTAGCAATAGAGAGAGGTATCAAGCCATTAGAGGTCACCTCAGGTGAGTTCTGAATCTGCTCAGAGGGTCTATTTTAGACACTCAGGATAACAAAATGCCTCAGCATGTCATCCACATGAGCTTGTCAGCACTTTCCCTCTCATCTTGTTCCAATTCTAATAGTGAACAATGATACTATGCCCATTTGTACCTATCCAGCAGACTTGTAGCAACTCACTACACATTCCAGAACAGATTACAGTTATTTCTAAAAGAATTCTGCCTGTCTGTCATACACTGTTTCATATGCTGTAAGCACTTAATTTATTAAGACTATCAAATAAACTGCATTGGTATGCTTTATGCTAAGTTTGAATACAGGTTTCCTAGGGGAAAGTGCGTTAACTTACAGGTCTGTGAGTATCGTTCAGACCCCATAGTACTACTGAGAAACACCCATGAGAGCAAAGTGGGACAACCCCAACAGAGCAGAGCAAGGGAGTTACCTGGCAGTGCAGTGTGCTGGTGAGCATCTTCTGTGGGAAGCATCAGCAAGCACATCCAGAGAGTACAGAGGAGATAATGGATTGAACTGGAAAGTCAAGAGATTTTATTTAAGCAAAGCATTAAAAGAAATAGTCTCCAGATACAGCTGCTCAGATCTATTCCCTAAAGTTGTTCATACAAAGGAGACCTTTCCGACACCTCAAGGTTTGAAACTAGATGAGAACAGACTCTCGCTTCAGACAAAAGGCTAGCACAAAGGGTGCAACAGCAAATCTCATAACCACTTTTCACAACAGACAGCCTTAGCACACTTGTCTTTCAACTTGCTTTATTAAAAATGATAGTTGACTATGAGCATAAGTGCTCTACTGCTGCACGCCATGAGCAAAATGCCTGCTACTCCTTCAGAAAGCCTGTTGTCTACCTTCACATTGTAGAGAGAAAGGTCACTGTTATGAATGGTGCAAGCACAGAACTTCCCACAGAGCCGTTCCCGTATTCCCTATGGTTGTATGTATCACTGAAACAGACCTCTAGAAGACCCAGGTCCACCAGATTCAGTTCACAATGAGCTCCCAATTCATTCCACAGCTGCTCCTTCCACTCCCAACCGACCTTACAAACTCTCTTTGCAAACTGCTTAAAACAAATTTCTAAAACACTGCATGGTCAGGCTAATCTAAGATCCTCTGTTAGACACACACTAGACAAATCCTGAAGGCATCAAACCTGCACAAGACAGCTTGTTGTAAAAAATGCAATGGTCAGGAAAGAAATGGAAAAATCTGGTCTATCAATGCATGGAGCAAACTTTGCTCAATGTGTAAAAAGAAGGTTTAGACCGGTAGTTTCTCTGGGATACCCACGTTGCACTTCTATTCAGCATCTCCTCTTTATTTCTAACTCACACCTCAAGGAGGAAATTCATTTTCATCTGCTTTGCAAAGTGCTACACCATCTACAGAACACTTTTCTTGTATTACTAAGATTCCTGATGCATTTTTGAATAAGGACAAATGAACAATCCGCAACTGTAGCAGGACTCTTCATACAAGCTATCTGCAACTCCAGAACTCAGTACTAGGCATTCACCCTGAACCTTTCTGAGAAACAAGATGCACCACAAAGCTGCTGCTATCAGGGCGCTCCTCCTTAAGTGGGACTGTTAGTTTACTGTAAGTGAAGTAACACTGCAACTGCACAGTAGAGAGAATCACCAGGAACCCTCTGTAGCTGATTCAAGTTTAAGAAAAACAAAAGTAATTTATTTTGGTCATTTTAAAGCTTACATAGTTATCATTCGTATCTTCAGCAATATGAAAGCAGCATGTGAAATGTTCTCATTAATGGAAAACACACAATTGCACAAAGGCCTGAAAATTATTTCTTGCCATATATGTATTTTTAGTCACCTGAAAGGGAAAACAGATTTCAGTCCTACAGCTCACCAACCATAAAACAACTCACAGAGGAATAGAAGGGAGTGTGCATGGCCACGAACACTGTTATAATACAACTGCTCAAACTGAAGATACTTTTTGCTTTCTGCTATTAAGAACCTGAGCTCTTATATCTTAACTAAAAAAGTCTCCTAGCACTGAAGCTAAGAAAAACTTACTGTAGAATATAAAACTGCATACACAAGAGTTTTAGTTACAAGAATGTCTATTTTTCTTGCTTATCACCTCTTACATTTTTCTGGTACAGCTGCTATTTAACTACACCATTTAAGCTCACCATTTTTCCCCTTCTCTGTTGATGAGACTATCAAGTAGAAGCCTGAGCCAAACAAGGCAAAACAAAGCATTTAAAAAGAAAAAAATGTTCCCATTCTTACAGAATTTTGAGAGGCCAAAGCTCCTCCTGTCAAGAGGCATTTTTCCTCCCACTCACTGTCAGAGAGGAAAGCCTACACTAACCTGAAATAGGGAGATAAACAAAAGGAGTTCCTGAGCCATTCAGTTTAAAGACAATATAATGCTTGAGAAATGGGCTGTGTTCAAAGCCCAGAAGACACAACAAAATGAGAGGGGACAGGGCTTCCTTACCTCATGTGCACAGGCCACACTGTGTGGGAAATCAGAAGCCAGCACTGTGTTCTTTCTAGAGAGAAGGAAACCAAGAAAATAAAAAAGGAAGACCAGAGTCAGCTTACCTGGTTGCGATCTCTCTTCCCCATGGATGGTAACCAAAAACTGTAAGGAGGGCGGAGTCGAAAGAACAGGTGGGAGCAATGCCAAGGAATGAACATGGGAGGGGAAAAAAAGGAGGGTTGGGGTCAGAAGAGAAGGGGAAGGGAAGAACAAAGATGGAGGGAGAAGGAAAAAGATTAAATATCATCAGGACTCAAAATGAAAACAAGAAATTTCAGATCCAAGGAAGAAAACTAGCTATCAACAGCTGGTGAAGGTTGGACCCATTGTGCTACAGTCAAAAAGTGCCATCTTAAACTACCCATTCTGCAACAAGAACAGCATTAGAGGGATGCCAAACAATAGGCAATAAAGAAAGAGAAAGCAATTTCATGACTGCCTTGTCCACATCATTTCTGCAGTCTGGGTATGTACCCATAGTGTGACTCCACACCAAAGCATTTAAAAAAACTAACATATAGGGCTCAGTCTTCTGTTACCATGCAGAAGATCTGCAGTTATTACAATGGCACATTATAAGGGAGGAGAAAAGAAAAAGCTGACTGTAAACAAAAGAGCATTTGAGCAGTGTCCACATACTGGGGCAGCCTTATATAAACATGTACATAAGCCAAAGGGAAGGCAGCCATTCCAAGTTAAGAAACCAAAGAAGCCATCACTAGAGCACTGCCTCCCATTCCATAGGTTATGCTTAAGTTACCACCCAGCTCTTCATTCCCTTCAGCCCCAGGAGGGAAGAAGACCCTATAGCTCTTCATCCCCTCACAAAGTTCTGTACAACAGCTATTAAGGGCCTTACTCTTTCTGGCGTGGATCACTAACAATATGACCTAGCCTCTCGGTGCCCAGAGTGCTCATGGAGGTCTCCTGAAACACAAAGACAGGTAAAAGATTGCAAACTCTCACACAGTGAGCAGACATAATAGCTTGCTGCTGCCAGTAAGAACAAATCTTACACCCTTGGGTCACATCCTTTCCTTATTAGCCCACTCTCAGCTAAACATATTCACTCTTTCCTTTTAGAACCTCAGCTGAGCCAATTTAACTAATTAGAATGGCAGAAAATAATTCAGTTTTATTTGTGAGACTTGGTTTTTATTATTTTAGTGATGATTTTTGCTTGCACAGGGGCACACCAAGGACTGAACTAGTACAAAGGATGCAGCACAAGGATGCAGTTAAGAGCTGGGGAAATGGCTGAGAAGTGCTTCTTTCCAGGTTGTTGGGGTCAGCTGGGCCAGAAACAGGCTGAGAGACAGGACACTACACTCATCCACTAACAGTGGGGATTCACCAAGCACAGATGAATAAAATAAGGAGCCCTTTCTGAAAGGAGCAATTCAGCAGCAGGAACTCTAGCAGCTAAAAAAAAAAAGTAGATCTTAGGAGAAAGGACTTGCTCTGGGAGCATGTTGCTTCCTGTGAAACACTGCCCTGCGTATGTGCTTGATGCTGGCATATACGTACACACACAGCCCGAAGCACCAGCTGTTCATATCTACATAGCAGCTCCCTCCAAGAAAGAAATATACTTTGCAGCAAGGGGCTGAAGATGAGGGTAAAAGTCTTTCACAGGTATGGTTTATGACAAGTATATAGGCAAAACACACTCAAAGTCTGGGGGCAGCTGTAGCAGTAGGGGTGAAAGATGGGCTATTTGTTACAGCAGGAAAATTATTAACTTGAAGTGCCATAATGTTTAAATTTACAGTTTATTACTGTGTAAATTACAAGCCGTACTTTTGGTAATTAGCAGCTCGCTGGCGGGGAGCTCTGAAAGAAACTCATTATTTATGATTACAATTTCGAGAGAGATGGGGAAGGGGGAGCAGTGACCTCCACTGCAAATGACAAAGATCCCTTTAAGGTGATGAAGATGAATTAAACAAGTAAATATTATCCTTCTCATTTGGATCATTAGAGGTGTGCCGCCAGGCCTAGCCACTTGGAGGTGGCCTGAGGAACCCTACCCAAAATCAGTCTCTTTCCAGCTGAGAATTCATAGTTTAAATGCTGGTTACAACTAAGCAAGGTTAGTGGAAGAAAGAATGGTCAAACAAGGATCTTTCAAGTACGACTGAACTGAAGGCAACTGTCACACTTCTCTCTAGACCCTGGGCCCCTCTAACACACCTTGCTAGCAGATTGTACAGCCAGTGAGCTCAGAACTTATGCCAAAGTTTTCAAAAGCACAGAGCACATTGCCATGAAAGAAAAGCCAATCACAGCCAACACCTTCCTTCTCAGAAGCTTCTTTTACAACAAACCACAGCACTCAATGCTCCATGAGGCAGACCCAAACAGGTGTCTCCCTCTCTTTTAAACAGACAGCTGCAAAGTACTGCTTATTCTTTTAGAAAAAGGACTAATACTTTTTATGTTGTTTGCCCTACATATATATATTATACTAATAAAACTACTCAATGGCTTTGGGTAGCTTCATCTGCATTACTGCATATACCCTTTTATTCTTCTGTCTTCCCTCTAAACATGCAACTGCTAAAGCCACCTTCCTTTGCTGCCATTTGTATCAGTCAGCTTCCCTATCTAAAATTTGGCCTTCCTTGACCTTTGAGCCACCTCTCTGCCCTTGTAGTCTCAGATGAGTATGCACAAGTCTCATGCTATCATCATTTTCTCCTACATTCTGTCTAAATGTTCCCGATATTTATGCTCTGCATCATTCTTCTTGAGGCCTCCTTTCATACTGCCTTTAGCGCTGATCAACTGTCTTTGCCAGTCCAAACGTGCCTTAAAATCCACTTAGTCACTCAATCAACTTCTGACAGTCAAAGCAGTTAAACAAATCAAACAATACATGAAACACAAAAATGTATAGGGCCACTTTCCATGATATCTTAGAATAGTACTTCAGGAGTGATCAGCATTGGAAATACAAAATTATCATCTTTCCAAAGGGCATACCTTGCCAACAAGTCTCCTCCGACCTTTTCGAAGACAACGGGCAGCAGCTCCTGGAAGGCGATTCAGGCGAGCATGAAATCCTGAAAACCAAACCCAGAAAAACTGAGCAATGAACACAAACGATTCTACCTGACAAAACCCAGCAGGAAAAAATCATTACTTCAGTAATTAAATCAGATCCTTTGTCTCTTGTTTTTAATCTCAAAGATGTAGATATGCCAACTTATTCACAAATCAAATAAAATCCATACTTAAAAAAGAAAAAAACAGAAGAAAAAAAAGAAGACTAAAGAATGTGGAGAGCTGGTAGGAGTATTTCAGTAAACTCTACAATAGTGCAGCTTTTTTAAATTGGATCATGGAAAAAGACCAAAACAGATCACCAATAGCAGTTCAAATGCAACACCTATGAACAGAATCTACTTCTGCCATCACACTGTAAGTTCTCAAACGCATGGCATTCTTGATGGACCTCACCTCTCTGAGCTGGCCGTGAGGGCAAAAGAAATGTAGAAACTGAGAGCTTGTCCAGGCCTGAGTCAATCCTCTCCACTTCAGATCGGTGATCAGCTCCCCACTTAGGAAGAAGGTTGGGGACAGTGAATCCTGGAACACATTCTCCTTCATAAAACCAATCACTTTGCTCATCATCTCCTAAAGAAATAGGATGGAATTAGACACAAATATTATCAATGTGCCCTGTGACAGTCCCTCAAAATACTACAACCAGGCATATTTGGATGTGAAACAGCCGAAGTCTCATTAAGAATTCCTTTCTGAAGCCTCTCATATTTGTATTCTGTTTCAATGATCCTCAGTAACTATGGGGCCTCACTAAATGCTTTAAACTATCCAACTCATCAGTCTACAGAATTTCCCTATAGAACAAAGTCCTCTTTATAGACCTGCCTAGGGCAGTTTTAGCACTCTGTTGCTACTGCATCTCATCAACCTTAGTTCAGTGTTGTGTGATGTCTTATGCAGAACTCTTTCTCTGAAGTAATTACTGTGACAGTGGTAAAGGCCAATCATTTGGCACACGCTATGGGCTGTCACAGGAGAGACTTCATGAGAGGAAACGACCAGGCTCATGGAGTAAGCAAAAGGAGTGCACTCACTGATGAGAAAGATCCCTACTCTCCTAAGACAGCAGCTAAGAATAAAATGCACCACTATCAGAAATGGTCACTCTGAGCATAAGCACTAACCATGCTGTGAGTTCTTCTCAATCAAAATTTGTTAGAAACTCTCAGAACTACAAACACTCTGCAAAACTAAAGCAGCAACAACAGAAGTCATGACCAAAGTCTCCATAAAGCTGTGTCACTAATTAATGCAGTTGCAGTCTAAAACTGAACTGCATCAGACACCATTCACAGTAAATCTGGCTGGCCAGAAAATCCCCAAGAGCGGTAGTCCATGATCAGTATATGAGAAAAGCAGTAGGAAGGCAAGGAACCTGACACATGTACCTGTTCAGAAGTCCAACTAACAAAAAGTTCAATGTAATTGCAAGGTACTTCATCTTGCCTTAAAAAACTAACACACCTGACTGAGGGAAAACTCTCGTTTACCAACCATCAACTCTCAACTCACTTTCCTCACCAAGTTGCATTATTCCTGACCAAAGTCCATTATGCCTAGCCACACATCTTCCCAGGGGGAAAAAAAAAAAAAAAAAAAACACAACAGTACAAGAAATCAAAAAAGTCTCATCCTAGTAAAAATGCTACAATCTTCCAGCAACACACAAAACCAACTCCAGTCAGCAACAGCCAGAATATTTCATCCCAAAGCCCTGACATTGCTTTTTATTTCTGTGATACATCAGTTGACCTACCATTTATGTCTTAAAATATAAATATCCTTCTGCACCTCTTGATAAATTCAAATAAGTAATGTTAGATAGCTCTTCTAAGTGATCATAATTTGTGCAAAACTATCCCTTAAGAGTTTTGGGTCTATGAGCATAATGCACTGTTATATCTCAAACAACTACTTTCAAATTTCACAAGACAAACTGTAACCATCAGGATCATATGCTAATACTGCAGTAATTTTCACTGAGAAAGAATCCAATGCATGTAACAAATACAATACAAAAAAACTCACCTTACAATCAAATTATAAACAAGGACAATTCTCTGCTCATAGAAGTGCACTGGTATGTGCAATTGGAAAAATAACTTATTTAATTAGCAACAGCACAAATATTACATGATGTAACCTCAAAAGAAGGAAAGAAAAAAATTACATTCATTTAAGTACGCTGCTAACTTAAATTTCCCATATTCAGTTTGGAACTGTACTAGAAAACTACTTCTAAGAAGATGATCTGTGACCAAAAAAATAACTTTGTGCTGTCCCCATCTCACTGACATAGAGAGCTGTTGTTTTTTTAATTACTTTATGACTAGAAATTGTCCAAATAAAAAAAAAAAATACCAAAGGGAGATATTTCTTACTTAGCCTGAAAGTGAAACAATATTTTTCAACCCTTTTAACATAACTGTTAACATCCTGGCCAGGATCATATCATAGTATAAACTGTTTGAACAGACAGAGACTCAATGACTAGGACATGAAACCTCTTCTAGTTCCTAGACAGGGACAGCTGTAATTGGATTTTATTAATTTAACTAAGTTGTATTTCTACATGTTTTTGTATATTGAGTATCCTCCTTCTAGTAGCCATCAAAAGTTAATGTTTAAAACAGCGTATAAAACCAAGGCAAGTATATAGAGCAATCACCTAGACAAGTATATATATAGAGAGAGTAGCCAGTCTACATCAATCTTGCCACAGGTGATGAAGTAAAACACTTCAGTCACTACCCTGCTTTATCGTCTGATATACAAGTGTTCACTAATTTCAGCTCCCCCCAAACAGTCATCAGTAAAAAGAGAAGACAAAATATTTTACTTTTCTGCTACTTTAGAAGAATCAGAGGCTGGAAACAGTTATTTTTCAACAAAGGTCAAACCTGATACTTGAAATCCCTAATTATAACCATCAAGATCATAACAGATCTGCCCTGCAGCCTAAAATATCAGAAAACGCATAAGCATATTTGCTCTCATTGTGTTGCCTCACAGACTGATACCTGGGTCAGTAACAAGCTAGCGGAAACATTTCCTACTGAGTTACTGATGCTGATTGCTTTAGCACTTGTGTATTCCCAGAAGAGATCTCATCCAAATCTTAGCTTGTGAAATGTGACAGAATCAGAGTGCACAGAATTGCAGGTCTCTAGGGTCACAGTCCACATGTTCCATATATAACAGTCCTGAGTGCCTATGTGCCTACTACGACCTATTTCACACTTACTTCTGCCACATAAACTGGACACTGTGCTGTCACTGATAAATAAAACCAGATTACACTTCACAATCAAAACTCCTAAGAAACCAATTCTACAACAGGCATTGAAAATACTAGGTTCAACTAATGCACACAAGGGCAAGGGAAGAACATGTATTTAAAGAAATAAAACCCATCACTTATTACTGTCATTTTCTTAGCACAGTCTATTAGGTGACTTATCAGTATTAAGTCATTTTTTTTCACATCTTCTCTTCCTGCCCATAGAGAAAACAACTTACACATTCAGGCACTAATGGTGTGTAGACAACAACTAAAACACCTATAGAAACAAATCATAAGCCATGCTCCTTCATTATGGAGAGCTCTTCAATTCTTCTTGTATTTCTGTGCCTTTCCATAATAATAGGTTCTTATATTGCAAATATTATGGATCTGACATACAAAGTATTTCAGCCAGAAGAGTGTACCATTATTAAAATCACACTTTTGTAGCCCTCATTTCTTAACTTCTAGCCACTCTCTGACACTGGCTTTTCTCCCACACTTCCCTCTCTGCCCCTCTTCAAACACTGATCCTTCTTTGTAGTTGTAAAGAAGGGAAGAAAAATTCCCCAGCAGCACATAAGGAAAATCACAGGACAGTTGTTACCTTGGCGGCCCTCATCATTGGTAAACAGGCCAGTATCACTGCTGCTGCATACACTGCTGGTTTCACTGGAACAAAAAAACAAAATAAAAAAAAACATGGTTACAACTGCACAGGCACAAAACAAAAACCACTTTACTACATTCTACTAGCTTCTCCAAGACCAAAATGCTTTACCTGTCTCAAAAAATTGCATTTCAGATATATGATTGGCTCTAGGATGGGATGTAACTGCTTTCTGTTAAAACCTAGCGATTCTGCATCACTTGAAAAAGAGTAGAATCTTGTATTTAGTTTCGTTCTAAATTATCATGACGTAATTAATTCAGTGGCATTTGCCTTGGGTACTAGAATTAACAGACTGACTATGACGTTGTCTAGAATACTCACCAGGAAATTAAGCGCTGTTAAAAACTCTGTCCTTGAGTCACTTTACAGCTACTGAAAACCCTCTGAAGTTCTCTGCTTCAGATTCCTTTTTCTCAAAAATGTCACACTGGTACACAAATCCTCCCTTTCAACAGCAACATCTTCTATTTTATTCGGAGCGAAGAGCAGCTGGTACATTTACAACTCTTCAGCTAAATACCTTAGCACAGCCTGACTTGCTGCTGCTGAACAAACCTTGTTATAGCATGCTTTGCATTTGCTGAAGCAGTTAGAGGAGACTTAATTCTTGAACAAAAGAATAAACTAATAATTAATGTGTAGAAAGCCATTGACTGTAAAGATGGATGAATGTATGTAGCAGAAGTACATGCTCAGGTTAATCCCAACCATCTGACGGCTTTAATGCTGATATTAAATCAATCCTTGGACACTTCAGGCAGTACTTCCTCCGATTTAGCCAAGAGATACCAGGACAAGCAGAAACTACTTAGTGCCTGCTCCATTAGCACCAAGATCTTCGACGCGAACATCAGGTGTAACTCAGCACTAGAATCAGTCTCCTATCTGGGCATGCTGTTTGAAAGTATCTCTGGATTCCTCTTCTCCAAGGAAACTGGATCATAATAGACACCAGTATCAACTTGGTTCAAAAGGGTGAATGATGAGGGACCACAAAATACGTCACGGCAAAGAATTGCAGGCACACAATAAAATCCCATTTTGTGAGCATATTATTGCTTTTAGAAAATTCAACCTAAATCACAGCCAAGTCAACTCACCATGCTGGATATATACAACCTTTGCATCTTCATCATTGTATAAAGGCAATTTATACTTAAAGGATGAACAATCTGTACATCATTCTCTCATTTCAGTATATAAGTTAATATCAACTTCCAAATTCATCCATTACTATGCTTGGCCATTCTGTCACCCTCTCACATATATGCCATAACAATTAAGGCCAAGTTCTAAAACCCATGAATTAATTGTTTCATTCCTAGCTCTCCTACCAACTCACTGTGTGACCCTGGGCCAATCTCTTAGTGTGTCTGCTTTCCCTTTTGATAGCTTGGATTAACAATCCTCACAAGCTGCAGATGCAAGGACCAAGTGACTGCTTCATAAGGGTTTTAGCATCCTCAGAGGAAAGGTGCCTGAGAAAGGAAAAAGCATTGTCAAGGTTCCAGATGACATTAAGAGCATCCTGTTGCACTGAGAGCTCTTTAGTTGCTTATAGGTAAGCATTACTGCCAGTGCTTTACTGGAACAAACTTTCAGGGATCTTACCCTCTTCACCACCTCTTCTACACTGCAGGGCTGAACACAAACCAAACTCCTACGAAAGCCTTTCTGCAGGTCCAGTAAGCACTGATTAATGACCTCCACTTGCAAAGGAGGCTACTTACCTTAACCATGAAATAATGAATGCTATTGATCCGACAAGGTACTGCTATAGAATGTTATTGATCACCCAATCTTTGGTTAAAATGGTCCTCATTTAGCAATTTCACTGTCACAAACACCTGGAGCAAAGCATGCTTATAATTAAATAGTTTGGGAGAGTTAAAGTGAGAGGTGATGGACAGAGATCTCAGGTTTCCCCCATTTATTCTTTTGCCTGAGCTATTGTTTGTGTCAGGAGGGATATTGATTTTCTATAAAAACAAGAAAACAAGAGGCACCGAGGGGCTGCAGAAGGTCAGGCTGGGCTGGAGAAGGAGGGGAAGCTGAACACTCTGTCTTTGTCACTTGCCTTCCAAGAGAGAGGAATTTTTTCTTTATGGAGAGACTGGCCTCCAATTCATCAGCTTAGCCAGACTCCTGAATGCCACTGCAGGCTGTCATCGAAAAAGCTCCCTTCCAAAGGGTAAAGCAACTTAACTGCACACCCATTATGACTGATGGTTACACTCTCAGAGCAGAACATTGTAGTGGTTTTAGCTGGCATAGAGTTAAATTTTTCTCATAGTAGCTCTGTGATTCTGTATTTTGGATTTGTGACCAAACCAGTGCTGGTAACGCTGATGTTCTAGTTATTGCTGAGCAGTGCTTGCACAGTGCCAGTGCTGTCTTTGTTTCTCACCGTGCCCCACCAGTGAGCAGGCTGGGGGTGCACAAGAAGCTGGGAGGGGACACAGCCATGACACCTGAACCCAGCTGAACACAGGGATATTCCATACCATATGGTGTCATGCTCAGCAATAAAAGCTGGGAAAAAGAAGGAGGAATCTGGGGACATCTGGAATTATGCCGTTTGCGTTTCCAAATAACTTACAAATGATGGGGTTCTGCATTCCTGGAGATGACTGAACATCTGCCTGTTGACAGGAAGTAACTAATTCCCTATTTTGCTTTGCTTGTGCACGTAGTTTTTGCTTTCCCTACTAAACCAACTTTACTTCGACCTGTGAGTTTTCTCACTCTTATTCTTCCATTTCTCTCCCCCATCTCACTTTGGGGGAGTGAGTGGGCAGCTATGTGGGGCTGAACTGCCTATCTGGTTCAATCCACAACAAACACATCAGCATTAGAACAGTGAAATCTCACAGCATTGCTGGGCCAGTAGAATCCCCAGTTCAAAAAAGTCACACTAAAAGTTCTGGCACTTGAAAAGAGATGAGACTGGCTGCACATCTTTCACTACTAAGCACACCACTCAAAGTGATTTTTCAGACTTGTTTGTTCTGCCCTCAAGCCAAATCCAGACCATTCCATAAGTACTCAGCTTAGACCAACAAGGGAAAGAACTTCAGCACTCAATTTACCTTTGCTTTATTATGGCTGCAGGGAATCTCCAAGCATTAAGGGACAGAAGGGCATGTTACTTTTAACAGTCTTAGCAGTTAACTGTCACCTTTGTACAAATATACAAATGACTACTTAAACCACTTGTTTCCCCTGTCATTCCCACAATTATTTATAGATTAGGCATTGAGTTGTGCCATTACCCAGTTCAGAACCATCATAATTTCCTAATCATGTTCTTGCACATCCTCACTTCTCCCAATTTGTGTTCACATCTTGCCACGTCTGGCAAACAATTTCAAAGATTTCATTTCATGCGCATATTGAATCATAATACTGCAACTCATCTTCCTCCAGGAAAAAACTGGGAGCAGTCCCACAAGCAAACTATAAAAAACTATCTCCTCATTAAGAATTCATATCCAAGACTTTCTCAGGGAATGGGGGGTTATGACCTGAATACAAGAGGTTTTTGATATAACTTGGGATAAAAAGCCTTCTAGAAAGCAAAGAAAAAGACTGGATATTTTAGCATTTACAGATTCAATCCTACATAACAAAGAAAAGCAAGTGTCAGTGGAGGGGAGGAAAAAGAAGGTGAAAAAACCATCTGAATATACAACTTAGTTTGCCTGAAAACCCACTTCGTTTGTGAAAATCCCTACTGCTAGAGGAGTAAACACTGGAGGAACCAGTTCAATATGAAAGTTTTGTAATTCACCAGATCACCACAGATTGCTTCGAAGTCCCACAGGCAGCATCAGTCACCTTTCCTCATGATGACAACCACATCATTCGCTCCCCTAGGCATCCAATTTTCTTCTCCTTTTCTCAGGATATGCCCTTGTCATACATCTGTGCAAAGTACTTCTCCTACAGTACCAGAAAAAAACATCTAGAGCACAGTGGGAGTGAGGTAAGCACAGTCAGTTTCACTCTGCTGCTAGCAGCAAAGTGCTATATTTAGAGCAGCAGACACCAAAGCATGATCCTTCACTGCCACGAGGGACACTGCACTGAAGAGGGTTGTATGTGCTTCTCCCTTCAACTTTAACTCTCCCTAGTGAGTCATAGCATAGGTCACACATGTGGTGTTGCAGAGGTCAAATATTCCAAGCCCTAGCTTTCCAAAGAGAATCCCAAGGATTTGGCAGCAGATGGTAAGTGTCATTTGGTGCATATACTTGCACGATAATTAGTTTGAGAGCAAGGGACAACTGAGACAGAACAAAGCGATCTCCCAGCATGGTCCTCAAGTAACAGTCCGAACATAGCTCCTTATTTACTCTTTTAAAGGCTGGAACAAATAAAGCCTGGATGAAAGCCTGCTGGTTTAAGCTCAAGTTTGACATGATGGAACGGGCTCTAACTGGTGAGGGAAAAAACACCAACTCAAGGAACACTGTCCATCACTGCCACATCAAGTAAGGATATCTCTCAGTTCATCACCACTGACATGCAACATTCAGGAGCTATTCAGCACATTCCTTGTCATGGAATACCAGCATATAGCTCTGAAAAGATAAAACTGCTTTTAACAACTAATTACAAAAAGGTCTCTTTTAAAGACCCACTTTGCACCCACTTTTAAGCAACAATAGCCACTACTAAGTGGAAAAAGTGATCACTTTTTTTGCTACTTCTACCCTATGTATGTTACAGTTACATACAGACCACACTGACTCAGTAAAACTGCAATGGTGGTCCCCTGAACCAGAACAGTGAGGACTTACTACTACCTAAGCTCGTCACAGTGTCCCAGAAAATACCACTGAGAAACCTGCACTTCCAGCTGATATCCACAAAGCCACAATAATGAAGTGCCACCTGTCCACCCTGACGAACTGCAGAAGCTAGACTGTCAGAACACTTAAAAGAACCTTAACATATGAACAGTCGTACTGGATTAAACAGCTACACCTTCGAAATGCACTGACCTCTGTCTGATAGGGCCTATTACAGTGGATGCTTGAGAAAAGAACTTGAGAACACGACAAATGCAGACTCTCTATACTCCTCCAGCTTCTAGCAGTCCACAGTTTAAGGACTTCCTGACCCAGATCTTTCATCTGGGCTGTAATGTTTAACAGACCTTGATAAATCTATGCTCCACATCCCTTCTGATGTACTTAAATCTTTGACCTCCAAAATGTCCTGCAGTAGAGTTCCAAATCTGATGTTTCATGGAACATGTTGTTTTTTAGGTTTTCTTCCAAATGTTTCCTCAATGTCTGCTGCTTCTTACACAAAGATAATTAGAAAATAAACAATTGCATTTGTTTTCTGTATGCCATTCATTAAGAAATCTCCTCCATTTGATTCTCAGCAGTTACCTCTTTTCTAACCTGAAAAATCTCTTCAGACAGAAGCAGTTTTATAATACCAAACCTTCTATGGAAAGAATAAAAGTCACACTCGAGGGAAAAACTTCCCAAGAGTAACACATAAATTCAGACCATGACATTTAAATGTCTTGTTTTAATCCCCTGTGAGATTCTGCCACAAATTCATTCAAGTTCTCCAAAACTGGACACAAAGGCATGCCAGACTCCACAATTTGCACAGGCTTATCCACTAAGTAACCCCAGTTCCCCTCAACTTCTTTATCGTCTCACTACATTCTCCCCATAGGTAGCCTTTCAGGGCCAGATCAGACATGTAGAACTGCAAGCAAGATGTTTAGACAGGTTCACACAACATCTGCACAGAGGGCTAGCAGTAATGATGAGAGATCTAATCTGTTCTCTATTCCTACCTATGGTAAATTTTAAAAACAAGAAACTGAGATCAGTTCATATCAATCATGCAATTCAAGTGCCAACGATGGATTTACTCTCCAAACCACAGGCCACAAGCATGTCACTTTGTAACTGCAGGGCCACAGACATTTCAGAGGGCTCCTTGTGTAACAGGAGCCAGAAATGTATCAGCTTGCCAACTTTTCAAGGAAGCATTTTGGGCCATCATACAGCATTGACAGGAAAGACTTGGGAAAAAATCTACAGTTCCGGAGTAGCTGAGATATTTCTCCTCTTCAAAAAGAGAGCAGCACTGAATAATTTTGATAAGAACTTTAAAAAGCAAGGCACAGCATTTACAAGCAGCTGCAAGCAAGACGGTCATCTGACCACCACAGAGTAGAAACAGAGATCTCACCATTCTGACATGTTTTCATCTGAACCCTGTTTCTGATCATCGGCTTCACACTCCATCCGCTCCTTCCTTCCCCCTTTGCTGAGGAAGGGCCTGTTCTCTCCTGATTCGCAAAGGCCATGACTGGATGATGTCCAAGGGGCATTTTCTTTCCAGCGTGAAAGGCGTTGTTTCTTGGCTGACTTGAACCTGCAGCCCCTCTCATAGTTCCAATCTGACACTCTGAGCTTTTGCTGGAGACTGGCAGCCACCTCTGATGTCACACGTTTGACTTTCCTTCGGCGCCTGAGAGGTCGACAGGGTGCATTCTCTGTAAAGGAGTCTGACTCATTCCACAAGTGGTGCTTGCTCCTCAGGGTGGCACTAAGAGCTGGGTGTCGTTTGACCACTGCCATGTCATCAGAGTCACTGCAATTAGCTGTCAGCACCTCGCGGCAATCCTTGCCGGCTTCGTCCAAGCTTGACTCTGAGGCCTCGCTGTAGCAGCAGGCATGCTCTGCCTGATGTGTGAAGTCTGAGCGTCGTTTACGACCCCGTCTCTTGCGAAGCTGACGCCGCTGCTGCCGTGGGCTTAGGGCCATCTCTTCCCATAGCTCATCCAGTTTGTTTTGTTCCGAAGTCTGCTCTAAGGCTGAGGCCAAGTCATGCACCAGTTCATCCATTGGCAACGTCTACTAAAAATGACAACAATTAGCACCAGACATAAATACTGCTACCCACAAATCACTGGACTGTAGTATGCCATAGCCTTTGTAACATTAACCAAGTTAGACACTTACTTTGTAGTTGCCTGGGAGGACCCAATGCAGGACAACTGCCACTTCTTGGACTAACACTCACTTCTTCCTTTTGCAAGGGTTAAATCCCTCTTCTAGCCATGGTGGCACAGATCTCGATAAGGGAGCAGTTGGGTCAAGTGCTCTGTGTCTGAAAAGGCCTTAATGTCGCATCTTTTGTGTTGAAGCAGCATGCTGTGTTACACATCCTAAGGGTACGGAAGCCTGCAACTAGTTTGCTACTTCGCGTCGGTAAGCCACAGAGAAGGGTTAGCCTGCTCGACAAACAGATTGAGTCTTCCAAAAAGTAGACAAGCAGCAAAGCTGGGAGTAAAACAGATGGCAAAATAGGTAGTTTGCAAGCCAGTATCACTTCAACAGGAAAGCAAGGCGCGCGGGACTCCCTGCTCCTTAGAACAGGGTGTGTGAGACCAACTCCTACTGCCGGAAAATCCCACCCCTCCCACCTCAGGGCTGTCGGAGTGCCAATCCCAAGGTCCTGGTCAAATCCCTCACCTCACAACACCCCTCTCCCCGCCCGTGCCTTGTGCAGGCGTCGGATTTCTCGCCCCACCGGGTTCAGAAACACCCGCACCCCCATCCCGGTGAACCACCCGCTGCCGCAGGCCGCCTAACTCAGTCCTCAGGGACCCGGCCGCACCGACTCCCTCCTCTGGGGTAAAGCCGCTGCTTTTGCCCGACAGCTGCCGGCCCCACCGGGAAAACCCGTCCTCACCGCCCCGGCCCCACCGCCAGGCCCCTCACGGCCCCGCTCACCGGCCAGCGCCCCGCTCCGCCAGCCCCGCGCCCGCGCCGCTTCCGGCCTGTCGGGCCACTTCCTTCTCCCGCCCCGCCCGCGGGGGCGGCTCCAACCGCGGGGAGGGGGCGGAGCCGGGCCGGGCCGGGCTGAGCCTAACCCGGCTGAGCCTGCCGCGGCCCCGGGCCCGGCCCGCCTACCGAGACCGGGTGCCGGAGTGCTCAGTGCGTCTCCGTGTGTTTGCTCCGCGGTTGTTGCCGCTGGCGGAGCCATTACAGATCCCTCGCCTGCTAACGGGGCGGCCCTTGTCCTATACTCACCCTTGAGTTGCTCGGTTATTGCATTTCATTTTTAATAAACAACCAATAAACTCGGTACCCAGACTCCTCCATTTCGCTGCTGGCTAATTGTGTATGTCCTAAATTAAACCTCTCAGTGTTACTCCCCTCTCCTTAAGCCTTTGCTCTCTTTTCCTATCATCGCGTTTTACACATCACCAAAAGAATAAAGCTCTGCGATCCTGCCACCATCCAGTTTTGCTTAGCATCCGCTTTTATTTCTCAACTTTCATGATGCCTCTTCGGGGGGGGCGGGGGGGGTGGGGTGGGGTGGGGTGGGGAGGTGAGTGGGCTTTTTTCATTCTTGTTTTTTGTTTTGTTTGGGGTTTTTTTTTGGCGGGGGGGAGATTTTTGGAGGCCGGGCTTTTTTTGGTTGTTGATTTTGTTTGAAGGGAGTGTTTGTGTTTGTAACTCCGGTAGTTGTACTCACATTCAAGCGAGTACTTTTTCAAGTAAGGTTTTACGAGGCAGCATATAAAAAGTCTTGCCAAAGTGTGTATATATATATGTATATTATATGTGTATATATATGTATATTATTTATATAATATATATATTATATAAAATGTAATGTTTGAGGTATTCTCGCCACTAATTTTGTAAATTCAAGCAAGAGAAAGGTAATCAGATTTGTCTCAATGCGATTTTTTTCTCTATAAATGTATCCCGCTGCTTATTGCTCATAAATCTCTTATTCTTTGCATTTTTAGTCTCCTTCGACCCCCCCACCCTCCCCTTCTCTTTATTCCATCACGTTGCCAGGAACAGAAGTTACTCTGAAAGGGTGATATTGCCAAAATCATTGCCTCCTCCCTGCTCCACCCACCGCCCCCCTCGCCCCGCAAAAGGCTGGCACGGCGCTTGCTTTTCCTCAGTCCTCTGGCACCCTCCCTAGTTTGTCAAGGTACTTCAAAAATAACTGAATCCTTGAGTTTGCCATCGATTCCTACACCCCAACAGGAAAAGCTTCGTTTAGCTTTGCTGAGCTTTCTACATGCTGTTTATCTAACCAGTCCTTTACGTTGGTCTGAGCCATCATCTTAACATTTTCATTACCTTTTATTTCTCTGAAAAATTTCCTTGGAAAAGAAATATTAAAAGAAGAAAAACAGACATTAGGTAGATAATTTTTATCCCATTTCCAGTAGTTGGTTAAAGTTACTTTCTGCACACCAATTTGCCTGTGAAATTCTGTCCTTTTGTCTTTTTAACCCTTTCTGTGGCAGTATTTCACCTTACTTGCTGGCAGTATTTTGTTTTCCCTGCCAGTTTCCTATTGCCAGTATAGGGGCTTTCTTTTTACTCTCAGATCTGAGAGCAAATCCCTCCTAAAATCTAATCCTGTTTCACCGCTGCAATCCTTTTTCATGCTTCAGGATATAAAACAGCTACAAAATGTCTGGGTTAGAGAGAAACTCCCCTGATGGGAAGGTTATTCTGTAAACATCAACTTCAGAGCTTCTTACCCCTTCATTTCAAGCAATCGGTACTGGTTGCCGTTCCAGGCAGGATAACAAACCAGACAAACAATTGTGTACAAGAAATCCTATGTTCAGATGTCCTGGGGAGATGGCAGCAGATGCCCACTCTAATTTCTCTTATTTTCCCCTCATTTTCCCATCTAGTTTTCTGCTGTTTCTGTAGGTCAACAAACTGCTCTGCAACTGGTATGAATTGTGCTTCACCTGTCTATATTTTCCCCTATTTTCAACACTCCAAACCAAATTTCAGCAGATGTCAGTGTTTGGCCTGAGTGAAGACAACAGACTGGTGCACGGGGTTGGTTTTCTGGGAGAAAGGTGGAGGAAAAACACGAGACAGGATGAAAGTGCTCTTGCCATTACAAAAGTTCCAAGAACGAAAAGGGTGTAGCAAAGGAGCACTGATGTATACAGGGAAAAATCAAAAAATTGAGATTAGGCATTGGAGAAATATAATGAGGCAGTTGGGTTAATCTGGTTTTGAGCAGTTTATGGTATTTCTGTGCAGTCTTACAAGGTTCACCCCAGCATGGGCCAGCAACAGTAAACTGAATCCTTGCCTGCATCCAACTTCATCCCATGTCCCCGTCACATTGTTTACTCCCTGTGCGTTTTATAGGTTGCCTGCATGGACACTGAGAACTGGCCCATCTCCTCAGCACTAGTTTGGCGCATGAAATGCTCCAGGGATACAAAGTGTTCAGCACTCATCCCAGATGGACTGGACTTTGCAAATACAGGGGTTTTTTTCCTATCCAGAGGCTGTGGTCACCTGCACTGAACTGCTGCTGGGCCTGGAGGCAGGAGAGGAGTGTTGCGGTGAGGGATGTGTCGGAGGTGAGCTGGAGAGGAGGCTGGCTGGGTGCTGGTGGCTCCGCAGGGCAGCAGGACAGGCACAGCAGCAGGGTCATGGCACTGCCCCAGCAAACGCTCTGCCCAGTCCCATGGCACTTCTCAGCAAAACCTTCCAGGGGTTAAAAGGAAAAAGAGAGACAGAAAGGGGACAAGAGACAAAGGGAGGAATAAAGTCAAAAAATGTGCCGTGAAGCTTCTTGCAGCAAAATGCGGAGAAAGTCATTTCCAACTTCTTTCATCTCAGAGATGAAGCCACTAAATAAAAGGGCAGCGCAGAACACAAGGGCTTTTAATCTGTCTCATCTCCTTCATAATAACTGCAAATTTTCCCTGGGCTCCTGGGAGTGAGCCTCTTTCCTCTGTCTTTGCCTTATCTCCCCCCTCCATATTTCACAGCCGGCTCGGCTCCCCTCACTCGGCTGCCCCCGGCCTAGTCTCCGAAAGGCCTGTGGGAGCCGCCAGCTCCCAGGGCCTCATTGTTCCCGGCTTGGGAGGAAGCTCAGGGAGGGAATTGAAGGCAAGTCAAAGGGAAACGGCATCATCGCTGCTTCATTAATGGGAACCTTTCAGCAGAAAACATATCAGAGCGAGGTCTTTTCAGAGGCAGTAATTAGCAATTTGGAGCCTTCCCCCCTCAGGAGATGCAGCTGCGATCTAACAAGTGGGAGCAGTGCTCGCCTCCTTTTACGCTTCATATTTATTGTTTTTCATTTTCTCCATCTTCCTCCCATTGTCCAGCCTCCTCCTCATGGCCAGATAAGGGCTCTTTATTAATCACTCCCTTTTAATTCTTCATTAATGATAATAACTTTCTCTGGTGTGCGGAGAGGAGTTAATCTTTCCTGGGTATTGAGAAAGGACAGGGCTGAAAGGAAGGGAGGGAGGGAGAAGTGCATGGTGGACAAGGCTGTACTGCCATGCTTCCCTCCTGCCCCACCACCCACAAGGGGGTCCTGAGGACTTTGGCTGTCCAGTTGCGAGTTGACCATTGGAAAGTCTTGGGCTGTGAGTTTGGTCAAGCTGTGTGGGTGTGGTGGGATGTAACCTGTCTCAGAGATCCAGCCCTTACCTGAAACAATTATGTGTGGGCCAAAGAGAAAGACCTTCTCTGTGTGTCTGTGCCAAACACTCACCAGTGTCTTGGTGTGACTAACTGGCTGTGTCTACTTGTCTTTTAAGAATGCTCCTTCAGACACCTTCAAAGCCCAGTTCCCCAGCGGCCAACACTGTCCAGGCTTAAACAGCACCTGAATGTGGACAGAAATGGCATCTGGGAGGCTCTGCACATGACAAGACTTTCCCTGGTGCTGCTCCCTGGCAACTGGTACCGTCTGCCTTGGATTGCTCCCATCTGGAGGTGCCAGTTCACCAATGTGGATATTCGTGTGAGGTGATTGATGCCAGGTGGGCTCAGTGTGGACAGTCCAGTGACAAAAGCTGGGTGAAATTGGCAGGGAGGGGAGGAGGCTGTCATGGAGGCTCTGGCTGTGTAATGCAACAGTGAATACCAGCCCCAAGAACACATGGAGAACAGCAGCACAATCCAAACACGCTTACAGAACTCAGCTTCTTTTCCTGGTGTTTTGTACCACTGGCTTCATGGGAACACCTGCTAGTAAAGACCATGCAACTGATCTAGTGGTAGCTTTAGTGGTGGATCTAGCAGTAGCCCTTTCTGAGTAACTGGGCATGCCACTATCAATTAAGAATATTTTACTACTACCAAATATGAGGAAAAAAGGGAGGAATACCACTATCACCAGGATAGGTGACAGTGCTCTACAGCCTCATTGAGAATTATCAGTTTGGCAACAGTGGGAGATGCTGAAGGAAGGGAACAAATGACATGAGGAGAACCCAGAACTTCAAAGCAGGAGCTCAAGCTAATCAGTCAATTGCAGAGACAGCTCTATGTGCTTCCCTTACAGAGTGGGTCCCATCCTAGCTTCACATTCCAGTGTCATTCCATGGGTGTTATCATTCAAGCCAGTAATGGTGCAGGTTAGTGACTCCCATGGCCCTGTAAGAATGAGTCAGCACATGCTCCTGTGACAGAGATTACCCCAACACCATCAGTATCGATGTGTGCTGATCTGAGGCACTTGTCCCGCAGTGCTGGGAATGGGTGGAGAAACTAAATTGCTGAGGGTCAGGGCAGGAGTGGAGAGAGACAGAAAAAAAAAATAATTGGTGTTTTCACTTCTGTAGTGTCATTTGCAGGGATGATAGCCTGTCTGCATTCTTTTACAGACCATGGCAGTAAGTACTTTTTTTCTCCACAGTCAAAGCTCCTTTTTTGTCCCAACATCAGGACTCTTGCCAAAGGTTGTGGGACAGAGCAGGTCAGTTTATTTCTGGTTACTGTTCTACAAGCATCAGGTAATGTTTCCCTAATATGCTGTGGTTCTCAAGTGTGTTAGAGGTTGCAGTGAAACTCAGGCCTACATTTATGTTCCTCTGAGTAATCTGCTGCTAGCACCTTTGGTATTCATTTAATGTGGACTTTAAGTTCCTGATAACCCCAGTAATTAGGGATGACCTGTATTTCAACACCCTGTGACAGACCTGTGCTTAATTTCCAGTGTCCCTAATACACTACATGGAGATGTCTAAAAGAACTTTCTAGCTATGAACTTGAAATAATACAGAAAGTGGGGCTGGCCTATCTGTAAATGTTGTATTTTAATCTCCCAGTGGGTTAAGGTAGTTCTGTTAAATGTGGGCTGGATTTTGGGTTTTATTATTTTCCCACAGCATCTCTATACGAGGCCAAAAGACTTCACTTGCACACAGCAAACCGAAGAGATTTTCAGGCTTGACAGCAACAAATTGATGTTGTATTTTAAAACATGAATCTTTTCTTTAGACTCACTGAATCAGAAATTCTCTGGTCTAACACTGCTCTCCTATACTGTCAGGCCAGCAGGGTCTAACAAATCACCTCCTCCACCCCATACTGCCCCACTAGATGCTCTGCACTGTCTGGGACTGGCACCTCCCTTCACACATCTGGCAGTGCATGGACAAAGTCTGCGTGGTGGAGACAGAGTGAGCTGGAGTGAGGGGAGCCAGAAGGTTTGTGAAACCTGGTGTGTATGAACCCTCCTTCCAGTATTGTGTGCTGAGTACTGAATAGCGATGCAGACCCTGACTCAGTGAGGATTCACAGGGACTCCAGCACTGATAGCAGTCAGCTGAGCAATGACCATGTGTGGGATACGTGGTTGGGACTTGTGACAAGGTGCCACTCCTGCTGATATGGCCAAGTCAAACTCCTGATTGCTGTGAAGAGTGCACTAAATATAGGTGTGAGGCAAAATAAAACAAACATGATTATTACTTTGACAGGTGAGAGACAAGGTGTCACAGATGCAGAGTTCCTCCAGAAAGAAATTTAAAAAATGAAATAGACTTTACTTGGATTCTTCCATGGAAAAGACATTTAAATACAGCAAAAAGGATGTTAATGCTGCAACTTGGAAGCAAGAACTCAATAAAAAGGCAAACAGAGGGCAAGCAAAGATCTACTCAATAAATTATAGGAGTCTCCTTAGTCTGATAGCTCCTCTGAAAGGCTGGTCATGAAGCTACTTCTATCTTATCTAGGATATTTTATTTTATAATTTTGCTTTATTTGCCAAGTGATCAAGGACTTCTGCAGGACTGGAATGGTCTGGGTTCTTGCTGTGGTCCCTATCTACCTGCCATTGCTGGTGTAAAAACAGTGGCCTCTGAGACACGCAGGGGGGCACTCAGCAGTCTACCGGTCAGCCTCAGGGATTCAGCTAAATTCCCTGAGGATGCTTTGATGTTCCAAAAAGAAGTACATTTACCATGGCAGCAGAGAGCTGGCAGTGGTACCAGTCATGCTGGTGAGGGCTGGAACATTGTGGATGTTAATGTCATTGGGCAGGAACTGAGTGCTAGCTTGCCTGCAGCAAGAACAAGTGGTGTTTCAAAATCTATAGGCCTCAAAGCAAGTCAGCACAGCCAAGTGTGGGGATCACCCACAAGGACACATGAAGCCTCGAGGAGGCTGGAATTATGTCTTTTGCAGTTACAGTGATTGCAGGCTTTGCTTCCTGAAAGTCCTCTACAGATTCTCTTGTTCCTCTTCTGCTGTCCTTGCATCTTGTGATTATCTGCCTGTTTGTTGCAGGAAGATCAACTGGTAAAGTGAAGAAGAGCAGCAGGTCTTATATAGAGCTGCAGGGCATGTCACAAGTTTGCATGATGTGGGCAGGCAGGGGTTGCCAGAAGGCCTCATTGTCATTCCTTATTTGAAGGGAAGGTGAAAGTGCTCTGCTCAGGGGATGTGTGAACAGGGCTAGCTAGGTGTTTCAGCCAGGAGCACACTTGTTGGCTGGCATCCATAGGTTAGGATGGCCTGGATGACTGATTTTTAAACATGGAACTATTATGTATAGGGATCCATAAATGTGTAGCTTTAGAAAGCAACCAAGAGGACAGCACTTTCTAAGCCACATGCAACAGCAACCAGATCCCTGCCCCAGGCTGCACTTAAACTCTCCCTGCCCTCCAGACCAACCTGCAGCTTGGGCTCTCCTCCCTCATCTCCATATACTTGCTCATTCCTCCTACCATCGCTTTTTTTCAGCACAGTGTATTTGCCAGCTCCTTGCCTCTGGTTGCTCAAGACTCAAGCAGAACTGGTCCCTTGAGCAGATCCTGCTCACAGCCTTGCCAGGTTTTTGCCTGCTGGGTGCTGTGGCTTTCCACAGCCATTCCCAGCACTGCACCCAGACACCCCCTCCTCCTACCTCATGCTGTGGCCAGGGAAGCCTGTGGTGTTGACATTGCCAAGCCTTTTGGAGGGTTGAGAGTACTTCATGGTAAGGAAGAAGGCAGCAGCACGGATCTGTGGGGAGGGGGAGGGGAGCAGTCCTGACAATCCCCTTCGAATTATAAACATATCCTCTTTAAATACATTTCTAAGGATAACATTTGTATTACTGCGTCCTGTGGCTGCTGATAGGGCCCTGCTTATCGCCTCGGTCTCTCCTCCTTTCTCTGGGCTCTGCTGGGAAAGGTCCCTATCTGGAGCTGAGCTGGCAATCCTCCGCCAAGCAATTGTTTCAGTCCAGGGGAAAAATTAATTTCTGCCTATCGTTAATTGAGAGAATTGTGTAGAGAGCTGGAAGGGGGGCTGGCAGGGGTAGTGGGGGATGGACTGGGGAAGAGAGAGATCGTGTTATTAACAGTGTCCCTTTCATAACCAAATACACTGATTTCCATCAGTGAGATGAGAGGCTCATTACAGCTAGAAGGTGATTAGAGAACTTGGAGGAGCTATCAGGCTAAGCAGGAGAGTGGCAGGGAATTCGGGAGGGACTCTCAGCAGAAGGGCAGTCACACCAACCAACCATCCCCTCTCACCCTCACTGCTGTCTTCTCTACCCCTCTTCTCCATGTCAGCCTCAGTGACCCCCTACCATTTGAGGACAAAGCAATTTAAAAGTTCCAATGATCAGCAGTTTTAGTGGCTTGAGAGATGCTTTATGTGGTGGCAAAGCCTGCACACTCGTAAACAAAAGCCTCCTGGAGCTGGCCCTTCCCTGCTGGCCAAAGA
Organism: Acropternis orthonyx; assembly: GCA_035583155.1. Classification (NCBI taxonomy): domain Eukaryota; kingdom Metazoa; phylum Chordata; class Aves; order Passeriformes; family Rhinocryptidae; genus Acropternis; species Acropternis orthonyx. The sequence goes on along the minus strand of JAWWEU010000158.1, from coordinate 41,721,673 downwards.
AGATGCAAGTGTTGGCCACCCTCCCAGATGCATGAGGAGGTCATGCATGGCTATTCACTGATATTCAGCCGATGCCTCAACAGGTGGCTAAAAACTAGGATCCCTGACTGACTCACTCACAGAAATGATGTACAAGTACAGAAAAACCAACCCAGGCTGTACTGTGATCCAGCTTTTGCACCACTCTTTCCATGTGTGTCTCCTGAGATATTTCACCTATTTCAGAGATATCACTGCTGTGATACAGCCCACCAGCCCCCAAGCTATCTCATGTACCATGTTTATGTCTTCATGAATTTGCTGTCCTTCAGCTCACAATCATTCCCCTGACAAATAGCTACAGAATCCCCTTGATTCCTGACATTGCTAGAAATAACTTTCTTCCTCTTTGTGAAGGTAAGCAGCCTTGAAAATTCATCCTGCCCACATAAACTCTAGCGGATGGGACTAGGATAAAAAGTTGAATGCCCATATTGCATGTGAATGGTTCTATGAAAAAAAAAGAATTAAAATTAAAGTGAGGGAGATTTTTAATACAAACATTTGGCATCACAGACAAATTTGGAGTGGACAGGAAGATAATAAAGATTCTACTAAATTAGAGTAATATAAACTCTTTCTCCCATAGTTAATATTAGTTAATGCTTTAGTTATTATGATTTTTTTTGTTAGTGTATTGCCAATGATGTACTTAAGACTGTCAAAAATCCTGTTTTGAGATGACAAAGGGGTCTTTGGCAAGGTCCATATTGGAAAGAAAAGCTGCAACAGAGAAGTCAAAGTGTTGACTGAGCAGCTGCAGATTGAAAAAAAAAATATGGGGTCTGAACTCCTCTCTTCCTTTGACAAAAACCATTGCTCTAGGCTTGGGATGAGGGGCAGATTGTCCTACTCTACAGGCTGCAGGAAACTCAATCTAGCAATAAATTGATGTGAAAACAGAAATATTTCTCATCTAGATAATGCAGGAGACTGTGAAGTCAGACAGAAGTGCTCACTTTCACAGTGCATGGAGTTCTGTATACAGTAGCACAGACAATCTCTTCCAACTCCCAAACCAGGCAGATCTCCTACCCCTTCTTAGCTTAATCCCATCTACCCGTGACCATGTGTTGGGCTTTAGTAATCTCCAGCTCTTCAGGGAGATCCAAACAGAAGCAGACCCTCCACACAAGGCAAGGCCTCCCATTTAGCATCAAGTTTCATTGCTGACAAATAGAGGGCACATCCAGGAATATATGGTTGCTTGTAAAGCTAACTGGAGGGCACGGTGGTCACCATGATCCATTCAATCCTTAGGAAATTCTCTTAATTCACTTATTCCTATGAGAAAATTATTGGCAAAGAGCAGGTCCTTAATAGACAGATGAGAGTAGGTCCAGAACCAGAGTTAGAAATCTCTGAAGAGAGACTGATTTGTGGAAGTGTGTGTATATTTAGCCTTTTCTCTTTAACAAAGTATCAATTCCTTGCTGTTTTCTTGTGCAATCACCAGTAGAATGGAAATGGAGCAGAATATTTGTCAGAAATATCTTGTATGTTGAAATTCTGGGTTACTCAAGCCATTTTCTTCTAAAGATGTTAGTGGCTTGGCCTTGAATTTCTAGTATCACCAGTCAACTAATTAATACAGAATCTTCCTCCTTGTTAATAGGTAGCTCTGGTTTAATAAAATTGATAATAAGGCAAACATAGGCTTCATGCCAGTCCCTCAACAATATAACCTCTGGCTAGAGGGGTTCTGGAGACAAACTACAACAGCACAATAGGCAGTCTGACCCAGGGACCAAGCATTCTGTCCTGGGCAGCTGAACACAAATGCCCTCTCACCAAGCATTAAACAGTGGAGAGTCCACTGACACTGCTGTAATCTGGTAGCCTCCAACTTTGGACACCCAGTCTGAGCCATCATTCTGCACTCATGTAGCCCAGATTGCTTTCAGGTGGGGAAGTCTAGGCCTTGCATCTCAAACCAAAAATGATCAGGCGTTTGCAAAAGTCAGTGCTACTAGCTATTTTCTTCCTAAGACAGTGTTCTGCCATCATCTTTGCAAGGTTTCAGCAATGAGGTCTGAGGAAGAGCTTGAACAGCTGCTTCTCATCCTCTCTCTCTCTGCAGCACATCAGAAAACAGAAAACAGCCTCCAGCTAAACCCATACCAGTTGAAGGCTGTGTAGTGTCAATTTAATGACTAGAGTCAGCTTTAAAGAAGAGAGCATAATTGAAGCCCACCAAACCATTTGGAAATATTTCAGCACATGAGAAGAAAGCTCTCTCAGACACACAGAGCCAGTCCTCTGAAACCCTTCCTGGGTTGAGGCCACAACAGTGGTTAGGTGCAGACCTTGGAGAGAATGGGATGCGAGTGATAGTGCTGAAAATTAGTTTACAGGGCAACTCTGCGCTCTGATGATCTCTGGTATCCCAGGAAATCCCAGAGCGGGGCAAGGTGGGGCAGACCCTATTCTGGCATAGGGAACATGCACTTTTCAGCATATTTCCTCCAGTTTGGCCCAGAGAAAGAAGTGAGCTTAGCCAAACTCATGGAGTGAAAGAGAGCATGACACCTGTACAAAGAGGGAAAGGCAAGAAAGCAGAGAATATGAGAGAATTTCAGGAGGAAGAGTTTGAAAAACAGAAATGTGACTACAAAGAGAGGAGAGTAAGGGTGAATTAGACAGGGAGAGATGGAGAAATGGACTGTGTTTGGAGGAAAGCACAGGGGGAGAAAGGAGGGGGCAAAGTCCGAGGCATTCACTGAGTTCAGAACAATCTCTATTCTCTGCAGCACTTTCTGTTTAAAAAAATAAAAAAGGAATGATGGAGAAGGGGAGAGAGTCAGACAAGTTTAATGATGTGTGTTCAAAGCTCAGATTGGAAAAATGACAGAGAAAAGCAGCCTGTTTCGGCTCTAATAAATTGTTCTTTGCTGTAAGAGACGCCTGTCGCAGCATTAATACAGGGCCCTAATACACGGGTCAGGGTTAAGTAATTTTCTCCGGCAACTTAAGCGAATAATGAAGCTGGCAGCGGCTAGTGGCGCAGTGGGAGAGATGGCCTGGGCCGCCGGCACTTTGTCTTCATTTATTATGCCAGCTCTCATGATTTGGGTACTGGCTGCAGCGACGGGAAGCCTCCGCCGAGGAGATATCGCTTCATTTCGGCAAGGTAATGAAAGCTGGGATGGGGGGAGGATAAACCAATTTGCTGGCTGACATGGGAAGGAGTGATTTGCAGACCTGGGTAAGGGAGGGGGGCGACCAAGCAAGAGGAAGCACAAGGCTAAACCAAGGGGGTGCTCAAGGCCCTTCCTTAGATAATGGCACCATGTGTTTGTGGAGAGGGCAATGGAGCAGGACCCAGCGGAAGGGGATGGTGTGGCTGGAGTGCAGCAAGTATCAGGACCTGAGAGTGTGCAGAGTGGGCAAGAGTCACCAGCAAGAACACTGGGGGCAGCAGAGGCTGGTGGAGGAGGAAGGAGCAGGAGGAGGTCCAAGGGCTGGTGAAAGTTGGTGGTGGAGTAAAGTATATATAATGGTGGGATGGTGGAAGACAAGCAGAGAACAGCCATGGAGGGGGAGGCAGGAGCAAGAAGCAGGGTGAAAGGGAGAGCAAGGGATGTTGTCCTGGCACTGTGGGGAAGGGAGACTGTCACAAGCAACTTGTCTAAGGCATAGAGACTCAGAAACTGCAGTACTGGAGCTCACTGAAGTTTCTCCATGCTGAGCCCATCAGTCTTCTCAAGAGGAAAAACTCCAAATGAAGCAAAAGGCAGTCCTGCAGGCACATCCCTCTGAGAAGGGGAAACTTCTGTCTCCTGCTCTTCAACCCCACCACATGGGCATAGGAAATCCATCTCCAAGTATACTTCCTCAAAACAGATTAGCAGTGATCAATTTTGTGGCTTGATTCCCCAAATGTGTCATTCCGACCAGTCTTGCATACTGTTTGCATGCTCACAGTCCCCTCTTTACCACTGCACTGCTGTCCTCTCTTCTCAGTCTGAGAGGATATATGCCTAGCACTAAGATGGCATCTTAGTCTCTGCTTTAAAACACCTGCATCACTCAGAGCACATCCCTACCTCCTTCAACATCCATGCTTCCCACTCCCAAAACATTGAAGGGAAAGGAGGCAACAGAGCCTTGGCGGAGTCAAGTCTGGAATTCTTACACTTTCCTTCCCTCCCCCCTTCTCGATGTGGGTTAAGGATTTCCAATAAGGACCAAGTGTTGGAGGCTTAACACTGCAGTCTCTAGAGAAGCAGGCCAATTTCACACTAATCTTCCCCATGAAGGGAGAGAGCATCGGAAGCAAGAATTACATCAAAGAGAAGTTAATGCTGAGAAGCAGACGACAAAAAGGAGCTGCTTTCAGTTTCAAATGAATACACACAGCTGGATTAAGAGATCAGGCAGCTCAAAGCCTGTATCACAAGCTTTGGTACCCAGGATTTAGCCAGCAGGGAAGAGTTCTGATCTGGGCACTCTTTTGAAAGGAGAAGAGGGTCTTTATGGAGCACTGCAGGTATTTGAGAAGAGCTGGGTAGAAGACACAGAGGCTGATCTCTTGTTCTGGCCTTCGCTGACCTCTTCTAATAAATATCATGATAGACTCAGATAATGAGATAGGTTTGTGCAGCCTACATAGCTCCTGAAGCCTTTTGGTTAGCAAACAGTTACACCATCATCTCCCTCTGCCCTGCACAGCCCTCCCTCCCCCTTTGGTCTGGGGCACTGCAGTTGCATGGGGCATAACCCTCCAGGTGCTAAAATGCAGGCAGTCCTTTCCCCCATAGCAGGAGGCATGTTCAGCTTCAAATTCAACTCGCAAAGTCAGCTGAGCTGCTGTAATATAAAACACACCCTCCAGAGGACAGGAGAGCAGAGGGTGATCACAGTAATGTGTCTGTTGTCCCATTTTAAGTGGTGCCAAAGTGAGCCCCAGCACGCTCCCCCCCGCGAGGAGTCTGACAGGTGTAAATCCCACGATGAATGAAGGCACTGAGCCCTACAAAGCTGGTGTCTTTCCATGCATCTCCACTCTGATTGACTTGTCGGCTCTCTAAGGCTAACTCTATCAGCTCCTTGCTGCCTCCAATTCCAGGCGTGATTTAGTTTGGAGATGAGAGGTGACAGTTAACATTGGTACTCGTCAGTGTAGATCAGATGCAGTCACGCTGTCTTCTCCTGGCTCATTCCCTCACCACCTCCCCCATGCTCCCCATCCCTCTGGTGTCTCCCACTCCTATCTGTTGCTCTCATTCTCCCTGCCTATCCTCATGCAGTCCCTCTGTTTACCACCATATCCTTTTGACTCCCATCACCATTGCCAGAGCTCATCATCAGTAAATTTTCCCTTTCGGTTTTTTTTTCTGTTCCAGAATAAGAGACTCCTAATGCCTTCTTCAAGGAAACATCTTTTGTGCAATGAGTAGGAACAGCTGTTTTGGCTTGCCCTTTCTAGTCCTCTGTAAAGCTAAGTGAGCAATATCTAACAAATACTCTTTTTGCCAAAATTTAACCTATTTCTCCAGTGATGGGTTGTTTGAGTTGAATTCTCTCAAGTGTATTTGCTGTTTGAAATTCACCAAATGGTTTCGAGGACTGAATCTGGGCTTGAAGACAAAAGAAAAGGTTTTTGCACTTGGTGTGTGTGATTACAACTTACTTGTTTGGTGTAGAAGAGCTCTTTGTAGTCAAATGCTGTAATATCCTAGATCGACCCTACAACCCAGGTTTCTGACACAAATACTCAGATTTCCCATCTCGAACTCCTCCTTGATTTGAAATTTCCAGTTCATCAAACATTTCTTGCCAATGTCACTAGCTATAACCCTTTCAGAAAAGGAACACAAGGGAAAGGAATCTTACTTTTATAAAAATAGTTGCAAAACATCTTGGATGTATTCACACAGCTCTTTTTAACCCAAGTAGCTTTCTGCTGTATGTCACTTATGGTCTCTCATTTCCCAATCCCATTCAGTTTCAGTCCCTAGTACTTGTAAGTGACAAGATTTCTTTAAGCCACACTAAAAAAGGGAACTGTTCCAGCATCACCAAACAGGAGGTGACTCAGCAGACAATACACTGGATAGCGTATTGACAGTTCCCAATTCACACCCTTCTAATTTTCAATAACTTCTGAGCTGATTTCCAGTAGGGTATCTTTTCCTCTTTTCCAGGGAGGTGGTCACCCATCGTCACAGGCTTCACTGTACCAGAAACTTTGCTCATAAATTTACAGATTACTTAAGCTGGAAGATATTGAATGGACATTTTAGGATGGGCAGAGAATCCAAAATGACCTTGACAAATTGGAGAAAATGTTTGGAAGAAAGGAAGCAGGGCCACCACAGCACCACACTTAGCCATCAGGTAGGAATAACACGAACAAATGCAACTCTACAACTACATGAAAGGTGAGAGACTTGCAGAGCCACATTGCATCAGCTCAGAACATACCACAGGCATGGTGCACTTGGAAGTGATAGAGGAGATCGGCTAAAGGTCCCTTAGCATGTTCCCTCAACAGTACATTAAGTCTGAGCATTCAGCTTCACAGTCATGGGTCTGGAGAAGAATCAGGTAGGCAGCAGCACTAAAGAAATGAATATATGGAGAAACAGTGGGTTGCAAGTTGAAGACCAATCCACATGCCAAGCTGTTATGAAAAAGCAAATAATGTACTGGGGTATACAAACAACAGCCTGTAAGGCATAAGAACTAATCCTTGTCCTCTCCTTAGTGTTAATAAGATCTGTGATGGACTTTTTGGTCCTTTCTTGTTCCTTGTTCCTCACTGGACACTGAGGTTCAAGAAAAAAAGCAGACAAGCCAGAAGGCCACAGGGAAGTTAAACAAGAATGATTAGAGATCTAGAAAATCTGGCCTGCATGGAAAAGGCTGCAATCAGGTTTGTTTGGTCTAGAGAAAAAGAAGACTGGAAGAGACATGATGGCAATCTTCAAATTCATAGCAGGCTGCTTTGAAGAGGCAGGGTCTTTGGAAAGGAGGAGTAATTGTAGCCTTAAACTTCATCAAGGGAGATTTAGAAAGCTCAAAGAACATTTTAGCTGTATATGTAGTAAAGTCTGAAAATAATTTGTTTAGAAAAACCAAGCTAGGTAAGTGTTTGAAAGTAATCATATAAGTGCATTTTGGCTGAATTAGGTGAATTTTCAGCATTCTTTCCTTCTGTATTTTCTCTGAATCTGCAAATACATTGACAACACTCTGCTAAAGTGACAGAGACTACCCATAACCATAGTCCCTTCCAAAAATAAACTCCTAGCTGAAAACCTACAGTGCAGCCAAACTAGCATATGACTGATAATAATACAAGGCATAAACTAAGTCCTGTCTATGCCTCCCAGCATGGTTATGATGAAACAAAGCAGAAAGAAGAGCCACTATACATGTACCATGATAGCGCTTCTCTCTGCATGGAAGGCAAAGATGCATAATTTGGAGACTGAAGATTACCTGCTGCAGATATTGCTGAGTTTTGTGATTCTTTATAAGTTTAGGTAATTTAATGATAAGTTAAGTTCTGAACTTCAATGAGGTGTGACAGTAGTTCTATCCAGAGTTGATGAGAAAGAAAACATTTAGAATACACTTATCCTTTAATTCAGACTGCATGAATAATAATTATTCTAGCTTATCCAGTGATATTTCTCCTCTAAACATAAATTATTCCTGGCCTATGGAACTTCACCAAGAAGTTCCATCTCTGCCTCTGAGAGACAAATAGAGCAGCTCTGATGTATATATTCACCCCTGAGCATGAAGAGCTGTCATTCTCTGTACTGTCAAAAAAACACTAGTCAAAAGCTCAAAGTGGCACTAGGTACAGCTGTCCTCATCACCATCCTCCAGCTGCAAAAGTTTAGGGGAAGACCTTAGTGATGGGGCACACATGCCTGTTTCATGAATCTCCCTGTGACACCCTGTTGACAGCCACTGTTAGTGATTGGATATTGACCACTTGCCTACTCTACAGGGATGTTCCTGCATCTCTCAGCTCTGAGGCCATGACAGCACAGTACTGTATGTTCTTGACCACCTTCCCATGCATAGTCCACTAAACTTCAGGCTTGTGTATAATGAGAGATACCCATGCTATTCTGGAGCTCACCAAGACAGTTTGAGTCACTAAAGACATGGAAACTGGAAGTGCTTCTGTGTATACTCTCAGAGGCTGAGAGCCCTCAGTCCTAGCCTAGGGAACACCTTAATGAAGTGGTTCCCAGTTACAAGATGACCAAACTAGAAATTCAAGTTTAAGCAATATAACCTTAGGAAGGCACAAACAGAATCCATGGGTAAACTCTAATACCCTGGAATTATCTCAGTCAGACTAGAGACAGATACAATGAACTCTCTTCTCACTTCTTATCCCAAAGCTCATCAGCACTGGAGCCTGACTCAGGACTACACTCTCTGCTAAGACAATTCTCAACATCATCTTAGCCTCTCCAGCCCCTATCTGCCAGACAGCATTCCTAATCTTCCCATTGCCACAATCTAAAACATTTCTCTCATTTATATGGCTATATGATAGCTGTTCTCCTGTTCCACCCAAAATCCTCTTCTCTGGGACAGAGATATGTACCTCTCAGTCTGTTTTCATCTACTTTTTCTGCATTATTTGCTCTACTGAAGGGCAGAGGAGACATTTGAGGCTCAAAGGGGACATTCAAAGATGGTGTCTGCATGGTGTGTATAGGAGACTACTTAGCCAGGCAGCCTCATCTTGTCCACAAGGCTCCAGACAGGGGAGTTGCAGAAGGAAATGGGAAGTGTCAGCACAGATCACAGGGTTACTGAGCCTGCCAGTTTCTCCATCAAATCACCCCCAGCAGAGCACACACACATCTGATTTTCAATGTCTGAAGGCACTCTGCTCTGTGTTGTGTTTTCAGTGTTGGGATGCAGCAGCAGAGGGAACTTAAAACATTTTTAAGAGGTCAAAAGCCTCTCCAGACAGAGGGCTGCTTCCTGATCCTGGCAAGCTTTCCAAATGTCCTTTCTGTAGGCTACAAGTCCAGTTTGGGGAACTGCCTGGGCTTTACATTTCCTAGTTCCTCTGAAAAACAGAAAGCTCCTGCCTCCCATAACCCCACTGGCCACTCTTGCCTGGTGTCCATCCACTCCTGCTCCCTGCTCCAGCACTGCCCTCCCCACCTCCAGCCCGGGTGACGATCCATGAAAGCCCCCAGCAGTATGTCACGGGAGTGATAATTACATCCCCCCGCTCGCATCGTGCTGCCTGCTGCTGACCTCTCACCCCTCCTCTCTTTTAATCACCCCCTGGCATCAGTCACTCTGACAGGGCAGCGGCACGAGACACGTGACCTGTCAGCCCCGGGACATGACTTATAGGGCCCGGCTGGTGGACAAAGGGAAGGGAGATAGGCAGCATAAATCTCCAGTACAAATAAAAGAGAGTGATGGGGCACTCTGTCGGGGCCTGCGTTAGCAGATTCTCGGCCTCTTGTTATTCAGCCCAGAGTTATGGTGATGAGGAAGTGGCCGAGAGTGACACGCGCTGGTCCCAATCAACCTTGCAAAACCTGCCAAGACCTAGAGGAGCCTTAATGTCACACATGGCTGGAGATCCTCAACGAGGTGGGCTAGGACCAGGGGAGCAGTCAGAGCTGTCCCCGGCCAACAGAGGCATCTGACCAGCAAAAGCTTCCACAGTCAGCAAGGCACTAAGTCACATAGAACAAGGACCCCTCTCCATCCCTACTGAGCATGGCTGCAGCAGGATTTGTACATCAGAGTACCCACCACAAAGGCTTCTCCCTAACAGGTGCATTCCCTCAAGCTTCCCACCAGGCCTCTGCTCACCAGCAGACTCCCTTGACATATATCTCCTTTTCACCTACTCCCTCGCACTCACCTGTTGCTTGGTAGGATGAAATCACTGGCACATCAGTCAGCTGCTGCTATTACAGGACATCTGGCATTTCCACCAAGGAACAGTCCTCCATCACACCTCTGCTGTGACAGAATTGCTCCTCATGGGACTGCAGAAACCTTTTACTTTTTTATAGGGTAAAGGAGGGAAGGGTGTTCCACCAATACCTGCTGTGACAGAATTGCTCCTCATGGGACTGCAGAAACCTTTCACTTTTATACAGAGTGAAGGAGGGAGTGTGTTCCACCAACATCTGCTGTGACAGGTAGAGCAGTGCACAAAAGGCACCAGAAAGATCCATCCATCCTATGACAGTGGCTACACAGGGTCTCTACGGGTCATCTTGTTCCCCTCATCCATGTATTTCTCAGGAGGGAAAATGGCAAGGAAGAGCCTCATGTCCCCAGTAGTGCTGTAACTCCCCTAGTACTTCAGAGAAGTCAGGAACTTTAACCCAAAAGGAGTAGAAAAGAGAAGGAAACCCAGAGAGAACTGGGGACTTTTGAATATGCTGGAGGAGAAATTAGTGAGCAGAAAACACCTGGGAGGAAGACAGGGAAATTTTAAGTACATCTTCTTTCGTTTGTTTGAAAACTGAAAGTAGTATCTGAAACTGTAGCTTTACAGCTGAAAGCCAAAAACCTTGTTGACTTTCCCTTGTGCATCAGGGAACATGGTAATGAAGGCCCTTTCCAGCTTTGGGTGCAGTTGTTTCTGACTGGATACAAGAAAGGTGAATCCCAGTAACCAGGAGGGATTTGGCTCCATCAGCATCTATATCTGGGAATCACCATGTCTCAGGTGCTCAGAAATGTGAAAGCACTGTGGGCAGAGCAGGAAGGCACTGTGCAGACCTTTTACACTGGTGCCATTTTCCTATCCTGTCCTGCACTGGCAGTGGCTCCTCTAGACTTCATGTCTCACTTGCACAGGGAAAACATCAGCAAAGCCAGTTACTAATGTTTGCTGTTCACACTGTGTGTAAGCACACCTCTTGAGGATGTCCTCCTACTTTTCTCTCAGACCTATAAAAACACAGCATTGTGGCAGATATCATCTCATTTACAAGGCATGCCATTTGCTAAAATGAGAGGTGTGCCCAGACAGTGATGGGTGCAGGTCTACTTGTGCCATTCCCTGAGCCAAGGCCTGCTCTTGTACACCAAGATGTCCCTCCTGCATGTGTCCCAAATGAGGGGCCCCAGAAAGGACTGTACAAACCATACAGCTCAATGCTGCTGCCACCACTGAGAGGGAGAAGAGAGGTGCTGAGACCTGGTCTTGGAACAAGCAGCCTCACCAGCATTCGATGCATGTCCTGTACCCTCCTACCCCAGCAAGTGCCCACTGCTGCTACCCTCTTCAGTTTTCCCACCTCTGCCTGAAGCTCCCAGCCCCTTTACAGCAGGAGGCAGAGGGGGTTGCCTCTCACACAGAACAGACTTCATCTATGCTGGGACCTGGTGATGAGACTGACCAGGATCACACACTTCTCTCTTCATCCTTCCTGAACGCTTCTTCTCCACTGGCAACTTCGCTCTGGGCCAAGGGGAAAGCCCTGAAGCCCCCAACCTCCTTGCCAGCTGGGTCCTACACTCTGAGACAGTAGCACACCGCTCCCTACCCTCCTCCCTCCATCTGCCTTTTAACGATGATGGAAGCTGCTGTCAGCGTGCAGCGACAGTAATAAACACTCTTCTTAATAACACAGGGTGTCCCTCTTATTAAAATGAATAGACTTCAGTGGTGAAGCCAGGCTGCCTGCCTTGCAGTCTGGTGTGGACAGCATCCCTCAAGCAGAGCAGTTTATCTGCTGTAATTACTACAGCAGCTTCAGCTCCAGGACATTCCTGGCTACGGCACTGTACGGTACCCCCAGGCAGAGACAGGTGCACGGACAAACTGAGGTACCTACCAACGCATGAGCACACAGAGAAATGAAGGCCTGCATGCCTGTAAACATGCACAGTAATCTCTAAGGATATAGCAGAGTAGGGTAAAACGTATCCACAACCAGGCTTTTAGGCATCCTATATCCCACTGAAACCAGCAGCAGCAGCTGGTGTCACTCTTTTTGCTTCTCTCATGCAGAACAGGTATATTAACACGCCTCTGCACAAACCACGCTGCAGTGAAAGCAGGTAACAGAAGGCAAATGTTTGATCTGTGGGTGAGAATCCTCCCCTCCACCAGTTCCCAATGTATCTGCTCAATTTTTCCCATTCCCTGGTGGATGAGAGCTCAGAGGATAAATGTATTTCCAGTTTTTCATACCAGTACAACCTGTAGAAAAGAACTGATGTGGCACATTTCTCATGTCCATCCTTTCTGGGTTCTGGATCTCAGTTAATATGCTGGTTTCTCCCCCTTGGGGAAGCTGTCCATTTTCCAAACACCAAATTCAGAGGATCTCTGTATCCCAAGCACTGACTGTTTCACCATGCATACTGTAGCCAAACACCAAGTTTGGGATTCACAGGACAGTGAAGGATACCATGCTTGCCAGTGGTTCTTTTGGAGGTGCGTTTGGACTGGCTGTTACATGGTGCCATCTGTGAACACTTTCTGGCTTGGGAAACGAAATCGTCCCCCTCCTTTGCTGATCTTGTTTATGTCCTTAACCTTTACTAAGTTGGCTGGTTCTGCAAATGTGCCCAATGCTGACCTGAGTGAAGCTACATGTATGTGGAAGAAGAGCTGCCCAGGAAGCAATTTTCTGCCTTTGAGCTCCCTGAAACAGAGATTATCCAAGGGAAAAATCTATCAGAAGGACAAATGAGAGTAGCACATCCCTGTATCCACTCTGCTGCCAACTCAGAGCAGTGCTCTGGACAGCAGAAACCCAGCAAGACCAAATCTTGTCCACTGCATCTCACCCTTATGGGAGCAAGCACAGAGGAGCACTGCTTAGTTATTGCATTATTTCTGTGCCTCTTCAGTGCATTAAGGCACATTTCTGCATCATTGTCATCATCAGGCCCCAAAGAGCTCACACACTCATAGGATTCCAGCATTCAGGAACTCTTAACTGTATCTCACCTCCTAGTGCTCCTCACAGTAGAGCCCAGAGCAAGACACAAAGCTAGCAGGAGGCAATTCAGCAAATTTGCCAAAGGGGTAGAACAAAAATAATCAATTCATGTGCAGCCAGCAGAAGCAGTTAGCGGGATCTCACCATGAAGAAACAGACTGAGGTATGTCTGCCCTTATCATCTGAGAGAGGTAATAATTACTGTCATCTGTAAGCTCTTAGAAAATATTCCTGGTATGGATACTACAGTCTCACTGATTTTGCTGGTGTTTAGTACAGCACAAGAGACTAGAACAGTGGAGCAGATAGTAAAAAAAAATGAAACAACAGATGAATGTTCTAGTCTTTTTCAGCCAGTGACTTCCTGGGCTCAGAAGTCAAAAGCACCACAAGAAAGCTGCAGACGTGCTATTCCTTCATGTGTTCCAATTCACTCATATATCATGTCCTGAATTGTCCATATTTCTGCTCAGTGGAAGGTTAGCAAGGATATATCAGGGGTAGCAGTTGATGAATGCAAAACAAGACAAGGATCTAATCTAAAAGGCTTCCAAAAAGCCAGTAGTATCCCAGAATCAGTGTCTCTAGCTACATGCAAACAGATTGCATCACCTCTGTCTACAGTACTTCCAACTTTCCAGGCCATGGCAGGGATTCTACAAAGTTCACTTATCACCAGGACTAGATTTCCTGATCCCCATGGCTTGTTTGGCTGAATCACTGCCACCAAGGGGCTACAGGTCAGGCGGGGGGTTGCTGCAAAACTCTGTCAGTGAAGGGGGCTAAACCAGCAGACAACAGGCCAGGGGAGACTGTGGGAGCACTGACAGAGCTCTGAGGGACCGCCTGACTTTGCAGTCTACCTTGTCCTGCCAGTGCCCTATTTAAACATAAACATTTAATCAATTCCTCACCTTAAAAAAAAAAAAAAAATCAGAAGAGAAGAAAATAAAGAAGAACCTTCACAAGAAGCTAAGCATAAGAGCTGGGCCGAGCTAGGACAAGTTGCAGCACACCCTTCACCCCTGCTATTAGTGACTTCACTCAAGGGACGATGCAAGCTCAACACACGGCAGGGTTGAGATGGAAGCCACAGAAAGTCCATTTGTCCACTCCCAAGGCTGCTTCTGGCATGTCCCTTGTAGCAGCCTGGTTACAGGCTGGGTAACACCTGCCCTGTACAAAACCGCACTTCAGAAGCACTGGAGGGGTCCTGATAATGATGTATTGCCTGCACCATGGTGGTGGCTGCTGCATACCACTACATACTGAAAAGAAAACACAGTACTGAGGCAAACTTTCCTTGCTATGTTGAGAAAGCACTTGAAGCTTCATTCACCACAGTGCTGGGTCCAGGCCCTCACATCAGAGGGAAGTGCTGGTATCTGGAGTTACGAGACTGTGGCTCATTGCCTGTCACCAAACAGCATATGGAAAACAAGCCACAGTGTTCAGAAAAAAGTGTTTCTCATAAATATGGATACCCCAGCCACTTGAGCAGGTCTTGTGCTCCAGGTAGCTTGCAAAAGAAAATTTTTCTTGAGGATGTGGTTCACCAGTGCTATCATGATATGAGACATGGAAAAGCAGACAACCAATCATCCAAAAATCTTAGCACCAGTCACTCAATTTCCCTCCTTCTACTGCTGTCAGCTCCAAAGCAGCATCAATACTTTGCTGCTGGTGATTTTTGCTGGAGGATTTTGCAGCATCTGTCACGCACACAGGAGTTGGAGAGGCACGGGCACAAAGAGGCAAGCTGAGACCCATTGCCAATAGCCTGTCCAGAGCACAAGGAGTCAGGAGAGGACCAGCTCTTCACCAGCTCCTAGAAAGCTCAGACTATGGTCCTGGCAAATCAGTTCTTGAGCCTGCGTGGGCTGACCGAGGGCAAAGATCTTTCGCTGTCACCAGCTGCAGAACCCTGAGGTACTGAGAAGGGTGCTGGGATGGAATGGGAGCTTGAAAGAGCTGAGCAGAAGCCTGATCCCAGACAGAGACACTATCAAGCAGTTGATATCTAGAGAAACTGAGCAGGAAGAATTCAGCCCAATGGCTTCCCTGGACTTGCATGCTCTACAGGACTGTGACACGTCAAGAAGCAGATGAAGAAATTATTCTGAGCAAGTGTATTTTTCTCCTATTGCCCTGCAGACAAGCACATACAGATAAAGAGAGACCTCTAGTGATGCTGGAGGGACTCTGCCTGTCTGCCCGCTCTGGGCATCCCTCACAGCCAGAGACAATTGCTCTGACTAGTCCAGTTATGCCCTTTCTCCTGAGTGGGAGAAAAACACAGGCTGATCACAAGAATATCTGCTCATCCATGGAGGAGGTAGAGGGATGATAGTCAGAACAGAAGAATGATTATGGCAGACTGAAGGGGTTCAGAAAAACTGACAAAGGAAAGTTGACATGGGCTCAGGTCTCGCCTGCACCCTACCTCTCTAGTTGCAGCTGTCTGAGCTCCAGCATGGTCCTGGGATCAGGCATATGATCCAGGATGTGGAGAGTGGATAATTGCCAGGGCTAGGAAATGATGTGTAGTTCAGCCACACATGTACTGAAATTCATGTTCAGGCAGAGAGTTCAGCAGCTGCCAGCTTAGTGGGGCAAAAAACAGGAGCAAGGAACAGCAGGTCCCTGACTGAGCCCAGCCATACCAGGAGATGCAGTATCCCCCTTGCACAACCCTGACAATTGTAGCATCTTGCACTCAGCTGCAGGAAGGAGTACTTCTGGCTCTTGCTGAATTCAGCCTCAAAACACCCCAGTGTCCAAGTGTGAACAGAAAGAGGATGACGGACTGTGCATAAAGGCATGCTCATGACAAGCATCCAACACCCAGCACAGAGAGAAGGCAGGCTGTTCACCTTCCCAACTCTTTGTACCAAGGGCTGGACACTGAGCCAAGAGAAGAATTTGTCTATTCAGACACACAACTAGTATATTAAACCTTTCCAGGTATGAAAAAGGTTTGAAAAGAAACATGATGAGAAGAGGCAAACGCAGGGGCAGACTTGGCTATTGCAGAGCCACAGCGATTGTGCCATGTCAAAAACCTAATGCATATATCTGTCCTGTTGCTGTCAAACCCATGGCGAGAAAAGAAATCAAGGACTCCCGCCAGCCAGAAAAGAAGGCCTCTCTTGCCTGCTCCTGCCGCCTTCTCTGCAGCTCTGAGCTGCGATTACTCAATTAGCAGCCTCTGTAGTACTTTCCTTCCACTCAGCAGTCTCTCCTTTGCCCAGCCAGCACGTAAATCAAAAAACAGCAGCTCTTTCCCTGGGCTTTCTTTTTCTTGTGCTAGCCCAAGCCTTGGTGACCTCCTGCTGGGAGAGGGGCAGTCATATTTTGCTGGAATGTTTTATTTTCTGTGCTGCATGAAGAGTAATTGTGGAGGGGAGGGAGAGTGTGAGAACGAGAAAGCATGTACACTGCTAGCCAGGCTGATGTCCTTGTCCCACAAGGTTATGGATCCATTTTAGCTCAAATAATAATAATAATAAAGCCTCATAGAAGCAAGGGATTCATAAAACAAAACACGAGCTGGACATTTGGCAGCAGCTGCCCACAGAGTGGGAAGCACACGCTCAAGTTTGGAGGTACACAGTCAGGGATTTTAGGGAGGTGGCAGGGTTTGTGGGACCATGTCCATGCATGTAAGCACATGTATATGCAGAGATTCCCGTCACAAGCCCGCTTCCTCTTTCCCTGCATAATTCATGGATGGTATTGCAGATAGTGCATCAGAACTCAGAGGTGCCTTCAGACTGAGGAGCAATCTGACTCAAACGAGAGCAAGTGGCAGGCGAGAACAGCCTGCGTGGTGACCTCCCCCTCTGCCCTACTGCTTCCTCGCACAGTGCAAAGGCAGCTTTTTGACAGCTGCACGGGACGCTTGCACTGAACATTTCTCTTGCCTGTTTAGAGGACAAACATGAGCACGCAACAACAGAACTTATGCCTGAGACAGAAGAGCCTCCCCTGAGAGAATTCAGGAAACTTTGGGGATTTGCAAGTGTTCTGATGAAATCCCAATAGGCATATGAATATTTCCAAGTGATAAACAAGGCCCTGAGGGCCAAATTCAAAACTTTTCAAGGGAAAAAAAAAACAAACCAGTTGCTTTTACTTCATATATAGTGAGCTCTAATAACAATTACTACTTCTTTCTCATAACAGGTATGCACAACACTTTCCTAACTGCAGAGGACATCTTGCTTGCTCATTTCTAGTATATCAGAATAGAGATATTTAGATCAAATGCAAAGAGAGCTGGGATCAGTTAAGACTACCTAATACTTTGGAGGAGTCAATTATTTAATAAACTATGGGTTAGTCAAAAAAGTACGGAATAGGTTAGAAATTCAGCCAGTGTTGTTGAAAGATAAGATCTATTTCTTCCTGATAGATGTTCTTGCATTAAGAAGCTCTAGAGTTAACTGGGGAAGCTGAAGGCAGGGTCTGAGCAGCCAGGGGGGATTTTTGTGTTTACTGCTCAGACTGCAAAGGATTATACTACTGCTCAATGTCCACAACAGCCTAAACTGTAAGTGGCTTCTGCCCATCAGCATCTACAGGTTTGAGGTAATAAACTGGAAGACAAAAAGGAATGGAAACTGAGAACAAGTCCCAAATTCTTTCCTAAAAGAAAACCAACCATCCTTAGCTAACTAGAAACCTCTGAATAAAACTGTGAGAAAAGAGACAATATTCCTGGACTTCCAGTAAAAAAAGTTTAATCATGTTGTAGAGGCTGCTGCTGAAGCTAAGCCAGGACAAGGTAAAAGTGGCGATGAAGCTCTGGCATAGGATTGTAGCCAAGGGTGATCCCAGCCGGGGCAGCGTCCTCACTGACCTAGGCACAGTCCTGCAGCACCTAAGCAAGTACTCAGAGGCAGAGGTGGCTGCTTGTAGTAGGGCCCAGACATGGCAAAGTAATGAACCAGGCCCAGGGTACAGCCAGGGAATCCCATCAGGAGCCGCAAGAGATGAGGCTGAAGATGCTGCTGCAGCTTTGGTCTGAGGTCAGGAGATGAGGCCAGAGACAGGGTTAGACAGAGACAGACCTACAGCACAGCTCACAAAGATGATGAGTGGCCCAGGCTGAGCTTAAATGGAGCCCCTGGGCAGAGGATGTGGGTGGGATTCCTAGGTGAGACCAGGCCAATTAAGGCCTATTGGTGCCATCAAGACCCTGACAGTTTTGCTTAATGAACAGACGCCCTCCACATGGGGCAGGATCATCCACACAAGGAGTTTATGTGTAATTGCCCTGCTGCTCTAGATGGCCCTGAGTGGCAGCCTTTGCTTACGTGCTCCTTTAACATCTGTCTGCCTGCACGCATGATGGGGAACATGTGTTCACATCCCTCAGGAGAGGTTTAGAACCATCTAGGCAACAGCATTAGAGGGGAAAAAAAAGCAACTACAAAGAAAATAAAAGGGTAAACTCCACCAATTCCCTCAAACTACATTAAAAATAGTGCAAATACATTTCCATTTCTCCTGAAGAATTAAAAAAAAAAGGGGTATGTAATGGGAATACCTCTTACTGTCATGCATAACATGGAGGATGTAAGCCCAGAAGAGGCTCAGACACTCATAAGGCTTAGGGAAACACTCACAGTTACAGCAGGCATGATTTTAAAAGACAGCACGTAATTTGTGAACCCTCATGGTCAAGGACAGGTGGCAACAGCTAAACACCTTGGAAGGAGGAATACAGTAATCTCTGGGTGGCTTAGCCCCTAATTGTCCATGATAGCATTTCTTGGCCTTTTCTCCCTAAAGTCTTCAATTGTGGCCACCCTGAGCACTGGGGACAAAAGTCAGTTCTCTCTGCCTTGGCAATTCCCATGTTAAGGGAGTGCTTTTTGTCCCAGCATTCTAAAAGGTGCTGCAGGATCAAGAAATAAATTGTATTTTCTGTCCAGAGGAAGGAGTTGTGCAGAGAGAAGAGAGCATGGAACCAGGCAGGCAGCCGGGTACAGTGAGAGCAGAGAGGGCAAAGGCAGCACAGGGGCTCGTAAATATGTTTTGCATTTACTTTGGAATGGCAAAGACACATCCTTGTAAGAGCAAAACCATACAGGTTCCTTTATTATTTTCAGTGCAATGAAATTAGCTGGGGTGGAGGGGGAAGTGGGGTAAACAGCAGACAGGAACAACAGGGATGGAGGGTCTGTACCATGAGGGTGCCCTGTACCATGAGACTGTACAGACCCCAGTCCCAAACCTGCCAAGCTGGCTGATGTCCTGGGAGCTCAGTGTGGCCAGACAAACTGGGGGTCTGTCCTCACAGCTGCAGCAGCCCCACTGGTGCCTGGATGGAGGCCTGGCAGCAGGGCCCCTTTGGCTCACTGCAGGAAGCTGCCTGGAGCCTCCAGCTCCTGCTTCACAGCATTGGGACCCCATAAAGCCCCATGCCTCTCCCTGCCCCTTCCCTGGTCCACTCTGTTCCCCTCCCTGGCACTGAGAGCAATGAGAGCCTGTGCTCGCCCCATCCATATGCCCCTTGGGATTGGAAGGAAGCAGCATGGTGACTGCCATGCCCATAGGCACGTTGGTCACTTATTCCCATACGGCATTTAGTGATTTATATATTTGATGTAGGAGCCTTTGCGTGTTCCCCCCACCCCTCGTCTCCTTTCACCATCTGTCAGTTCGTTGAGAAATCTGTTCCAGCTGACCTCGAGCTGGCCAGCGCTTCCCTCTTCCCTGCATCCTGCCATGGGCTCCTCCAGACGTTTCCAGCTCAGCTCATGGGCTTTTAGCTGACTATGCAAATGTCACCCAGCCAGCTGGTGTCTGCCTCCCAGAAACACATGTTCAAAGGCCCCCTGGACAGCCAGGGGGGAGAGAGGGCAGGTCCCTGTGCCCCGGCCCAGGGGCTGCGCACAGAAAGTTACTTAGCCAGGAATTATTCAACAAACAGATGGGAGGAGGGAAGGAAGGTCGGGGAACACAGAAAATAAGAGCGTGGTGCATCTATGTCAGCATGTGAGTGTATGGAGGTCCCAGGCAAGTGTGTGGGAAGTGCAAATGAAATCACTGTGTGAGGATGGGTGGTGGTGGAAGGGGTGTGTGGGAGAGATGTACAGATCACGGAAGGATGTTGCTGATAGTTTTATGGCCTCCTCCTCCTAATGACATCTACTGCAGCATGCAAAAGGAGCTCTAATAGAACAGCACAAAGGAAATGCAGCTGTCAGAGGGTCAAACAGCAGGCCCATGAAAACAGCCACCCAAGAGCATTACTAAAGCAAGGCAAGGCCTGGAGAGCTCATGTCTTCTTCAAGATCTGTGATTCCTCTCTAGTATCTAATGCATGACTACCCACCTAAGCTCTCTAGGCCTCCATTGAGGAAGAGTGTGGAAATGCCAAAACTGGAGCTGAGGATCTGGGGAGGGATTTGGGACTGAACCAAGGAGAGGAGAGAGTAGAGGAGTATTTGCCACAGCACCCCACCACAGCTGGTAACACTGTAGGACACACATGCCCAGCCAGAAGGCCATGCACATGCAGCCACACATCTCATCTGGGTATCTTGGAAGGACACAGACTGTGACACAGTCATTTCCTGAAGTGCTGTCAAGGAACAGGATTGGTGATGCCTGCTAGGTCTTCCCCATGAATGAAGTGAGAGGAAGGCTTGTAGAGAAAAGGCCAAAGCACCCACAGTTCCATTTATGGACCACCTCAGCCATTTATGGACATCCTCAGAAGCTCTGCACCCAAAGGCTAATACAGCCTTAGTTTCTCAGGCAGAAAGGAAAGGTTGGGTGTTTCCGTGTAGTTGCACTGGCCTTGGACACTCTCTCCACTAAGTTGAGAAACTCCTTTCCTGTACCTCTTTCCGATGCTTTCCCTCATCTAACTTCAAGTGTCTGGGTATTTACTTCTGGGTACTTACTGGTAAGGGGGATGCCAAGTCACATTTAGCCTTCTGTAGGCTAAATAAAAATCAAGACATTTGCACTTTAAATTTAACAAGATTCTTCCTCATAATTGCAGTTAAAACTAACAGAAGCCAAGGTACCTCTCCCCAACCTAAATTTCTCCTGTCACTACTACTGCTCTGGCCCTCTGATAAGGACCCCTTGGGCTCCCTGGGAGGAGGCAGGATGGCAGCTCCAGATGTAGCTGACAGATGATGCTCTTCCTGGCCATAGGCAAGAACTGTGAAAGGGTGAGCTGCCAGGAGCAGCTTTAGGAAGAAATGCAGAGTGCATGTGCAAGGGAACCCATGAGGTTACAGCATCAATACAGAGTATAGGAGAGCTGCTGGACGTTGGAGACATCTCCTTTGTATCCTGACCACGGGTGACAATGCAGCCTGTCCCTGAGGTCAACGTTAATGGTAGAGAAAATGTATACTGTATGAAACAAACCCAGGCAGTAACACTTGCTCCTTTCCACTGAGATTAACGGGACACCAATAAAGGTAAAATGAGCTGAGTTTGTTCTCCAAAACAGCCTTGAAACCTAGGGTAAAGAGACCAGCTATTCAAGGATGAATGGACTGTTTCTGCTTGTATCTGTGTTCATCTCATCTGGATTTAGAGTAGTTCCCAGATTATCCCCAGATTTTAAAAAGACCAAAGTGGAATATATAAATGAAAACTGCCATTCCTTAGATGTGTGTTTGATGTGGTTGGGTTCAGCACAAGAAATAAAAAGGGTGCTGGGTTTTTTTACTGAAGTAGAAATCTGGGTTATATTTGCCCAAGGCTCAACAGAGGAAAAGTTAGGGGAAATCACAGGGCAGATCAGCAGACTATATGATCATAGAACCAAATCACATGTGCTAGATTCTGTGTCATTGGCCTTGGTCATCCAAGAGATTATGGTGGAGGTACCTGACAGGCTTAATTCCTTTGGGATCAGGGGCTTGGGCTAAAGGGAGCAAGGCAGCCCTGTATTGGGTGATGCAGTCTTCAGAGCAGAGACTTGTGAGTGCATGCTTTGGGCACTGTAAGCTGAATGTCCCTGGGCAGTCTGAGGCTGAGAGAGAAGATCTTAATCACCAACCTGCTGTAGCCTCTCTGGGGCCTTCAACCCAACCTCCATGGCAAGCACAGCAGAAGTACACCATGACAAGCTGCCAGGAGCATGAGATAAATAGGCCTACCAGCTTGGTCCAAAGGGCCATCTAACCCACTGGTTGTAAGGGTGACCAATGTCTTGCACTTTCATGTGGAAGAAAGAGACTGCATTCCACTTCTTCCAAGGCCCAACAAACATCAGCTAAGCACAGCATGAAGCCAAAAAGAGCACAATTTACCTGCATTCAATGCGCACTCATGTTTTTCTCACCATCTTTGATGGGATCTTAGTGCCTTATACTGGCAGTCCTCATCTGAACATCTGTAACATGTTGGTTGCTACATGGCTTTTCCCTGGTAACTCCAATATCCTGAGTTCAGAAGCCACCCATTAAACAGATCAAGAAAGAGGCCATAAGGCTGCATCTACACTAGTGAATTTACTAGAGCACAGCTCTAGCACTGGCAGCCTTTGAACAAAGGCACATTCCTGGCAGGGTGCTGGTCACCACCAGCTTGAGCTCTCTCAGGAACAGCCTGGCTGCAATTTTTGTGGGGGGAGCACAGGCAACACTCCATTCCCCAGAAGCAGAACAGAGAAAGCCTTGTGCTGTGGTGGGAGAGGTTTGGGACATTTCAGCGTGAGCCATGCCCTACAGCTTGCATTTGCTTGAATATACTTGTATAGGCATAACTGCAGAAGCCCATGGAAGGATACCAAAGGGAATCCATTTCAATGGGAAACTCAGAAACTGCAAACCAGTGGAGTGCCCTCCTGTGCTCAGGGCTGAGAACACACAAGGCAAGGGCCAGCACCTGGGCCCATAAATCCTCAGCCTAACCATAAGACCAGAACTTGAGCATCCAGTTTAACACAAACCCGGGGAGCTGTTCTCTCCTGGCTACCACCGAGCAGTACTGGCTTGGCCTCACCAGCAGCTCTGAGCCATGGTGTGAGGGAGCCGGCAGCCCTCCCACCATCCAGATGAGGTGGGGGGCTTCCCACCGGGCTCCCCCATCTTTGTGGGAAGTCTGCGAGGCACAGCGCGTGAGGAGGGGGAGCGGGCTGCGTCTCATCTCTCCTCTCCCTTTGTATGTACCTCCTGGTACGATTATTAAACGCAAATTACAAAAGATGTGACCCAAGCGATCTTTATTTCTTCTTTCACCGAACGGTGCCTGCAGGGTCCTGATTCTGAATTCCGTTTCAATTACCGATGCCATTTTAACACAAAGCGGCTTCTGTCTGCAATTACCGGCACTGACGGCGGCACAGAGGCAGCTCCGGTGGCAGAACACAAAGAGTGGCATCTTCCGCTGTTTAGAAACTTTCATTTGCCGTGATTAAAGGCAGCAGGCACGGGAGGTGTCTGTCTGCAGAGGCGCACTGTGCGGCACGCTCCTTCCCGGCACAGTCCCCGAGAAACCAGCCCTCAGCACTCACCTCCACAAATCACTCAGGAGGACTTCAAGTGATGTTCCAGCCGATATTATGTAGGCAAACTGACAGAGTTAACCCATCACGCTTTAGCTTTGCAAGGAAACTCTGCTTTTACTGCTGGTAAAGTCGAGCAGCCTGAGCTGCAGAGCAGAGCCGCTAGTACAGGCTGGGGCACGGGGTGATGCAAAGATGGGTGTTTGTCTTTCACACTGGCAAGCCAAAGCACTAGTGAAAAAATTACAAAATACACTTTATTTACTCACAGCTGAAATGCAGACTTCTGTGTACGAGGCTAGGAAGTCTGGCATATATTACTGCCACAAATTAACAGAGGAAGACATGAGGAATTCCACAGTCAAATAAAGTAGTAACAGGAGACATGCACATCTGCTGAAGTTGGCAATTACCTAAGAGGGGTGGACACCTGGAATCCATGGGGCTTGGACCCCACCTTGCATCTTGTTGCAAAACTATCAGCTCCACCTGAACAGTTTGGTTCTCAAGCAAAATTCACAGCAACTGCAGTTTGAGAGCTGAAGTCAGGCACAATGGAATTCAGAGTACATTTCTGTGCAGCAGCTGCACGTAGTTCCCTGTGGCTGTTTGTGAAAGCCGCTGCTGTGCCTCAAGCTGGGCAGTGCCTGCATGCTGACCCACTGGCAGCCACACATACTCCCAGAACACCCAGGCTCAGGGCAGGCAGGCAGACACCACCTCTCCTTTGCCCCATCGTCCAGGTTAGCTTTGCTGCTGTTTCTTCAGTATAGGCAGCTAAACCTTTGTGGTTCAGCCTCCTCTACAGGCTCATCTTCCTTGTGCATGAGCATCAAGTTTATTCTTATCTTTTAAGCCCCTTCCTTCCTTTCTGTCCAGCCTCCACCAATGACACCTGCTTTGTGTCCCCTCACTCCCATTCCCCACACAATCCATAACATACCAAACATTTTCCATGTGCTCTTTAATGCCACTGTTCTCAATGGAGCTTCCACAAGTCCCAGGAAGAAACTGATCGCAGGTGCTGCTGGATGGTGAGAGGTGTTGTTCACATTTAATTTGTTACCCAGTTTGTCTTTGCCTGTTCCTTGACAGGTAGTTTATTTTCCTTAGGAGGTGTTACTTCTCTCCCCTGTACATTGTTCGCACCTGAGTGTACAGCACCAAGCCCATGTGAGCGTGGCAGCGACACATGCAGTGTGAGTGGGCAGCTGGGGCAATGCTGTTTCCCCGGGAAGGCCGTGCTGCGGCTCAGCACTAAGGGATGGGTGTCTGGGTTGGTGCAGATTTGGAGGAAAAGCAGCCATGGAGGCCCCAGCTCTCAGAGGTGACACAGTACTTGGCCAGAGCTGCCAGCCTAGGCACAGAGGGACCCTTAGAAAGACACTGTCATCCCTCCCCTTTAAAGCCCTCCCAGAGCTTGCATGGATGGAAAAAGTTTTGAGACTCTCAGCCACAAAATACAACTTAAATAGGTGGTGTGTAGGTCAGGCAAGTGTTTTGCACCCCTTTGCTGCACAAGCCCCATTTTCCAACAGTCCCTTTGGGCTGCATGGCCCCACAGAGAGTGAAACAAGGATGTTGAATCCCACAACTCCAAATGACAGCGCTGGAAAGGTCTCTGCTCCAGCAGTGGCTGGTGTCCAACTCCATCTGGATAGCCCAATCCCAACCTCTGGCAGGGCAGCCCGTTTCGCATGGGCTCAGCCAAGCCACTGTCCCCAGCAGGCGGCAGAGGGTGAGGAGAGGGCAATTTACAGCCGTGGTTATTGAGTGGTGTGTGAGTCGTTTGTCACGCTGAGCCCTGGCACCTTGTTCTACCTGTGTTGTGCGTGTTTTATTGGTGTTGAGCAGAGGGAGGCCGGAGCAGAGGGGAGTCTGGGAGGAAAGGCACTCAAGTGAAAAATGAACCAAGCCAAACAGGATTGAGAGAGAGAGAGAGAGAGACATGTAGGGGAAGAGGGTGAAGGGGCCAGATTATAAAACACAAGACAAATGTCCCCACTGGTAGCAGGGTTAGGGAGAGAGGGAGCGGAAAGAAATGAGGGGGAGCAGGGGAGGAAAGAGAGAATGAAGACACTGCCTCGTGGCCAACACTGTCCTAGCGGGATCAGGGATGCACTTGTAGTCAGAAAAATAATTCTCAGTTTAACAAAGCAAGAAGAGGGGGCAGGAATGGAGGAAAGCTACAGATCCAAACAGAAAGTGCCCCAGGGTGTCCAATCTGCTGGGTTTAAAATAAAAATCATTTTGCCTCATCCCCCTCCTTCCTCCACTGGGGAGCTGGCTCCTTCCCTGTCCCCCCAGTCACCACCACCAAAAGGAACAGGACCGGGGAGAGAGCAGAAGGTCTGTTTAGAATTTCACATCCCTTCCATCCTGCTCCCTCAGTGCTAAACTTTCAAGACAAAAATCATAAAACGAGGTGCTTTGTTGGTGAGGCAGATTCAGAGATCTTCCTGTTAGGAACAAGAAAGGGAAAAGAGAGACAGAGTGAGACAGAGAGATAGATAGATGGAGGGCTGGCTTTGTGCTTGCAACAAGCCACTAAAGGTGCATTTTTAATTAAATTTATACAAAATGTGTCAGTTTTATCTCTATGTTTCAAACCTGACTCTTTTCTATCAAAGTAAAGTATTGATCTTCACTGCCCCGAAGCTACCTGACTGAATTAAACAGAATAAATAGAAGAAGGACTGAAAGGGCTTAGAAACAACTGCAGCGAGGCGAATGTTTAATGGCTCCACAGTCATTTGCTGCAATTAAAAAACAAAACCGTTTAGAGGGGCTGTTAACACCTTGAAGTCTGAAAATCCTCACTTCAAAAAAGCCCCAAAACAGCTTCCAGGCAAAACATTTTAATTGCCATAAATACTTCCAACCTCAGCCATCACTGGTGCGTGTGCACGTTGTACAGATAGACAAACAGATCCCTGGGCCCAACAGGGCAGAACCTGCTCAGCTGGTGAGATATAGTTATGCTCTATATGGCACAGAGACACCTCTAGCCAAGGAAAAGCATGTATCCACTATGAACCAGACATATATCTGCTTTATGTAAGCAAAAAACCTGTTTATCTGAGAAGTTAAGGATGAATGTTTCAGAACCACACAAGCATTCGAGGGCCATATGCCTAATGTGGCATCGCCTATACTGAACAACATTCTCCAAACTAATCCAAGTAGGCATCTTACAGAGCTTTCTCTCTGCCTGCCTCATGCCACAAGGAGCTGTCACAGATAGTGCCATAACCAGTCCCACTTGAGTAAAAACTGTGTTGGGGCTGGGGTACCCTGTGACAAGAGCCTACAGCCTCTGGAACAGGCAGGCCCCACAATTTACTTAAAGGCTCTTGGCCATCAAGTGACTTAAAAATACAACAAACCAACCAACGAACCTCCTCTCCCCGCTTCCCCAGTTGCTTAATCTTAAGGCAATGTGGTACTGTGTGACTTTCCAAATCCTGTCTGAATGGCCCATGCATCTCTCAGCATGGAGATTTCCCATCCCTGTTTTGTGGTCATCTGCTGAACTCAGCAGAACTTGATTTTGGGAACTCTATAGAGAGAGACATCAGTAGGCTGAAGAGCCCTATTGGCTTCAGACTTCCAGAGTTTGCACTGGAAAATAGTTGGGCACATTCACAACTTATCTCTTGCTGGCTATTTCTGGGACAAGGAGAGCAGCCTTATCACAGGAAGCTGTTTTTGCAGGAGATGATTACAGTTTATCTCAGCAGGGCTACTACCAGGTGGCCAGTGCCCTGTGCTGCTCTTGGGGAAGATGTTTTGTATAGAGACTGTGAAGTTTTACTTCGTGCTTATGAAAATCTGGACAATCTATAGCCTGAAACCAACTTTTGGTTGAAAATCAAAATTAACAAGTATATTGGTCTTGTGCATCAATTCATTTAGCAACGTTATGTGGCTGTGACACTGGACAGATGCTTTGAGGGGCTGGATTCAGTCCCTAAGCTGTGTCACTGTCTCATCATGGGACCCTGGAGAACTTGCATTATCATCCCACAGTTCTGGTCCCTGTGTATGAAATGAAGATCATCCAATCCCCTTCATAAAGAGACAGACAGGGTCTTAAGTCTTGGGCACCATGGGTTTGAAAGCCATGAAAATGAATAAAGGTGTCCATGGGGCATAGAGCAATACAGAGGGGCAATAGTAGAGATGGCTTTAAAAGAGCCCGCTCAGATCCCTAAAGAGGATTTACAGCACTCAGTGCTGTAAAAAGTCCAGGGTGCTTTTTGTCCCTGTGGGTTAGATGGGATTTGCTATCTGGACTAGCTTTTAGAAAGCTCAGCTATAGCTACAATAGCCTAAACTATTGTCATCCATTTATTTACCAGGTTGATTCACCAGGCCATACAGCCATCTGTACATACAACCCCACAGGCCACAGGGAGTCACAAGCTTAGCTCTAGTTTGGCTTTGGAGCAAAAAGAACTGAGAAGGTTGCTTGACTTGGAACAAATTAGTTCGCAATTTCCCAAGGCACTTTTCTGGCTTTGTGAGTAGTTCTTCTGATTGGAGTAACGAGCAGAGAAAGACTTCAGCCCATCACATGGACTCCGAGTCCATCTCTTTTGGCTGATTCAAAATATCCCACAACACAAAAAATGGTGCCCCTCATCATTTCAGGGCAAAAACCACCCTGAGAATTTTCCTTATTTTGGTCTTAAAGAGGAACGGTTTTTGTTGAAGGAGAAGGGTCAGGTAAGAAAAGCTCTGATCAGTTATTAGTGTCAGTTCAGGCAAGTGAACCCTGCATTTGCTCATCTTTCAAACATTTTGTTCAACATTACATAATGATGAAGATATTTTCTGTAAATAACAGGACATTTCACATGGAAGCAGCAGCACAAATGTCATCATACACAATTCTTGCCTGTGATTGTTACAGAATCACATGTTTCTAAAGGATCTGTGAAGCCATGCACAATGAGTTTGTATTGGGGCAGCTCCCTCACCCACATCTGAACTGCAGGTTAACGCTCATCTCAGTCAGCTGCAATACTCACAAGCAACAGAAGTGTGGAGACAGAAGCCAGCATGGCTTTGCTTGACAGAATTTCAGAGCTACACTCTCCCTCGAGCATCAGGAAGCTCTGCCCTATACCCTTGCTGGGCCCGCAGCCTCTCAGGGGTGAAACAGCCCTATAAATCTGAGCCAGGTGCCATATTCTGTAGCAGAGGGTACATACGCATTCAGTCAACCTGCAACTTGTGCATCTGAAATGAAGTGTTTGGGAACCCAAGAAAATGCCTTTTTAGCGCTAAGGTTGAATACTCCCGCCTGCTGCTTACGGCCGAGCTCCTGCTGCTGCACTTCAGGGCCTTTTGCTTTGTTACGGACCCCTGATTAACACTTTCTAAGCATTTCAGCCCACACTCCAGTCACTTCGCAGATTGCAATGAATGCAGATTTGAGTTTATGGGTTCATAAAAGTGTGAATTAGCACAACAATTTTCTCCCAGCCTATTTGCAGAGCCCCTCCTTGAGTGACCTGTCCCGTCAGACAACACAAATATTTTAGCTCAAGCAAACTGCCTGGCGAGGCATTTTTAATAGACTAGAATGAGATCTGTGGCCCCAGGAAGCAATGTCTGTGGGAGCACAAAACAGGAGCATCACTGTGAAGACCAGCACTTGCATCTTTTGACAGCCCTATAAAGCACTGAGAAACAAATTCCTCTAGCCCCTGTAGGAACTGCAGGGATCACAGCAGCCCTGACAGTGCCACTTGTACAGGCCCTGAGCCTGGCATTGCTATTGCCACCCATGGTAAGCACAGAGAGGGCAGCATCTCTGCCTTGCCTGTTTTGCATCAGATACAGAGACCCCAAAATGAGCACCTCACAGTGCCCCACTGCTGTGTTTCTCCTCACAACACATGTGCCTTAATCTCTTCCAGCCTCTACTCTGACATCCCATATCTTTGGGCTGTGGAAAACACTGTCACCCAGTAATCTGCTTCTTTTCCTGCTCTCTCCATATCACTGGTGTGATCAGTCCTATCTCTGCATGGAGGAGGGGCTGGCTGACCAAATTTCTTTAATTAAAAGGATCAGGTTTATTGCAGATAAGCAGGCAGGATTAAAATAGACAGAAAGAATAGACAAGGGGCAGCTGTCAGCACTCCAGCTGATCCAGTGTGATTATTAATAACGATAAGCAGGAGAAGAGGGCTAATAAAAGGATAATGAAGTGGTCCTGAAAGTGACAGGAGATTGAGCCTGATAAGAGGGCCCATGGCCCGGAGCTGTTCTGGCCCCAGTGAGGTCTCCGCAGAGCAACCTGCTGGGGCAGACTCAGGTAGCAGGACAGTAGGTGGAAAGGTTCCATCTCTCCAGGGACCATGGCAGAGAGATTAATGGGCTCAGGAGCTCTGGACATCCGTGTCACACAGCATTCATGACTGAATCAGTCAATCAGGATGCTTCCCAGGCTGTGACTCCAAGGAGTGCAGGTCATCCCCCTGGATAAAGAACGGTCCTGGGAGGGCTGGTCTCACCATGGCAGCCAACTGTGGATCCCTCGTGTGCCCTGCCTTGGCCTTCACTCAGTACTGCACTGTCCCAGCAGAGCCCCGGACTGGGATGCCACATTTCAAAAAGAAGTGCAAGAAGCTGCTGAGGTGTGGGGGCAGTTGCTGGGAGAGCACAGAAGCAGCATGGGGCAGCTTTGCCCTCTCTGGGGGATCACCCACCACTCCAGTTTCTCCTGGCTCTGTCAGCTCTCCAGGCCAGGAGAGTGTCCCATATCTCAAGCAGTTGTCCAAAAAGGTAGAAGGATGTGGCTGCAGAAAGAGCAGCCTGTGGAGGGTTGGCACTGGGTGATCTTTCACAAGGGAAAGCTCACATGCAGATCATGAAGCACAGAGACTTCTGCAACCTGGAAACAATACTGTGCACCCACCTGTACTAGCTGGATACAGCTCTTGGCAGTGGTTTGGGTCAGTCAAGGGGAAATACGGTGTGGGAAGTTATCTCCCAGGAGCCATTAAACAGATAACGAAGTCCCACCTAACAGCAAATACAAGCTCCAACCTCTCTGTCAAGGAGAGGATCAAATCATCTGTAGAGATGCAGTGGAAAAGAAGGGAGACGGAGATTGAGGACTCAACCTCACAGCAAGCCACAGAACAAGTCAGGTGGCTGGAGAAGGGAGGACTCAGTCAGGGAATGCTGTGGGACAAACTGGATTAGTTTCCAATCAAATTGGTCTCTTTTCCATCCAAACATCCCCCTCTCCCTCCCAAGTCTAGAGCATGTCTCCTTCAGAGGGAGAACTGCTCTGACCTGGGCTGCGCCATCCCACGCAGGCCAGCAGGCAGGCAGGCAGGGGCTGGGTGTGTGTTCTGCAGCCATGCTGCCCCACGATCAGTCCCAGCAGCAGCGCGCCAGGCCCGGGAGAGGGGCTGGGAATCCAGGCCCTGGCTCACGCTGCCTGGCGCTGCGCCCCCGCCACTCCGGGTCACCGCGGCAGATGCTGGGAGCATATGCCATGAATTAATTCCACTTTTCATGAGATGCTTTGGAGAGAGGAACGGCAGTGCCTTTCCAACTTATTAACATAGCAGCTCCCCCGCCCCACCCATCACTTTGTCACACTTAATAAAACAGCCAGGCAGAGCCCCTTTAAAAAGTTCTTTAATGGAAAGTTGCTGGGTCTGGCTTTTTTTCAGCTTTTATTTCCTACCTTTTTTTCCAGTGCTGCCCAGGCTGTCTCAGCCCCAATATTCCCTAGTCACTGATAAACTGCACTCTATTAAGGCATCTCCATAAAGAAAGTCTATAAATATCACAGGTATTACTACAAGCAAAACCAGAGATTCCTAAAACTGATAGGACCTAGGCTTAATTTTTCCTTTATGCCCTTCTTTTACTTTATCTGTGATGAGGCTTGCCATTTGCCCAGCATTGCTCTACTGAGGTCTGAGTCTCCCAGAGGCTATCTGCAGGTAGATATTTACACCCATCCAGAATCCCAGCAAGTCCCTGGATAGACACCCCAGATCAGCTCACTGAGCTGAACATGCTGCTGATACACACATTGACAGGATTGCAGTGCTTCCTCAGCAATGTATGAACAGAGCAAAACAATTGACATGAAGATAGAAAATACTTGCCAGGTATACGAAAGCTTTATTGGAATTGGGAACTTGAGGTTCTTTGTTTCTAACCCTGATTCCGCCAAAGATTCATTATGTGGCCCTGGGCACAACACTGCACCTTGCTTTAGCCCTCTATGATACAGGGTCTGTGGAGACCAACAAGGGATTACTGTCTATACCTCAGCCAGGCACAGCCAGAGGGCTGATCCGAGTTCCTAGGAACTGAATGCACTGTTTTGAAAACTGCTCTCGCTACCTCACCTGAGGCTCAACCAGAGCTACACCTTTGCAGTCTACAAGAAAAAGTGACACCTGCTGTTTCCTCCTCTGCGTGCTCTTTCCATGGGGCTTGTCAGAAATGCAGTTTCCTGAGGCACCTTTGTCACAGCCAGTACACACTGGTGCACCAGTGAGCCAAGAGCTGGCTTGGGCATGCAAAAACAGCTCGTAATTTCTTTTTAGCAAGGACAGTACAGGTGTGTGTTCTCCTCTGACAGTATCGGGACTTGAGAAAGTCTCAGGTCTCAGTCATCCTCCCAGCACTGCAACCAAAGCAGAACTGTGGAAGGAAGGTGGGTGGGAACAGCTTGCTGGAGAAAAACCAAAAGCCAGACACCCACCTCCCCTCCTCCAACTGGGGAAGGAGTTGACAAGACGTGGAAACAAGTCTCAGTCTACTAAGTTTATTGAAGGAAATTAAAGAGACAACTTGATCACAGTGCACATAAATACTGAAGCAAGGAGAAAATACCTGACAGCATTGGAAAGGTGAAAGCAAGCAGTCTCAGGGAACAGAAGACGAAACTCAAAAACTGAGTCTAGAAATAAAGCAGATTTTAAACCATACGGGACATTATCTATTGAAAACTAACAACGAGTGAGTTTCAAATACACTGCCTGCCTTTCTAAAAGACAGGCAAAGCTCAGCCACATCTCACTGGACTCTGCCACAGCCTATATTATAATACCTCAGACTAAATGATCAAAGCTACCTCTGCTTGCCTTAAAATAGATGAGGCTGTCACTTTTTTCAAGCCCTTCTCTCAAACTCTGCCTGGATATTTGCTGGGCTCCCAAGGTCCCAGACTGGGCACAGGCCTGACCCACACACACCTCCCTCCCACCCCACAGTATCCCTGCCCAGGGCCCCCAGTCAGAACAGGGCGGTCAACAGCACTTGTTTTTTTTCCTCTCAGACTGGCTTGTTGGGTTTCTCTGATTTACTAAAGTATTTTTGCTTGCTGAATTTAATTTTTTTTCCTGGAATGTAAGAAGCATTCTAAATTCTCTTTGGCCAAGAACCATAGGTATCACAGAAAAATAGATGTTAGCTCAGCTGGGAAGTTTCTGCTCATACCAAAACAGGCTTCTTGGCTCAGAGACTTTTGGATTATTCTCTATACACTGGCCTCCCTTCTGTCCCACCTCGTTTTCTCGTTATAGGAGAGATTTATTGGTTGTAAAAAGCTTAGTGTGTCCTTAAGAAAGAAAAGCCTCCATTTATTTTTGTGGCCCCAGACTGGGACCCAACTGCTTCTCTCTTGTTGGTAAAGTTGTTCAGCTTATCAACTCTGATCTGAAATTCTGCAGAGTACTGAATTCACAGTGAGTTATTTGATCTGTCCTGCTGTCACAAAAATGGGAATGCAAGGCTCTATTAGACTGACCAAACAAGTGAAGAGGAGCAGCAAGCTTCCTCCCAGCATCTGCACCAGTCCCTCTCCCTGCAGAAGTATACAGCAAGATTCTCCAATGGGATGAGGCTTTGAAGGACATTGGCTTAGGAAGTAATGTTACTGTTTCCTGCAAATAATGACCACAGTTCTACAGGGACAAGGTATTAAGAGCTAAATGGGTTTTTCTTTAGATGAAAATAAGAGTGGGTCACTTGGTTCCAAGGAGACACCCACCAGGGAGTTAGCTTGTTTGAGAGCATCAGGCTCCATTCTTCCACACGCATGGAATAAACAGTATTTTCTTTGCAAACTACCTATTGCCTGAAGCAATCTCCATTCAGGCTGTGGTTTCAAGTGATTGCAAAAGCTAAGTGGGGTTACGCCTGGTCAGAATTTAGCTGGGAAACCTCAGGGTAAAAAGAGGTGCTATAAGAAGAGGTGTTGGCAGTTTAATAGGTGATGCTGTTTCCTGAGTCAATACAGAGGTAATGTTCCAGCAGGGAAAGGCTGACGGCTGTTGGATGAAATGTAAACTGGATATCCTGACAACTTGTGATGTCTGTGATGAGGAAGATGGTAACCCTGACGTCCTAGGAAAACAAGTTGTATCAGCCTCAGTTTCTCTGATAGCCATCACTGCAAACCACACTCCACTGGAAGATGGTCTACTCCAGAGAGGTTGTATTTCCATAGAGGAAAGAGCAATCATTACAGTTATTTGTAAAGCTGCTTATTGAGGTGGAGCAACTTTCCATAAGTTAATATTTTATCATGTTTAGAATTCTCCATCTCTTTTGAGAACAGAGATTCTTATTACAAAATACCCCAAACTTCTCCCAAGACAGTTTTTCTGTGAAGTCAACTTCTATTTATTTTCATGTCTGAAACAAGTTCTCAAATACAAACAAGTTAATAGAAAATTAAAGTGCTAAACTATTTACAGGGGATACATGTATGAGATGTCTGATGTGCCAGTGCTCTATGGCACACTGAGGTGGTCCTCTCTCTCAGACTTTTCCAGGTCCCACTCAGTCACTAGTTCTGAGGACACCTCTGTGAAGAGATGGTCCCAATTCCAGCTGACATCATCCTACCAAGAGGAAAAAGACAAACATGCTGAAATGTTACTGGTGACACCCAAAGTTCTCTGAACAATGCCAGATTGTTCAAGATGAACAGTGAAGAGAGAAACTAAACAGTAACTGTCCCAACTAGGGAAGTCTCCAATTCAGTTTGCTAGAACAGGAATACTAGCCAAAATGAAATGTGCATCCCTGCTACAATTTTAAAATGTTGCCAGAATTCTTCATGTTTCGAAATTCCATAAAGGACAGATTTTTTGATACTTGTTAATATTAGATACTCCCAGGCAGGGTGTAAAGAGGAGCCATAAAAATCTTCTATCCTTCTGCACTTCTGTTGATGCATGTGTAGTCAAAGCTGCAGAAATCCTTTCTTTCAAGTCCTGAGCTCCTGCCCACCCAGTTGTACTGAGGTGGTTTTGTCCTGCTTTAAAACCCCTCTGCCCAAACCCCATTTCTGCTGGGGAAATGAAACCTTTTACAACTTGGACAAGTTCCCTGTTCTCCACCTCACCAACAAATGTTTACTATTACAGTCTGAGACACAAGAAGCTTTTATTCTGTTGGTGTTTCCACAAAAGAAAGACTCACCTCTCGTAGTTCATGCTCTGGAGCCAAAACTTTGGTAAGGAGCTTCAGGTCTACCTCCCCATCCTATGAACACATACAGAGTCACAGTCTTACAGACATTAAGAAAGTGGACATCCTCATTTCATCAGGTAGGTCTTGCTGGAGATCAGCACATGTGCCTCATAAGGGTCATATACTTTGTCCAGACAACAGCAGGAGCCTCATCTGAGCAGCAGATACCATACCACACCACATTATTTACAGATACAAACAAACACGAAAGTCACACTGCAGAGAGGAACAGACTTACAGGCAGACTGCAAGTTGTTTGGATGATAATGCTGTGTACTTTGTACATCTGACTATCACTGTGGAGGATGATGGGCTCCCGGAAGGAGAGAGAGTCACACTGGTCAGCCCATAGCAACTTTCACTTACCAGAGTCTGAAAGGCAGCATACTTCATTAGATCTTTGTCCAGGTCTTGGTAGGTCAGCACTCGGTTCACCTGCACACTGCAACCAGAAAGGGTCAAATGACAAGCCTGGGTCAGCATGGAAGCACATGTGAGGAGAAGGGTGGCACGAACAGCAAGTCTGGTGACACCCATCTTGAGTGCCCACATCACCCACGTAGAGTCTTGAGACGGATGTACCCAGACAGAAGCACATCTCAGTCAGTGAATGAACAGTCATTGACAAATCTGTGTATCAGGTTGTACAAAAATAGAATGCAGAACAACCATGAAAGAAACAACCAACTCAGAGAAACCAGCATGCCAAAAAAAAGATCCACAGACTAGCTGCAAAGACCAGAAAGAAAAGAGAACTGTAGTGAGCCTTCAAACAGCCCCAGCACTGTAGCAAAGGAGGCTCCAAGCGCAACACATATAAGCTACAGAACAGAAGGGACTCAGTGATTTTCATGTCTGTGTCAGAGGTATCGAATATGATTTCTTAAAATGTAGCATTCCAAGAGAAACATGGTGTAGGGAGATGATATACTCTTGTGCCACACTTGCCTTCACAGGTGACGAAATGCTGTAGAAAATACCTATATTAATTGAATTTGCTTGAGTTTGTCCATGAAAATCACTTGTCTTTTCTATTGCAGGAAAACTATGAATACAGGAGGATGAGACATCTTTATTAAAAAAAAAACAACAAAAAAAAAAAGAGAAAAAGAAATGAGCTCTAGTGAGAGAGACAGTAATTCTAAACTTACTACTATAGTGTCAATTATTTTTGTTAACAGCTATATAATTACAATGATTACTCCACACTTTTGAGAGAGGCATCTGTGGTCAGGAGTAAGATATCCTACCCCTCCAAATAAGAGTCAACAGAAATCTTAGTCTGCAATCTTGGCAACAGGTCCAACAGAACAGACTTTCCCTCATATGTTTAAGACAAAACCCCAAAAACTTCCATTTTTTTAAAATTTTCTGCTCTTGCTTGAGATAACCCCAACACTACTCTTACAGCACCTCCAAACAACAGGACTGTACTTTGCAAATTAACTACAGACTTGAGTAAGAAGGATATCCTGTGGAGGGCAAAGCAGCCAAAGGCCATGCATAACAAAAACGTGTGTGGTAATGCACGTGTATTGGAGGCATTTGAGGTTATATAGGCGACCTTAAAACAAGCAATCCCTCACTTTT
Source organism: Acropternis orthonyx (assembly GCA_035583155.1). Classification (NCBI taxonomy): domain Eukaryota; kingdom Metazoa; phylum Chordata; class Aves; order Passeriformes; family Rhinocryptidae; genus Acropternis; species Acropternis orthonyx. The sequence goes on along the minus strand of JAWWEU010000158.1, from coordinate 41,685,109 downwards.
GAGAGTTTGATTTTGCAACATTAAATGTTATTCTAATGTAGGTTTTTTATAAAGGGAGAGAATATGCAGTAATTGCTTTCTCTGCGTAATAGTAAACAAGAAGTTTGCACTGTTCAGCCTGGAGCCCTGCTGCCACAAAACAGCACCAAATCCTGCTGAATGGTCCTGCTGCTGACATCCAGAGAGCATAAGAAGGGTTTGATTTCACTAGCTAGTCTGCACTGCTGATGAGAGCAAGAGCACCTGGCAGTGCACTTACCTGGGGGGAGCTGCCACTTGCATGGCCAGATCTTCCTCCTGGACTTCCTCCAAGTCAGGGATCACAGGAATGTCTGCAACAAGAGAAAGCAGCAGCAGTAAGTGGGGAGTGTTGTTTTCTGCTCTCCTCTCACTGAAGACAAAGAGTCCCTTGCTTCATAGATATGAAGCAGCCTGTTTCTTACTAGAAGAAAACACAAGAGTTATTTAGCAATAATTAAAAATATATTGTTTAATATTAAAACAAGGTAATAAAACTTTGAAGCTTGGGGTCACGATATCTTCCAAGAGGAGCAGGTTAGTCCAGGTAAGACTCTGTAGGCCATGGATCATGCATTTGAACACAACCCTGAAGTTGAAAGAAGCCAGCTGCACTAAATCCTGCTGCCTACTTGCCATCCTCAGCTGCTAAGAATTTGCTTGTTATAAGGTATGTTACCATTTGCTCAGCCATCAGTCACCTAGCCTCTGTTAGAAATGAAACGTAGGGCAGAAACTGAGAGAAGCCATGTAAAACTACATGTTGAAGGAGCTGCTGGTGGGTCTCAGGCTATGCAGAGACCTATGACCTTTCTGATAGCTGAGAAAGGAAGTGCACGTGGTCTAGCAGATACAAACACTAGGGAAGATTCATCCAGTTGTATTGTCACAAACCTTTTCATGATATCCAGTGTGACCCTGGAATGGCTGATGGTCACTGGGTATTCCTAGCACAAGGAGTATGGCTACTCCAGCTAAAAAGGATACTAAAAATGAAAGAATTGAGGAGAGGAGGAAGAACTGAGTGTACACTGAATTCTGCTAAGGGAGTAAGGCTCTGAGAGCATTGCATGGTTGTAATTTTACAAGGTACTGTAAAAAGTTAGACAAAGTGAAAAAGGAGAGGAAGAGAAGGGAAAGTAAGTGGAGGCACAAAGCAAGAACAGAGTACACCAACACAGAGCATCTTTAAAGACTCAAGGCCACAAAGGCTCTCCAGAGACCCTGAATCCTCAGACCATGCAGAAGCTGGTGGTTTGGCTCAAGGAAGAGGTTTCACTTGCCCAGTGTGCAGGCAGAGCTGGCTCCTTCGGCGCTGGAGCAAGCAGGCTGCTCCCAGCTCTGCCAGCAGCGAGGCCATTGCAACTGCTGGATGGCAGCAGGCAGCTGAGCCTGGCTTTGCCCCCTTTTGCAGCCCAGGCTGAGATGAATATTCAGGAGCTGGAGAGCCATTCCCACCTATGGCGCTGAGGGCTCTGGGCAGGGTCTTCCTGAGAAGCCCCTTGTCCAGCCGCCTGTCAGCGCTGCGCAGGCTCTCAGCTCCCCTCCCTTGCTGAGCCACCATCGTGTCCCCCCACTCGCTGGCCAGGAGGCAGCCCTGGCCCAGCTGCAGCAGGGCATGGGTCAGGCCGGGCCTTGGTGTGGTGGCCGTCCGGAGCTGGCCACACAGTGGGATTTCTCGCTAATTGGCTGCCTGGTGGAAGGCTGAGCAGGATGGGGGCTGTCGCAAGAGCCTGGCCATGGCAAAAAGAGTGACAGCTTGGCCAGCCTCAGCAGAGCTCTGCCTTCTAGCTCCCCAGCCACCCAAGGAGCAGGTGCCTGTGAAGCAGCTCTCCAACTGCAAGCAAACTGCCCAAAGACATTTAAAGGGACACTGCAGCAACAATTCCCAGGCTGTCCCTGAGATGGAGGAGGCATGTGCTAGAAAGGCCTCACCTGTGCGTTGCTGGGCATTTGGGGCAGATCTCTCCTCCTCTGCTTGTAGGGAAAATACTTGGTAGAAGCTGCTATCCTGCTGGCTCTTCCCTGAAGGGGTTCCCAGCTCTTAAAGTAAAACTTGTAGCAAAATGTACTTATGGGACAAAAATATCACCATGGACAGACAGACCAACCTGTGGAGGCAGCTGGTAAAACCTGCTCACTGATAATGTGGGAGAAAGTCCCTGTATATAAGCAAAAAAGACCAAGGAGGGAACAGACTGGTGAGACTGGTCCAAGCCACGGAATGAAGCTCTGTGCAGACGTGCCCTGTTAAGTCCAGGCAAACTAGCATGGGAATGAGAAACCATGTAATTTCTGAGCTGATTTATCCTTTTCATCAGGAGACTATGAATCCTTCTCAGCAAACACAACTAAATTAAGAACTACCTGGGAACAGAGCTGTCTTCACCCACTGAGCACATTCCCTCTAGCAGGAGAAGGTCAGATCCTTATCCTCTTTTGACAGCAGAAATGTGGAAGGTGTTTGCAGCAAACTGAGTTTCTTCACTCAGTGCTCGTTTTAGCAACTGTTTCTGGCAGCCACTCTTCCCAGCAGCCTTTTGTTTTTGTTGATCTCTTTTTGCATTACAAGAAGCTGTAAACTTAGGGCCAGTTCACTTATGTACCTTCTATTTTGCAGCTTACTGAAGACTCCTGGGTTCTCCCATGCTGATTTTATCTCACTGCCACTGAATTCCATGGAGAGATCTCTAAGCCCCTTGTAGAGCCTGACCTCCACTCTGTATTTGCAAAATCCAGGCAATCATGTAGAAATTCTTTCCCAAAGAAATTCAAGGCTTCCATATTTTATAGACACTTTGAAAATACTTCACACAGAAGAGCTGCAAATGCTCTGGGGGTTCTTGTCAGCCCCTCCAACAAAGGCCACTGCATGCTTGTTCTTACTGCAAAGTGTGGATGCCTTGCCCATTTCTAGGCAGCAGCAGTGCCCTTTAGGACTGTCAAGCTAACAGGAAACAGAACAGAAAAGTCACAAATTTTAAGAAAATATCAGCTCCCTGGGATAACTGTTATCAGTGGCAAATCAGCCCTGAAATATTTGCATCTTTATTTCACTTGTTACTCATAATTACCTCTTCACTCTGCCAATTCCCACAGTGCCAGTTGCCTACAATCCCTCTCCCTTCTCTCTCTGTACAGTTTGCAAAGTGTCTCTGTTCTCACTTTATCACCAAGGACCCAACCTTTCCCCTCACTCAGTCTCCAGCCACCTAATTGTTTTTGTTGCTCTTCTTGGGACTCATCTTTTTTTCCTGCAAACTGTGGTAACAAGCCAAGTCATGGCACTATGGCAGCTGCAGGGGGAAGAAGCACACGGGCTATTGTGCTGCAAGAAAGTAGGGATATGCTGTACTTTTAATATTCCCATTAGCTGCAGTGAGGCTTTACATATAACATTAGCACATGAGAAATGCTCACAGGACCATGTCCTCCCACTCTCACACTGCATTTTTCCCCACTTTATGTGCTTTGCCCTGTGACCCCCGTTTTAACTCTCCTGTTCAATGTGAGAGCTTCAGATCATTTCCATAAACCTGTGGTTTTGGTGCTGAACCTTGACACATACTTTACTGGCCAGGTGCTCATGCCCATGTAGGAAAACTGTAGAAATGACTGCACAAAGACACACCAGGTCACTGCAAGTGAAGTGAATGGCGTGTGCAATGATGAGTGAGCACCAAATGCTAGCTGACAAATGCAAATATCCCACCCAGATGATGCTGAACAAGAGTGAACAAAGAACTAAATCAAACTGATTGTATTCATACAGAAGTTATGGTGGGTCAGGACACACCAATACCAAATGTTGGCTAACTGGGGCGTTAAGTCACTGCACCAAACTGATTGTCTCAGAACATCTAAGTCCCCACATGTAAGAATAATGTTTTTATTACAATAGTTAAACTGAGCTAGGTCTTACACAAGAAGAGCTTCATGAGTAAGTTATGGCAAAGCACCAATGACATAAGGCAGAAGCATGTAAATGGTAGGAAGAAAATATGGAGGGAAAAGACTGAGGGTGATCCATGCTGCATGGCGATAGTCAAATAGGCAAGGAATAGCAGTTCTTTAAGTCATAAAGGAAGGACGTCTTTATGTGCTCATATTAAAGTATATGCAGTAACCATCATCTTTTTTACCACTTAGCAAATACCTTACTGAACAGGTGAAGAAGACAACCACAGAATGCAACAAGGAGATGGGAGAACCTGCACCAACCTAACACCCAGCTACTCCTGCAAGTTGGGAAATTGCACTTCCCCTCCCAAGCAGGGTTGATTTTTGGTTTAGTAGCAACACCTGCAGGCTGGATCTCTTAAAATCCTACAAACTCACAGAGAGACCTGGTCCTTGTCCCAAAGAACTAAATTCTCTGTTAGATACAAGACAGCATAAATGGGGACAGACAGAATCTGTTCCAAGTCAGGCAATAAATCAGTTGCAAAGATGGATCTAGAAACCATGTTCCTGGTCAGGCCTGCAGTAAGTCAGCAGTGTGGTTGCTGCTTCCTTCCTGAGCTCCAGAGTCGACATCCTGACACCCAGATAAAACCAGGCTTTATCTCACATTGTCTGATTCACTTCACCCAACTGGGTGAGTGTTTCAAAGACCAATTCAGAATGGACACTCTAGTGATGGGGACTGTGCAGCTCTCCCTGTCCACACAGCACCGTATCAAGAGAACACAAAGAGGGTAGTGGCTTCTGGAGCTGGCAGTCCCCCATCACTATGCAAGTAAAAGAATTAAGCTAACTTTAGTTTAAGTTGCTTGCTCATAAAATGTAAAACTGAAATAATTACAGTATCTCTGCTGCTCCAAAACTTTGTTTTACTGAATGCTGTTACCTTCTGCATCACGTTTGGGGAATTTTAAACAGGCAAATGGAAGGTCTGATTGAAGATGAAGTTAAGTGAAAGAAATTGGTCTCATTTAGCACATGACAGGATTCATCTGTGTTCCCAAGTCCACTGAGGTAGCATCATGGACGTTTCATATTCATGAGCTGCTGCGACACTGTGTCCCCTCATTTACAAAGCACCGTGTTCAGCAAATTCTGTCCCTGTGGACACTCTGTGCATTTCATGGTCTTGTCAGAGACACATCAAACACTTCAGTAACCAAACACCAGAAAATGGCTTTAATTAGTGCCTCTCAATGCAATAAATAATTTTTCTCTGTAAGTGGAAAAATGGAGAATTAAAAAAAAAAAAAAAAGAGAAGAAAAGAAAAAAGTGGAAAGCAACAGGCAAAAAAATCTTCAAAAAAACATAAAGAACAAGGGACACATACAGCTTCTGCTGAACACACAAACAAGCTTGAAGCCTCTTGGAAGCTTTCTCAGGAGAGCAGCAGGCAATTGGAGAGGATAAAGAACACTTCTTTGGATGCTTGGACATTAATTTCATAAGGATGCCTTTCCCTGACTGAAATTGCCCTACCAGTAGGCCAACACAGAACAGCGTACCTGCCTGATCAGCCAGCAGGCAGATGAAAACAGCCACAGCTACCAGGGCACTGCCTAAAAACCTGAGACAAGCAGAAGATAACCTGTGTGTCCCATGTCCCAAATCATCCTTCTCAGAAGAGAATGGTAACAGCACAGTCTGGCCAAGCTGATGGGAGAAGTCACCCTGTGAGCAGGTGCCAGAAGATTCACAGGATCTAGGGAAGGTCATGCAGCAGATTCAGTACTGACCCTACAGCCTTGCCTTAAAAAATTATGCATTTGCCTTGCATAATATTGCATCTCAGCTAGATGGACGACTGGCTGGGGGGGTTGGGTGGGCCATGAGACACTGTACTTGCTTCAGTACTGTAGTGCTTTCATGGACTATTTGGCGTGACATGGCTTCTTCTGCACGTGACAACTTGCTGGGAACGGGCATCAGGCATATCTGCTACTTCCCAAGGCTGCTACTGACACAAAGGCTCTGCCCAGTTTAAATCCCTGTGAAGTGTGACAAGAGACGGGGCAGGGAACAGCCCTGTCAGATGAGTCGCTGAATTCAGTGCAGGGCTTCACAAGCAGTAATACACAGCCTGTACTGTGCAAGAAGTAGGAGCAGACACTGATGGCTTTAAAGGTGAGGAATCTCTTAATGCATGGGTATGTTCACCAGCAGCAGAAGACAGGAGAGACTGGAGGCCAGGCCCAAGACCTGGAGTCCGCCTGGAGTCCATTCCAGAGGTTATCAGCATTTAGAGTGATAACACAGCTCTTAGCCTTACCAACAGCCCCCTGACAGAGCACTATGCCTGCCCTCCTTCCCAGTAACATCTGTTTTCCTCTTTTCCTCTGTTCCTTTGCAATATTTCCCTGCTAATACATACTCAGAAGGTAGTGGGGCAAGAGATGAGAAGGGATGAGGTGCCCTGGGAGGGTCTGGTGAACTCAGAAACACAAAACCCTCTTCAAAAATACTGGAGATGAGTGATTTTGCATTAGAGCATTACTGGGGTAGGGAAAACAGCTTCTCAGGATGCTCCTGTGGAAGTATGTTCAGGAGCAGGCGTGTCTGATTCTATTTCATCCTCTTCATGTTACGCTGGAAAAACAAGAAAAACTACATTTCTTTTGTGCTAAATCTTTAGGGTTTTTATTTTTTCTTATATATATTTATTAAAAAATGCCTCTTTGATCGGCAGCACCCATGACACTTCCACATCCAGAGACTCCTCAGAAGCCTCCCTCCCTCCATGCAAGGCCACCGCTGCTGACAGCCAGCCAGGTTTGATCAGAGCCACTCAGAATCGGATTTTCATAAGACAGATGAGGAATCTTACTGCTACTCTCTCTCATATCAGATGAGAAACTGAGGAGGAGGGGGGACTGGTCCTGAGGGAATGACACTACAATCAAGGGCTATGCGGTTCTCTCTCTGTCCCTCCACTGCTGCAATTTTCAAAGGAGTTTGCCTCAGGCAGTTTTAAATGACGGTGTCTCAATTCTGTAATCATCTTTCAAGAGCTTTTTCTTACAGGGTATTTTAGGTAAACCTAGTCCATCAACTACACTTATGGACTCAGCAATCACAGACCCAATATCACAGTGTACCAACCATATCCTAGAATTTAGCGACAGAAGATGCTTACCCAGACTGTCATTTTCAGCCCCCAACAAGCTGTGTGTGCTCCCTTGTAACTAAAGCGCCCACTGCCCCTTGGCCAGTAGTCTGCAACTTCAAATAGAACTTCAGACAGTCTCTTGGGATATATTCTCTGCTCTCCACTGTGGCTGTCAGGAGGAAACTTTCTTTGAACACCAGAGGCTCTAGATCACAATGCCAGCAGTCACTGAAGGAGTTCAAACTGGCCTGGACCAACAGTTCAGTGGAAACTATCAGAGATTGGGTGGAGTCTGCCCTTCAGTGACCTTGAACAGAGGCTCAGGGTAGCACCTTGAGAGAGCAGCCAAGGGCAGGACTGTGGTGTGCTGACAGAGCCACACACAAAGTCACAATGCAGAATCCCAGAAACTGAACAATCACTGACACCCTCTGCCCCAGAACCCTCTATTCAACCCCATTTATACCACTTCCAAAACACCATGTTTTTCATTCTGTCTCCATTTCACTGATGCTCAGAATTTTTCATCCATTTAGTTCTCCCCAATTCATTCTATCACTGCCTTCCAAGCCTATGAAGTACCCACTGGCTATATCTCTGTTCCTGCAAATTCTGCCCTCTTATGCTCATGCTCAGCCAATGCAGCTGTCCTTGCAGCTAATGGCCCCTGGTGTCCACCAGCACTTGGTGTGCTCTATAGAAACAGCAGCTCAACAGGTAAGTAACTGGCAAAATTGATCAGGAATGACAGAGCCAACAACAACCCTCACTGCGCTCTATTCTCAGCTCTCTTCGGAGCAATATCATCATTGGTGCATATTCACATGCAGCTTAAGAGGTGTTGGATATTTTATGGCAATGAATTACAAGTCTCCCACCTGACAGACCTCATTCCCCAGAAGGATATGGGGACCATAGCATATTCCCACTTCCTCCTCTGTTGTTCAGAGCCTGGACTCCCATCCTGTTCAAACGCAAAGGACCTGCTGGCACATGCCAGAAGGATAAGTCCTTCTAGACATTTGACACTGCATAGAGAAGTCTAATCCTCAGCTCTGCTTCCTTCCGGAGGCTTCCTAGCAGGCAGAAAGGGGTTTTGCCTTGAGGGCACAGATCTAATGACTGTCTCCTGGCAGCTTTCCTCACCTGCAGGTCAGATTTGGGTTGTCTGGGTAACATAGTCAGGCTTCCATTTCAATCAGCTGTCTCATTCACACACGCTATCTGCTATAAAATAACAAGCCATTGTTCCTACAGACAGAGAATCACACATGACATACCAGTCCTCCAAGAGAAGCCCTCTTCTAGGAGCTACACATCCAAGAGTAGCAGAGAGAAGGTGGGAAGGACTTCTGAAGATGGGGCAATAGTCAATGTGGGAAGAATAGCTGGGAGAGAGATTACAACCTTAGCTAACAAGCCCCTGTAGGGTACTGAGGAAAAAAATCCAAGGGCAATGCAGTGAAGAAAAAGACATCTGGGGGAGTGCAACTCAGCAATGCAAAACTGATGGACAAGAAAAGAACAATGAAAGTTCTAGACAGAAGGACAAAGCTGATTGCTGAGTGGGGGGAGGAATGCCAGCATTTTTTGCCCCAACAGGAAACAGCCCTTTGTAGCTGCATGCCAGAAAGAGACACACAAGCAGAGTAAAGCCCTCTATACTCCACTGGACAAAGGCGCAAAGGGAAGCCCTTCAACATGAGCTTGGTTGTCCTGTCTTCCCTCCCACCTCATGATAAAGAATAGCCAGCACTTGGCAGAAGCTCTTGGCTGCTACAGTAAAGGAAGCAGTGCTCTGCAGATAGCACATACTGAATTCCACCGATAGTCTCACATTTCCCATTTCATGCAGCTTCCCTGCTGTACACAACTCACTCACTGCTGTTCATTTCCCCCGTTGACATGGACAGAAAATTGAGCAATTACCGGTAAACTCTCTCTCAGATTGCCCAGATTGCTACATACAAAGCATTAAGCCCCCAATTGCCCCTGGCCAAAAGTGACTCAACTAGTCCTGTTCTTTAGGAATTAAACACTTTTGTATGGCTTGTGGATGTTTATTATTCCTCAAGTTGTGATGCATTAAATCCCACTGAAGCAGGTTTCCCACCTTGCAGAGGACCTGGCCCCCCATGACAAGGTCTAGTGGGATACATTACCCACCTAACAAAGGTGTATTATCCATTTGCTGTGCCTGTGTACTAGCATGTACCAGCGTGTGTTCAGGAGGATGGGCAGGTGTAGGAAATCAAACTAGCCATCAACTCCAGAGCTACTTTTGGAGAGACACTGCACTTTTTCAAAACAGTCTTTCCAACTTGGAATTTTACAGGAGCAAATGGTGCTTTTAGTCAAACACAAGTCTTTGCTTTCCTACCACTCAATACCGGCATCTCTTTAAAGTGGCTCTCTTATCCTGGACTAGCCTCTATGAAAGACAAATATGAAATAGAGAAAATTAATTTTGAGCATGACCTGAGCCAAGGTACTTCACTGCTAATATCTCAATGGTTTGTATTGTGCAGTATGGATGATCTGCACCTCCTGTGTTTCCCTGTGCAACCATAATGAATGGCTGAAAGCGCAGATCATTCCATGCATGTTCCTGTCTGGTCCACCATTTACAATCTCCCATATTATTTCAGACTTTCCACACAGCCTGAGAAGTGTCCGTCCTCTCCCAAACTCCCATAGAGATGAGGAATCAGATGCTATTTCATACCAGGCCAGGAGCAGTGAAATAATTCTACTTTTATTTCTGAAACTACAAGGCATCTCAAGCCCAAAAGCCTCCAATTGGCTGTACAACCTTCCCTCTATTCTCCACATGCCAAACTGGGCTCTCCCTAGGCCCTACACTTTTTTAACGCTTTCTCAAATGGACTCCAACTTCTGAGCCTCTGGAGGTTAGTGATGTATAAACGATGACAACTGAGCACATTTCAAATTCACAAGAACACCTTTTTAAGGGCATATAGTTTTGTCCTTCATTCTTCTAATGAAAAGGTTGGATGGGGGACGAACAATGTTAATGGAATGGTACAGCTCAGCTTTCTAATAGGTTAAAGGAAGGCGATCCAAATGTATTGGTTGACAGCAGCAATCATTACGCAACTGCGCCTGTTCATATTAAGGTGTACAAGCTAACACATTATGCAGCACAAAATAACCGTGACCCATCCTTGGGGATCCATACACCAATGTCTTGATTTCTGTATGTTTAGAATCTGAGCTTTACTCTTACAGCTAAGGACACAAACTCAAGTGCAGTTCTATGCAAAGGGGAGGCTGATGCAGTTCAGTTTACTGCACAGCCACAGCCACTGCGTGCTACTCCCTGCCTGCTTCATTAGGCAGTTAGTTGTATATCTCTGCTTATTAAATAAAAAGTAATCTTATTCAGGTTCTGGAGTTTGTTTATATGTCACTTCTCTTCCTTGCAATTGCTGAGCCCATATGGAAAACTCCTCTCCCAGAATAGTTTGCTTAATCTCCCTGTAGAAATAGGACCACAAGCATGCAATGCACTGATCCATTTAGGTATTTTCCATATGCAAATTAGATCCACAACTCAGTGTATTTGACTGTACCAGAAACTGCCTGAGTAGGAACTATATCAGATTAGTAGGCTCTTTTAACACACAGATCTAATCCAAAGCTGAACTACAGTTTGCAAACAATCCAAATTCAACTGTTAACCATAGGTTAGGCACAGATAAATAGGTGAAGTGTATTAGGATTCGACATGTTTTCATACCACACTCAGCATCAATTCTATTCTATATTTATTACCCAAGGTCTTGGAGGGCTGAAAGTCACATGCTACAAACAAACACGTGGCAAGCATTTTTATGCCTGGTTAGCAAAGACAGTTTTTATAGTCCAAGTACACAACCAAGGTTCAACAAAAAGGACAGCACATATGCAAACAGTCAAAGAGCTGTTCAGAACAGACTATGAGCCTCAGTGACATACGCTGAAATTTAAGAAGCCCAAGAAACTTCACAGGGGGAAAATTTGGACTGTTCTGAAGATGCCAATGCTATAAAGGTGCCACTTCTGGCAGTCATATGTTGCAATGCTTAATCTGTCTGGAAGACCCAAATAAGTCTTCATTTAATCTCATTAACCATACTGATGTCTGATCCTTTGTGACTCCAGGTAACTGTTCTGATAATTGGTGATATTTTACAGATGCAACTTTTTATACACTGTATAAAATTCTTAGTCCTTGAAAACTAAGGTAGCTGATAGAGACTTTAATGAATTTTTATGTTCCCCACAGTTCTCTAATGCTCATCTTGAAATTCATACTGTGGATTTTTCCCGAGATTTTTCTTGACTCATACAGTCCTAGAAGAGCAGGTGATATGCACTATAAAGAAAAGTGCTAAGTCAGGAGTTCAGTAGATTTCACAGCAGCCTGTATGGGGATGGGTTGGGATTACCCACCGGTGCTTATATTTAGTTTATGATCTATGATCTTGGGTTAGGGCAGACAGGTTTTTTAGATTCAGAATTCCATTATGACAGAGACCCCAGGAGAGTGGTGTGGGCACTTGCATTGTTGGGAACAAGACAGGAGAGAGGCTTTAAGCAGAGCATACTATCACCTAACTCAAGCGACAGCAGAGACTTATTTCCCCATTCTTAACCTTTTATTGCACTTTTAGCTCCCTTTTTTGCCCCATTCCACTATTCTCCATGTGAAAGTAATCACAGAGAGGTGTCCTCAACACTTTCTTTCTTTCCAAGGGTCTATTATAATTCTGTGTCCATGTAGAGCCAGAGTTAGACTGCAGGTTCACCTCCTCACCTTCCTTCTCCATCTCCTTTACTCTCTCTCCCTCATTCGGCATATGGGGAGACCTAAGGAAGTCCCACATTTGTTTACCCCCAGAATGGTTCATTTCTTTGCAATTTCTTACCAGATGCCTCTGTTCACTTTACTGGAGAGCCCCCAGACATGCACGAAGGCACTTCTTGCAGTCAAGTAGGTGATACCTTACCTCCTCCATCATCTGATGCCTCCAGGCTCTGTTGTCTGAGACGATGGCTGCAGCAAAACAAGGGAAGATTTTCAACAACAAGCCCAGAAAAGCATCTTGTTGTGCCCCCTTCATCCCCTCAAGCTTCGTGGCCTGACAAGCGGAGAGTTCCCAGGTATGTTTAGCCTGCAGACTGACCTTCCATACCCCTCATTGCTGGGCTTAGCAGAAATATCAGCTTAAGCAAGATGCCTTGTACCCAAGACAAACCCCTAGGCTGCAGACAGTAGGGCCTGAGGTGGGTCTGGGAGGAAAGCTTCCTAATTTTCTTTCTTTCTTTCTGTTATATGGCAGTGACAGAGCCATCACCTACTCCATACCACAGGAACTACAGAATGACCAGCCCTGCCCCATCCCAGGACACATGACATGAATTCCTGACAGTCTCTGCACCCTTCCCAAGTTTCAGATCTTGCTGTTCTGGTGCTTAGTGGCACATGTCCCTTCTCTGTGAGATCAGGTATAAAAGTTGTGGAAGAAGTCTCAGCAACAATAGGAACTTACTCTTCTACTTCCTCTGCATGCTTTCTTCCTGACCTGCAAGACAAGAAAGGCTTATGCTTAGAAAAGAGTAGAGAAAATTTAAAACCTGCACTTTTCCCCATATAGCCATTATCGTGCAAAACAGTTCCTGCACCAGGTCCAACATACTGAGTGACCACTAAACCAGTATATCAAAAAGTACCTAAGATTGATGTACAACCATCTGGGTCCCCCCAAAAGACAGCCATGGCCAGGTAGGACAAGAACCATACTGCTTGGTTTTTTAGCTTCTCAGACACTTTTTCATCCCCTCTGCCATCAGTTGCAGGTAAAGCTTGCCTTACCTGAGTAGACAGGTCAATGCATTAAGGAGTGAAGAAGGTGCTATATTTTGTCCACCTACCCTGGAGAGATCAACAGGTTCTTCCTCCTCCTGATTATGCATAAAGATTTTCTGGTTGGCCTGAGTTGGCCAAGTTCAGGTCAGACATGCAGTCGCTGCAGAAAATCAGGGCTGATCTGGCTGAGTTAACAGGAGTTCATAATAATAACATGGGGGGGGAGGTGCTGGCAAATGGCAGCTCCCTTGCTCTCCACCCCAGCAAGCCCAGAAGTAATTCTGTCCCGATTAGGAATGCTTGTTCAATATTCAAAATGTAAAACATGGAGGTTGCTGAACCAGCACTTTGAAAAGTTAATTAAATGCCAGGTTTCTTCTTAGCAGATACTCCATCACGCACTGATTGCTTTGGCCATTTTGGAGAGTGAAGTTTCATTTTTATGTGTTGGGAATAAATATTCTCCCCTCTGCTGAAGTCAGGGTGCCATGACAAAGAATAAATGGGGCTCTCCCATACCACATGCATTGCCCCAGGACACACCAAGATGTAAGAGAAGTTGCTCCACTGCCTTGCACTAGTCCTTTCAAAGTACTTCCATGACACGGGACAGGCCTCTCCTCATCTGCCCTCAGCTCTTGCAAGACTGCATCAGCTCTCCTGTGAATAATCTGTTCTTCTAAGAGCAAGAAGCAGAGCACAGAGGATGTCTAGGAGAAAGTCCTTTGTCTCCACTGCTTTCCCTGGAGCTTGCAGTCTGTGAGAAGCTAAAGATTACACTGAATTGGTGATCTGGGCCCAGTAATATCCACTGCTATAATCAGAACTGTAGCAGTGTGGGTGACATCTGCATCCGGGCTTTCAGCTGCATCTGCACCCTCTGTTGAGAGGCAGAAATGCAACTGAGCTGGGGAGTCTAGCAAAGAGCTCTTCCAGTGAGAATGAACTGTCCAGTTCCATCCTTCTCCCCAGTGGTAGTGCAAAGCACTTTTTGTGAATACCAATACTACGGAGAAAAAACGAGATGGCTTCAGAAAACCCACAACCAGCTCTCACTGGATGTTAGAATCTGAAAAGACAGGTGCAAAGATGATGAAGATTTCTCCTATTTCATCCCTCCCTTATGCCTTCACAGAACTGATTCTCACACCCTGTCTTTATAGCCTTGCCCTCAGTGAGCTGAAACATCCCAAATGATGGCACTGTGCAGCCTTCCACAGTGAGATGATTTCCTGGGGGTTCGATCTAACCTTTTCTTAGCATGATCCCATTATTCTTGATAATTGTCCAACCCCAAATAACACTCTCTTCCTCAGTACTCACAATTCTTACATCTTTGCTCATCTCCTGTCTCCAGGCAAGAGTGAAACACTCCACGTGTTTATACTTCCCAGGAGAAGGTCACTCCTGCTATTCCTGTAAGCAATTTCTGTTTCTTTTTCCTAAGCTCCCTGTCATAACAGATATCCAGGTGGCCCACAGGGAAGGCAGTCACATGTTAGTCCTAGAGGCAGAGACTACTTTGCTCATGTTTTGAGACTTAAGCTTTCCCAACTTTTCCTTGTTGTGTGGGAAAGGACTTATTCAGGAAAATAAGCAAATACCTCATTATGGAACAACTGCACTATATTGGAAAAAATACTAATTTTTGGAACAAATGAAGCAGATGGGAGGGGGGAATAGTAGCGACCCTTTTAATCCCAGAACCCAGGCGTTAGAACACTCTCCTGTCAAACAAGACTGTTTCTGCCTCTCTCTAGGGCAAGTGAAAGCCCCATGGTCAGGCCTCCCAGGAGAACACCTTAGTCCCTACACCACAGGGCCTGACAGTGGCAGAGGGTGATGCAAGTCTCTAGTGCTGACAGTACTGTGGTTTATACAGAGCATTTAAATACCAATGACATTAGAGCAGGAACTAGAAATTACCTGTTCTGTTTAAGGGAGAAATCTGCTTCCAGTCACCTGCACTAGGTATGTTTGTTAATACATGATTTAGAATAACATTATTTGATGAAACTGGCATTTCAAACCAGCTGACAAGCTCATGGGTAGAGAACTAGTCCAGAAATACAGTAGGAAGCTTCTGGAGCACATGAAGGAATTGCATGCTTTACACTCTGTAGGCTTAATGATTGAGCTATTAAGCAAAAAAATACCAGGCAGCCTACTATTTCCTTTGGGTTTTTTATAAGGCTTCCTTTCATTTTGTTTGATGCCAAATTACTTTTTCATTCCTTGTTTCAGGTTGGGGGGAAAAAAAATCACAAAACATTTTTGGTTTGTTCCTAACTAGTCTTTTGCTTTATTGGCCAAATTGCATTAGCTAAATCTACCTAACAAAGTGACTCTGAGAGAAAAGACAAGCTTTGCCTTCTGTCCTAAGGTTAAAAACTTTCAAAGCAGTAAGAGAAATCATTAATAGATCTTGAACAGGTGGCCCACCTCCAACTCTTGTCCATTTCATAAACTTAGCTGAAGGCTAAACTATACATGGAGATAGTA
Source organism: Acropternis orthonyx (assembly GCA_035583155.1). Taxonomy (NCBI): domain Eukaryota; kingdom Metazoa; phylum Chordata; class Aves; order Passeriformes; family Rhinocryptidae; genus Acropternis; species Acropternis orthonyx. The sequence goes on along the minus strand of JAWWEU010000158.1, from coordinate 41,669,647 downwards.
TTCCCACAGAACCAGTCACCTGCTCGTCTCTCTGCTCTCCAGATGCTATGAGAAGCCCCACAGGATTTCTTCATGAAGTTCTCACATTGCTTTAAGCATTGCAGAGCACTGCTTCCTGAGACCCCTCTCAGAGTACCAATGCCAATTGCAACACACTGAGACCAACATTTCATCCTTCAGCAGTATCAGGCCTGGGTACCGAGAACCCTCTCCATTCACCATGTGGGCTCAGCTTCCTTAGTGGCAAGTGAAAGCAGACAAGGAACGAACCCAACTGTAAACTCAAGCCAGCATACCCAGGTTTCCTACTCTTTTCTCAGGTTCTCAGCAACACGAAGTGCACTGCCCTGCTTTGTCTGCTGCAGCAGTAGGCACAGCCCAGGGAGAGCAGCAACAAGCACCTAGAAAATGAGCAATTGAATATGAACTACATATATGCTCTCTCAAGTAATGACAAACAAAACAGTACAATCCCTGGAGCAGTGCTCAGAAACGCATTCAGTCTGCTGTATTATACACCGGCCACCCCCAGTTTTTGTGAGACAGAGATACTTCTTCTCATAAGTGGAGTGCCAAAAAAACATGGACCAACTCCATCACCTGGACAGAACCATTTAAACTCCATTTCCCTGTGAGACTGTCAGTGTTCCCAAACCTAACCATAATCCCAGAATATTCCCTCAGGCTTTAGCCAGCTGCTTACCACCTCTCTATTTCAGGGTGTTGAATAGGTAGGAAAGCAGGAGGAAGACCCTGACAGACCTCAAGTAATCCCACGGTATGTAACTCCTAGTACAGAATACCTATTTCTCACCTAGTTCTGGAGGCAGAGGATATAGAACTGATCTCGCTCTTGAGTGTTGTCCTTGTTCAGTTCTGGCTAAGAGGAATCCTTCCTCCACATTAATGAGAAGGGGTTAAACGTCAAAACCAAGGCTTACCTCCACACACACCCCTAATGTACAGCCGAAGACTGCAACTTCTGTGCTGAAGGGTGAAAAGGCAGTTCTAATGTAGACATAATCTCTGTTAAACTGTTTCTTTCTCATTTAATGGACTACCACGGAGATCTAAATGGAGATAAAGTAGCAGAGCTCAGAGAACAGCCAGGATGCTATCTTTATGCAGCATGAAAACGTGCAGTGGTTAATTAGACACCGTTAACCTATTTTAGCAGAGGACATAACTGGGATGAATGGGAGGAAATGTCCTTGAAATCTTTTAATGTCCACAGCTCATGAGAGCTTCAGACACGCTTGCGTCCTACACCGAGCCACAGCCAGGCTCCAAGGGGGTCACTGTGCTGGATCCGAGGTTCCCTGCTGCGGCCCAGGGAGGTGAGGGCGGGCAGCACAGCAGAGGAAAAGGGAAGCGATTACGGCATCTCGTCGAAACGAACACGGGTGCAGGACCGGCCGGGGCCGCTCCCCGGGGCCGCCGCCGGCCCGCGGGCGCCCTCTGCCGGGCACAGCACGACACCGACTGCGAGCGGCCCCCGCGGCCCCACCTGCCCCCGGCGGGACGGGCCCGCACTGCGGCCCGAGTACCCACCGAGCAGCGGGGGCAGGAAGTCATCTGCCCCCCTGTGTTAGTGTACTTCCCTGGCATGTCCCAACCAACTTCTCTTACGAATCACGCGGAACCAGAAAGCCTCTCCAAGCGGCCCTCTTGCTAAAAGAGTGACATGGGAGGGGAAAAAAGAAAACATCGTGATGCTCAGAGATACATTTTGTTAGGAGAGAGCAAGGCGATCAAGTGCGGGCAGAGACGGGCTGGGTGCGCAGGAAGCGAGGCACTGGCCATTGTTCTGCCTCAGCGCTTCCATCTCAGTCCATACCCATCTCGGTGCCGCAAGGCTGGGCTCAGCCCGCAGGGTCGCACCAAGCCTTTTGCCTCGAGTGCAAAGACTGTAATTCAGGTCTAGGCCTGAGGGAGGAGGTGGGAAAAAAAAGATTACAAAGGACATTGTACTCTCTTGCTCAAGTATTTCTTTAGTGCCTCTCACCACAGTGAGTGGGAGGTGAGCTAGGAGTTGCAGCTTCTTCAATAGCCTAAGGCACAACTAAGTTACACATGCGATGTGACGAACAAGTGCCAACTGATCAGCTCTCCAGGCTCTCCAAGTGTGGGTGTCGGTCACTGTTTGCTTGCTGAGGCACAGGAAAAGAAATACTCACCAAGACTGTACGTAAAACTAGAACTGCTGCCCGTGCTGGAAACACGACCACTGGGTGTCTTCTCAGCTATTCCACTACACCTTCCTTGTGGCTCTAATTAAGTTTCCACCCCCTCTCACTGGACTCTGGCAGCCTGGAAAAGCCAGGTTTTCCTTATTAAATTAGGGAGCTTAAACTTCACAATCAAGGCAAATTTCGCCATTTATTTCAGCAGAGCAAAGACTACTATGAGCCTTTATTTTTATCACAGGACATCACCTCACAGCCCTCCACTTCCAAACGCTGGGGCGCATGGTTATCTCTATCTGTATCTCCACAACGGGGCTTTGAGCAGACACATTTTTTTAAGCTGTAATGGTCCCAGCATCCACTTTTTTTGGCCCTTCACAGGGTCCCTGGGCCGCCGGGACCACATGCGGAACACCCTGCCCCAGAGCATGACCCTGGAGGAGGAAGCACATAGCTATGAGCAGGCATGTTCTGAGGGACAGGATCTGACAGACACTGCAGCTCGCAGGCTCCAGCTGAAACGGGCTTGCGAGGCACTTAATCAATCTCTAGCTGAAGTGTTTTTGTTTCTCCTCGGGTCCTAATACGTGGGCTTACTTAACAGAAACAACAAAGGAGGAAAGCTCTGGCAAACAGGACTTTTAGGAACTGGCACAAAAGTACAAGCTGACAGTGTTCACAAGGGTCACTGAACCTCAGCCTACTCACTGCATCATGTTCCCAGGGTTCCCCCACTCACTCACTGGTAGAGGGCTGACCAGCAGAGCTGTTCAGAGCTCCTACTGAGCAACAGAAAAAAACAACACTCAATACAAATTCCTGCTGTGTGGGAAAACAGCGCTGCAGTTTCTAGAGGTATTCACCACACATCTTTGGTCCCTGAGAACAGCGGCTCCTATCCAAGTGATCACGTCCTCAGTCTGCAGTAAGCACAAGGGCCAACTCTCACACCAAAAGACTCCTGACGTTACAGGAGCATTTCAGTTTCCATTTAGAGGGAAAAGCACGCTTCTGATCCTCATGGTTACAGGAAAGAACTGACTGCTAAAGGACACAGAACCAGAATGCAAGAAAAAGTATCTAAGGTTGTTTGGGGCTTTTTTCAAATCCCACAATAGAGGGCAAACTCAAGATTCTGAAGTCCAAAGACCTTTCACTCCTGACTGGCCTCACTGAAAACATTTACATGAAAAACAACAGAAAGAATTAGGCGTGTATTACTGAATGGCACCTTGTGCTGTCATCTGAGAGCAACAGCTTCTGAAAGAAGATGTTTTAAGAACTTGGAAAGCTTCAGAGTAGTGGAGGGGTTATATGGGATGGGGAAATGGGGGAGGGAGAAATAGGGCCAAGCCAGTAGATCAGGTCATCTCAGGTCTCTTTCTGCAGGTAAACTGCATTAAGCTAGACTTCACAGACAATTTAGAGGTGACCTACAATGACCAGACAAGGCTTTAGCTTTGACAGACACAAAAGGGTTGCAAGCTGCATGTGTTCTTCAAGAAGATTTTGCTTTTTTAAGCTAGAAATATTTGGGACAGCAATGATGCTATCCTCTGATAAATTTCTTGGAGATGCAGAGAACTAAGGAAGGAAGATGCTTTGTCCTCAATATAAAAAAATAAAAAATAAAAAATCAAAGAGACTTCACCCTGAGCATACTCTGCCACCTCAGCAGCTTACATGGACTGTTACCAAAAATGTCACACTCCTGTTCTGTTTTTGTCATGCAGGCTTCATGTTCTAGGGGAGCCAGAACCTGCAATCCTACTAGTCCTTCCATTCCCCAGTATCTTTCCAGGAAAAGAAGTTTAAGAAAACTTCACTAACTGGAAAAAAAACTAAAAACAAATCTAGGTTAGAAATAAGAAGAAAAAGAAAAATAAATTAAAAAAGGGTAAAAGCAAAAATTAAAAGGAAAAAAAAGATAAAAAAGGAAAAAGCAAAACTCTTCTTCCAGGCTCCTCTGCCACGGCAGACAGAAATGGGCACAAATCTAACATTCTCCCTTTGCAGGAAACCCTTGCAAGTCACACTAAGCTGCCTTAAATAGAAAAAAAAAATCCCCTGTCACAGCCAGGGCACTGAGGAATTCTCAGGTGACTCTTCTGTCTTTTAGGGACTTTTCTTTTTCTGCCAGTTATCTTTACTGAGTCTAGACAGAAACACCAAGGAGAGCTCACCCCAGCAATGACATGAAGGGACAAGAGGAGAGGAGCTTGTTAGCATTCCTGGAACATCCAGCCTATTTAAAAAAAAAAAAAAAAAAGAGAAAAAGAAAAAGAAAAAGAGGAGGGGGCAGAGAGAGAGAGGGAAAAAACCCACCCTGGGCCTGCACATTGCAGTATACCACCATCTTGATGTCCTTGATGCGTGCTGATGGCATGGAGGTGGCTGGCACCAGATCAGCCCAAGAGAAGGAATGAGAGGCCAATGGAGATTTATGTGAGGAGAGTGAGATGGACAAGGTAAAATTGTCAGGAGGAGTTGTTAGAAAGTAAAATATATTGTGACAATTCCACTCCTGCCGTTCATCAATAAACTGACAGATCATTTAGTGTCAATTAGGAGTGATAGATGGACAAGTCCCCATGATCCTGGGCCAAAATTAATGGCTGGGAGGGAGAGGGTGATTGAAAATGACGGCTGACATTGAGAGGAAAGTCCTGAAGGTCCCCATGGGGCCATTACTTGCCTCATTCCCTTGCAGATCAATGCAGGGACAAACCCAAAACCAGACACTTCAAGACAAAACTTAATCAGACTTCCTTTTCTTTCTTCTCCTTCTAAGTTGTGTCCCCTCACTTGGCAGCCTTGATCCTCTGTGCCTATACTCTTCACATCACTGAGGACATCCACAGATGGCTGCAAGACGCAGAGTGAGGCTGATGTCTCCCGTGCAGCCAGACGTCTGGCTCCCCTCCTTACATGGCAGTGTTACAGGGAAGCCCAGCCTGAGATTCACCTCAACACTGCTGGACTAGGAGTAGAGGGCAGAAGTAATGACAAGCTTGTGCCAGACAGAGAAACTCATGAGCACTTTACTACTCCCAGCTGCAAGGCAGGAATGGCTGGAGGTTCTAAACCCAGGCACTGTCAGGAGTCATTTCTTATAGATAGAACACAGGGCAGTTTAAGCCTATATTTTTGAAACAGGAGGTTTTCCACTTTACATACCTCTAGAGAGCTTGAATCATAAAACCCCTTAATCTTTTAAATAACTTTCCTCCAGCCCCAGGATGCAATCTCACCACTGCCCACCCTCCAGAGCCCTAAATGTTATCTACACCAGGGCTGGGTTACCCTGCTCTAAAGGTCACTCTGACTGCATCCCCTTCCTTCCTACAGGCCCTTAATATTCACCTTCTTGGTAAATGCATTACTGGACACTGTACCACCACTTCTGTTCCAAAATACTTCAGCATGGTCATTTTCCTAAACAAGCCTCGATTATTCCAACTCTGTGTTACCTATCAGTCAGAAAGAGGAAATTTCAGTTGCAGCTGGGGCATCTGTTGCTAAACTGCCACAATCCATGCAGAAGAAAGGAGGTGTACACATGCAGGCACTGGAAGGGGCTTCCTACTGAAAGCAGCACTTGTGTTTGCTTGCAGGGCCACCTGAAATGAGCTGTGTCATTCCACAACAACTCTAGCTCCTGCCTGCAGAACTGTAGGAATTTTAGGGAGCTCATTGTAGGCCCAAAGGGATCAAGCACCCAGGTAAACAGAAAGAGTCCCAAGAAGCAACGAAATAAAGATACTGCTAGGGAGGAAACTGAAGACATTCTATCAGTAAAGTCAGAGGGATGAAATCAGAAGTTGGAACTAAATGGATCCTGGAAGCACTCTTCCGTTATCAAATCGTATGCAAAACCGAGTTCCCTTTTCCTTTTCCCACTGGCAGGAATTTTTGTGTGTCTTCTGTTTGAAGCATGAGATAACCTGGCAATAAACGTCTGCTTTGCTTGTCAAAAGTGTCAACACTGATGTCATTAGGGACATCAGCACAGCGTTCAGAATGGCACTTGGGCTCCATCCAGTGGTTACAGAGCTGCTTCTGTAGCAAAACCCAGCTGTAATTACTATTATGTCAGCAGGGTACTAGGCCCCAAGTGGCTGCTTAGGTTCTTGACTGGTCCCCTTTCCACTAATACTGGGGCTAGAATGTTGCTGGGGCAGCAACGGGACTGCCTCTTCTCATAGAGAATGATTCTTCTGAGTACAAATTTAACTAGATAAGGCAGAGGGCCCTGTCAGTATGGAAAATGAATTTTCTGTCACTACTTTGCCCCATTTATGTGCTGATTGCAAAGGACCAGTCTAGGGGTTTGCTCAGACACTTATGTGCAGTCTTCCATCATTATTCAGATTTACCAAATGGGACTCCCATCAATGACAGCAGTTCGACAGAGGTACTAGGAGTCCAAAGTAACCTTTCCGTGCTTGGCTTTGGAAAAATTGAGTAAAAGAGCATTTTGACAGTTCTCAGCAATTTAAATATCTGACACTTGTAAATATTATGGCCACTCATGACAAAATACTGTATCTCACTTGCACACCGTCTGTGCTAATTAATTTAAAAAATAATTTTAGGCTGGAAAACTTTAAGGGCTCTTCTCATCTTCCTCTCTTGCAAAAGTCTGAAAGAGCAGCACACTGATGGAAATAATCGGCAAGATGGTGAGAAGATTTGTAAGTTTATCTAAGCATTGCAAGACCTGGGTAGGTTAAGGCACTAAGAGGGAGCAGCAAAGGTAGAAAGGCAGAAAAACTGGGTGCAAGCTACATTCTACTCTAACATGTGCTAAATATAAACAAAAAAAAAGAATAATTAAGTGATCATTTCACATTGATAAGACTCTGAACTGGAAATACAGCAGAAAAATATCCCTACAGGAAAAGCAACACATGTGCAGTGGCAACTGGCTGAATCTGTCAGAAACAGAACCAAAAGCTAAGACTTCAAATAGAGAGGGAATAACACATAAATGGCTACAAAATAATTGCACAAGTGGCTGCAGTATTCCATCTGACCCACAGTGTATTTTATACAACACAGAAAATCTAACTGTAGCCACTCTGCTCATCCTTCCTTTCTAAGTTAAAAAAAAAAAAAAAAAAAAAGGATTAGATTTTAACATTGTCAGTTATGAAAATCTAATTACTTCTAACAGAACAATTCCCAAGTGTAGGCTTAGTTACACTGGCATAAAAGTGCTTAAACCTACATCACACGTATCAACAGAAGCATGTTATTCTAACTACATCTACACCAGTGAAATTGGAGGAAGTTAACTTGATGGGCTTCCAAACTGGGTCAAATTGGTTGAAAAGCTGTGGGGAGATAGAGCCTGAGAAAACAGAAACAACAAAGCTGCAGCAGCATTGGTATGACATCAGCCAGTGACTCAGACTCTTCACATGAAGGCTTTACTCTGGGATATGTCACAAAGACAGCCCTACAGGCCAGGATCTCAGACTTTTTTAAGGGAGACAAGAAATGAGATCAGCTTGGGGAGAATACACAGCTAAAGGAAAGACAGGGGAACTAGTTGTACAAAATCCTTGTACCTCATATGACTGAAATCAGAACAAACTTCCCCTTCATAAAATTTATTCAATAAAAACTCTTCATAGAAATTAAATGAACACTGTCAGACATGACATATGTGATGGGTTTGATAAACCCCAAAAAAACTCAGATTAAGGTTTTAGTTTTAGCTAGGCCCCAATTCTGTGGGTCATGTGGTTAGGGACAAGTATC
>JAWWEU010000158.1:41638741-41661595 GCA_035583155.1 Acropternis orthonyx | reverse complement strand
TGGGGTGTGTTTTCTCGGGGTTCTGGGTGGTGGAACCCGTGTGTCATTGGGAGGGGGGTTTCAATAAGTTATTTTTTTGGTTTGTCCTTTATACATATATATGCTGTAAATTTCTGTAAATATATGTGTATATACCAGTTTCAGTTTTAAGTTTTTTCTCCTCACTTCTTTTAACTGAAACTCTGTGGCATTGGGAGGTGGTTGGCATTTTGCCAAGAGTCAAACCAAAACACATGGTATCATATGCATGACTGAGCAAGGGGCACATCTTGATCTCATGTCCCATTGTGCAGTCTCACAGGCAGATAGGTCTGCAACCCTTCATCTCCTGTTCTGCTGCTTCTTCAGCTGAATTGCATCCAACATCATAGAAGTATTTACTCCAGACAACTACAATGTCTGTAAATCATGCAGTTGATATGCTGGGGAAGCACCACTGATAGCTACTGCTGCAAATCTATTGGATAAAGCTAATGTCAAACAATGGAAAACATGGTAAAGTAGCACGTGGCACATTGCTATTACATTAGGAACCTGTACACTGTCCTTCAGGGCACATTAGACATAGCCCTGAACATATATTACCTCCAATCCAGTCCTTTGACTAGCCAACAATTACATAACTTATTTTTCCTAAACAATGAAATTCAACCTTGTTCTATGCTGTCACATTTCCATAAAGTTCTGTTTGGTCCTACAAAGATCAGGATCACTGGTGGAACTTTTTTAATACCCTGAAGTGGATGCATCTTTGCAATGGCAACTTCTAGCATCAGCCAGCCTATGAAAAATAACCACTATCAAGGTTAAACTGGAGAGGAACAGGAATTCAGGCTGAGATCGTTATTCCTTTGCTTTATTCCAGTCTCCAGATTATTTATTTTTCAGAGACAGAGTGACATTTTTCCCAGAAAAGTACTGTTTCCCAGAAAGGCTACCACAGAATACAGACCACCTTTCTCACCTCCCAAGAAATACTGACTGTGTAACAGGTTTCTGGATGCCCTCATCTATTCTCAGAGTTCCAAAAAAGAAAATATGTAACTTTTCATAAATAAGAGTGCCTCCAAAGTATATGTTAAGACATATAAACTCTTATTAAAGGCCTTTAAGTACACAAGCAATCTCACACCACTCCATGGTTGAGCCCTTCAGCTCCATGAATATGAAATACAACATCCATATAACTTTAAAGCTTGGAAAATAATGAACGGTTTGAAAGCAAGTAATCTCCTCCCAGTCTGAATTGTTCTTCATACCTATTCTATTCCCTGTAATATTCCAGATTTTTCCTTGCCTTAGGTGTCCTTCATAAGCATCAGACTTCTCAACATACACTCTACGATTTGTATACTTTTTTCCTCCCATCTCTTCTTGATGACCATTTCTATCCATCTCCATTATACCATAACCCTATACACACATAAACATTGACAAATTTCACCTTTACTGTTAAGGCTGATCACTAAATCCTGATGTGCTCATTGCACTCTTGTCAGTGGGGTGCTCTCATGTGTCACTCTCCTGGAAAGGATGGAACCAGCCAGAACTTCCATCTCAGCTCCTGCATTTAACATGCTTATTATGTTCTTGACTCCTTCCAGGCACTGTACCAGGTAAGAAATACACTGCTTATGGCACCTAGTGACATGTACACAGTTCTGAGCCTCACCAAGTCAATTAGCCATGGAGCCAAGCAAGAGAAAGAATTCAAACGGTTTGAAGGAGCTACATTGATATTGGAGACAGAGGCCATCTAATAAACCCAGAAAAACTGCTAAAATGTCTTTGACAGCAAAGTCCAGCTAATGATGTTCACTTAATCCACACCTAAGCCCCTCTTAATAAGGAAAGAGGTGAGGACTCACTTGACAGGTGCCAGTACAGGATCATCTGCCCAGCCTCCTTGCCGGCGTGGGGGTTTAGGTGGTGGACCCTTTAATAAAGACAAGAGACACATTACACACAGCTCCAGTGAAGGCAAAGTCAAGACAATTGAGACACCAGGTTCACACATACTAATGTAATACTTTACCAAATAACAGATGGACAGATTGTGTTTAAAATGCTGTTTATTCATAAAACAAAAGGAAGACATATATTACAGGATGGTTTTTTACGCATCTCTGTAAACAAAAAATTGATCAGCCTAATCAGTATCTTGACAAATTTCAGGTTTGCATGCCTTTGACTTGTTCAGGACACATAGTACAGTAGCAAACATCCACAGAGGATGTGCTCTCCTGGCAAAACAGGGTTCACTGGGAACTTGTTCATTACTGCTGCCCACATATCAGTGGGAGGTATTATGTTACATCTTTCCTAGGGTACAAGACAGCATGTTTTAGACATTGTTTTAGATCAGGAATTGTTCCTAAAAAGTTTGCTTTTGTCCACTGCCTAGAACAGGAGGATAGATGCCAAGCTCAGAGACAGTGAGCCATGTCAAACACTTCCAAAGTTAGCTGGGATGAATCCCACCACTGCCACCACTGAAATCTAAAGGGGAAGTTCATCTGGAGCTTAAAGACACTCCCTGCTATTCTCTTGCATTGTCTTGGTTGGCACTCTGCCACACGGCAAGAGAAAACGGGAATTCAGCTTGGGGCTTATGATGGGAATTTTCAAATGGGGCCACGAACTCCCACGATGTGGGACCTGCCCATTGCCTTTAGTTTTGGACTCAGTTCCCTGACACTGAGACACTTTGTACAGCAGTGACTTCAGTGTTCTGCATGACAGGCAGTGGTTTAAGCAGAGAGGCAAAGCGAGCCCAGTTTATATAGCTCCCAACTGATGGTGCCCAGTGAGGGAAGACAGATTACAGGGACCGGTGAGGGAACCATCATGAGAAAGGATGATTGGGTAAAGGATGTCCCAAAAGAGGGGAAAAATGGTAACTGCAAAGAAATAGAGGGGAGACAGGTGGCTCTTACAGCCTTTATTAAGACAGTGAATGAGTAGGATGACTCCTAAGGATTTTTGACTTCAGAGAGGACCCCACGTGTGTGGCGGGGTCAACCCTCAGTCAAAGCCAAATCACTTCTTGCCACAGATGGGGAAGGGGTTGAGTTGACCCTGATGGTAGGGGTCTCCCATGTTTATTTCTTGAAGTAGAAGCATTGTTTGTGAGTGTGGGAAATTAAGAGACCCTGCCAGGGGCAGCCACTGCCTGCTGCAGGGAGGGAGCATGACCCTGCATAGCTCCCTGATAGGAGCAAAAATAGTCATCCTCCAAAAATAAACAGGGAGCAGGAATGAGGCAGGAGCTGCAGTCCCAAAATACCAACTTTCTTCGGCAAAGGGAGCACAGGAGGGCAGAGGGACAGGCAGGGAGCGTGAAATGCAGGAAACAGCCTCCTTATATGGGCTCATCCGTAGGGGACAGAGCTCAGTCGACTGGAATGACCATGTCACAGAATGTGAAGCCTTCAGGGGCCCAAGTGAATGGAGTTTTCTGATCTTTAAATGATTCCCCCGGATTCTTAAGATGCCAAACCAGAGAAGAGGCTACAGTGCCAAAAAAGGAGCATTTTGAATTCAGTTGATCTGGACACACCCAGAGCCCAGGAAAAAGGGGGAAAACACACCACATATGGGTGTACATGCCTACATAAACATCCCTATTCCCATTACACACCCCCCTACCTCAAAAACACACTCCCACCCACGCAGATCCTTCCCATGCAAAGAACCCCCTCCCATCACACTATCCCTCTGATACCTAGCAAGCCATGTTTCCAACACACAGCCTCACAACTCCTTGCAAAGGTGCTTGGAGATACACAAATGGCACCAAAAACCTGGGCCATAGGGCTGAGGAAAAGTGCAGCATCTCCAGGGCATTCCAATGCACCTGCAATTTAATTTCGTCATCATCAAAACCAGCCTTCAGATCAAAGATATCTCAAGTGGGGCACACCAGATCAGAAGGTGATGAGAATGACTGCCCCAGCCTTTGCACAGGGCATGACTCCATGGCATCTAGAGATTTGATTCCAATGTCTTGCCAACATCATAACGTGTTCCCATTGATCATACATACCAGGCAATCTTGAATGTCTGTCAGGTCCTGACAAACACCTCATATATACCTACAAGTCTTTTATTCCTCTTGCAATAAATCAGGTAATTCTTTCTGAATTGCCTACAGGAGCACTAGCAACAGGAAAGGCAATGTTAACTGTCAGCTGAGAATAAATAGCTTTTCTTTGTTAGTTGCCTGTAAAGTGCTGCAATAAGGTCACATGCCACATGCACTTTTGTCAAGTAAATAAACTTACCTTCATATACTTTCACATTTCCAAAACCTCAGCATAATTTACAATTGAGAATGCAATGTTGTGCATTGCCATAATATGGTGACAGGTAGGGACTTTGCAGCTGCAAGCAAGAGCTTGAGGCAGAAAGTGGGACAAATGTCAACCCCTGAGGGATCAGAGCAGAAACAGAGAACACTGTTCTTCCATAATGCAGCAAATGTGCTCCTGAACACACCTTTTTGGTGAAAAAGACTGGGGGATTTAAATGATCAGAACTTGTTGGCACCTACTATTATACCTTATGTAAGATTTTTATGTATGTTCCCAAATGCAAAGCTAAGCTATACACGCAAAACAATTTGGTCTTCAAAACACCAAGATCCCACCAGCTCCTGACAAGTGTTCTCTCTCAGCTCTTGCTGCTCACGCTCTTTCACAGCATTAACTAATCACTTACTTGCTGTGGTTTGCCTTTCCACTTCAGGTTTGTCAGTTATTTATTTCCAGGTTGCCTCTACTTTAGTTTCTGCAGACAGCCCCTTTTTTCAAGGAAAATTAAATTTTTGTTTTATTTTTTTCTCAGAAATTCTGTTCACCATTTTTGTGATGGCACTTCTCCAGTGTTTCTCAGGCCACCTTCCTTACCAACACTTTCATACTACTTCCATAATCAGTGTTCTATCTCTCCCTTTGAAAAACGACTGGCCTGAATTCCATCTCTCCTGCATTAAAGTATAAACTCTACCTTCTTTATCTGAAGTCTCTTTCTTATCAGACAGATGCAGAGTTCTAATTTGGCTTCCCCATTAAAGCAGAAATTTCCAGGCTACTTGTCAGGTCATGTATGAAGTTTTGAAGGTGCCAGTTGGATGTTGCTTCCCTCATGGAAGCAACTACCCTGTATTTCTCTGGATCCCCACAAAGTTTCTTATAAGACCTACAACGACAGAGGCAGATTATGGCCATGTCAGGTCCCTCAGATTCTCAGGTAAGTCTGGATTTATGGATTAATTTGCCTTCATGAACATGACAACTCCTTTGAAACACTGAGCCCTCTGTGCAGGGATGCAGGGACTCATATGACATTGACAGCATGTAACAGAGGACACACAATTTTTCTATCATGTAATACATCTCCTAAAAACTGTAGGATCTATGTTTTCCCAATATACAAATACTGAGAGATTTTATACAGTACATAGGTGTCTTGTTTTTATCCAATATTGACCACAGAGTGGAAAGAAAGAAGTATGGCCAGTCTCAAGCAAGAGGCCTGAGGCTTCCCTGATTGAGGAAAAGCAAACCTCAACAAACAGGCCTGATGAATTAGTTTTGACTGCTGCCAATTAAGGAGCTGTAAGTCAAATAGCCCCACTGCTTCCAAGCAGCCACATAACACTTACAATCTATACTGATCTCAGAGCATATATGGTATCAAAAAGGGATCAATTCCCAGATCTGTGCAAGCCTGGTGTTTTTGCAAAGAACAACTCATGTCTGCTGGCTCTCTTTATCATGTCCACAGATAGTTCAAATAGTGCATATGATTTTAATGAATACCCTCCAAGGACTTCTGCGTGTCTTAAATACCTAGCAGAAAATACTGGATTTCCATTTCATCCACAAACTGTCCTTCTTCATGATCATTGACTTTCCTTTACTAGGGAAAGTGCTATTGAGCAAGGAAAAGTGCTAGGGGTGCTTCAAATACTCTCTGTCATCTAACATAGCAGGTAAGGGAGCAGCTCATATTGTTAAACAGCTATAAAGAATTTCTCCCCTAAAACAGTGGTCAGCTCTCTAGTCAGCTGACATGCGTACCTGCTAGGAAACCTGTCACCCTTGTGGCTTTGGCACCTTAACATGTTTCAGGAGTTACTATTCTCCCCTGCATGAAAACAGTGAATCAGCACACAAGAATCTGAATCTCTGAGCAAGGGGTCACCAGGCAGAATCCTCTCACAACCCACAGTTACAGAGAAGTGTAACTTTCTAGGCAGGAACATTTCTGAAAGAATTTGCTCCTGCCTTGTGTTACATACTGTCAGACATATTCCCACCCACCTCCACCTCTCCTATTGTTCTTCTGTTGCCTTCAGGTGGGTCCAGGAGCACTCAAGGCATGAAATAAATGTGTGAAAAAGGAAAAGCTTTTAATAAAATTATTTTTATGACATTGTCCCTAATCCACATCAAGGTTGCCAAGCAGGGAGGATACTACTAGAAAGGCTGGGAAACATGGCTGACTAGAAAAGCTATTTCAGAAGATGTCATCAAAAAGCTACAAGATAAGCTCAGAAAGCTGAAAATAACTGCCCTGCTGGCCAGCCACTTGGGGTGCTCAGGGCAGAGGCAACACAAGGCCTTGGGGAGCTCCAGGCCATGCACTGCTGGGGCTCACACTGGGGAAGTTGGCCTAATTAGGGAACAAAAGTTCAGCTGCATTTTTGAGATTCCTCCTGGAGAATCTGGCCAACTTCCAGATGAGAGGTCCCCAGGAACAGCCTGGGAGTCCAGCATTTCTACAAGTAACCAGAAGACCTCTGGAAAAAAAAAACAAACCATGCAATCCCTGTATAATGGAAGCAGGTAAGAAACTCAGTGCTTCCTTTGATGCTGATTTTGTTTGGTGGAGGGTGTTTATTAGCAAAATGCAAGAATCCAACAGATGACAGAAACTCTGGGACATGGAGGGACAAATGTAGCTCAGGACTAACCAAATGGGAGGGCATTCACCGTGTGCAACAGCTACAGCAAATTATGCCTCAGAGAACCCTCTCAGGTTCTCAGAAATGCCAGTTGCTTCAAGAGCCATCTACTGCTGGTCCACACTACTCCCAATTGCATGCCTAGGAAGGCAAAACCCTAGCAACGTGCAGTACACAAAATGCAGCTAGCCCCTGGTGAAGGCTTCTCTGCAAGCTGAAGATCACAGGGTAGAACAGGATGCAAGAGAAAACTAATGCACTTGGACTGTAAGGTCTTTAGGAATGGGAAACCTTTGCTCCAGCTGCACACCAACACTTTTTAGATCTTTCTGCAATGCAAACAGTAGATACCAAAGTGGCTATAAGTGACTGCATTACAATTGTAACTTCTTAGGTCATGAATCCTCTGAACTAGAGTGGCAGGACAGTGCCTAAACCACTGTGATTATTTTTACATGAATAAGGTCTCCCAATAATCACTAAACTGAGTTCAGCCAGTGCTGGGTTCCTCGGTTGCACATTTCTAAGTTTCAGGGAATGTGGGGAAGAGCACCTGGGGGATGGTTGCTGTGCAGATCCAGACCAGACCAGACAATGGAATGAGAATTTGGAGCTGGGTGCCAACCACTATGCAAGGGTAAAAACTGGGTCAGGAAAATACCACTCTGATTAAAGGCCCTGATCATATCAAGCCCCAGGCCATGTCTACACCACAGATGCAGACACACCTGCAAGCAGGATCCATGTGAGTCATCTCAAGTCTGGAAATGGTCTTGTTTTAGGTACTTCTGATAACCAAGCTGGTACCTCCCCAGGCAGAATGCAGGTTGCTTCTCACCAGGATATCTGTCCATCATTCTGCAACTATACTTTGGGATGCAAATACACTCACTCAACCCCACAGAACTGGGTAATCTACCACTGTAACACAATTGGCTTTATATTTCAGATACTTTTTTTTAATAGTTATTCTTCAGAAAAACATTAACTGAAAACAACTGCTCCTGATATGTTGACTTAACATAAAATTAAGCAGCAGTCCATTATTCTACCCAAAAGTTTTAAAAGCACTGGCAACTAGAACGACAGAAGGACTTTGCTGACCACCCTGGAAAGGTCAGATCTTCAAACGCCCTTTCCAATTGTTGCCTTAAAGCACGTAATCACTCAAACACTGAGTGATAGAGAGCCACAGAGGTCAGCATCCACCTATATAAGAGCCAGGAATCAAGTGCTGTCCCTGTTTTAGTCCATGAAGGACCTATGGCATGTCTATCAAAGCACAGAGAATGAGGTCCCACCTGGACTCATTGGGACTGGAACAGATGTCTTCCCACTCAAATGTTGTTGCCTTCAAAGTCCTTCCCTGTGGCACCAAAATTTTTTGGTTCCATTTGCAAAGCAGAGTAGCTTCAGAAGAAAGGACTGAGAGCCTTCTCTGACACAGAACAGCTCAAAGCTTTGTCATTATCTATAATATTCCCTATGGAGGTAGGAAACATTACTTGATACATCTTTGATAGAGGAGGAAGAGGAAAATAAAATCAGTGGGTTTGAGCTTAGAAAGGAAATGGCAGGTTTAATCTTCAAGTTTACATATAAAGCATGCTGTTTCAACATCAAAATGAACACCTCAATCCCTGGAGGTCCCCAAAGTCAAGGAAAAGCCCTACTCCACCTCTGAAGGCTACAGAACACAGGATGGGGATCAGGATCACTCACTGGTAGTGCAGGGGACATGCTCCCAGAGCTCTCAGAACAGGTCCAAAACTCCACAGAGGAGGAGAGTTTCAGACATGCTGCAGTTCCCAGCCACTATTTACCACCCTAATAGATCCACCAGCCCATCCTACATACTGTGCAGGTACCCATCCACAAGCTGTGGATTTTGCTATGAGGATAAGGCATCTAAATCTGTGGATCTGTGTTTTGGGAATACCTATACAGTTCTCCTGCATAAAGGCCTAGCCCTCCTTTCATATAGGGATTAAAGCAAACTAGTGGAGAAGACTTCTCCAAGGCCCCAGAGCAAATCCATGGCAAAGCCAGGAAAAGAACACAGCAAAATCCTGGCTCACAGCCATATTTATACTCCTCATGCCTATACTGCCTCTGCAAATTAACTGAAATATTAGGATACACCCTTTATTATACCATTGATCAGCCTTACAGCCTTTGGCTAAATGTCCCAGGCAGCCTTGGAAGGTGCAGCCAAATGAGTGATTCAACTGGCAAAAATTCAGATCCAAGATGAGTGGTTTGCCAGGGGATGCAAAACAAGTTTCAGAGCAGGCAAATGGCCGGAGGGCAGGACTTCAGCAGGTACGTTCACATCAACAGCCCAGATCTGGCTGTTTGTTGGTATTCAGGCAGACACAAAGTTATCTTCAGTACAGCAAGAGGAAAGGGACCAAATCCAGGAAGAGTTCAGATTGTAACACTCAGCATAGCCCAAAGGGAGTTCAGAGAAGGGTTATATGAGCCATCAGGGGGACGAAAGGGCCAACTTCGGACAAATGATTCAAGAAGCCAAGTATTTCATCTTGGCCAGGCAATGACTAAGGGACTGATATACTGCAGTAAGATTTGGATCACACTTTATAATATAAAGCTCCACTAACAATTGGTTTGGAACAGACTTACAATAAAATTAAGAGAAGCTTGTAAGCATATAGTATTGTAAATTACAAGCACCTTACTGATCAGTCAGATTTCTCAACACTCAGCTAACCATTTTATACCCTTTACAGGCTTTTACAAATGGAAAAATACCATGAAGTATGACTGTGATGCTTAAGAGCATAAGCCTGCATAAAGGATGCAGGAATTACCCAAACAAGAGGGGTTTCAAAGCCGAGATCCCTTCATACTGAGGAAAATCTCCTTGCCAGGTACCATTGCATAACATCCCTGAAGCAACAACAATTGTTCATGTGTAAGAGTCACATCAGTTTAGTTATTTTAATGAAATTTATCAGCCAGGAGCAAGAAGGTGCCTGTGGCATGTGACCACTCAGCACTCAACAGCAGACCTTGGGAATCAATGACTTAGGACACTGTATGGAGGTGGAATTAGTTCCAGTGAAATGACTGTAAGGACTGGTTCCAGCAAGGGGAGGGGAGGGGGGGGAATTATATCAATTATCAGGAAAAATTTCTATTAGGCAACCAGTCCCCAAAACTATACCCATCGGTGGGAGGTCTCTTTGCCTGATAAATGGAAAAGTGCTCTGGGCATAATCCTGAACCATTCATCACTGCCAAATAAACCCAGTGGATCTTTCCCACAGTATCATCTCTTGCACTACCAAGAGAAAACTGAGCTAATCTGAATGGTCTTGACTCCTTGACTCATGAGTATACCCTTCTGAGGCCAGAATTAATGAGATGCGTGACACGGGTTTCTTTTCTGGGCTTTAAATTTCACAAATGAATCTACTATGCTACCCGTACTGGGGTGGTACTTCAGCAGGAGCAATCAAGAGTACAGAAGAGGGTGCTTTAATTGTCTAATATATACAGAGAGCAACTCAAGGCAGGAAAAGCTGGGCAACACCAATTCCATAGTTACGAAGGGTGCAAGGCCCAAGGACTTTAACAGAAGCAGGTAGAAGTTTGCAGGTTGCTCTGAACAACATCACCCTGGCTTCAAACGCTAAATAAACGCTGAGATGTATTTTAATTTTGCTGCAGGATGAAAAAAGAGATGTGTATTCCTTCTATATGTATAAGAGGAGCCTGGTAAGAAGCATTATGACATCCTATTGACTACACATAGTGGCATTCCAGTGGTGGCACAATAAAAAGACTCTAGAAAATACAAAGGCCCACATCCTTGTTACCACTGGCTAGCCTTCTCCTCTGGGGCACCAGCAAGACTTCATCATCAAGACAAGTTTTCATGTTATCGGAGCAAGCTAACCCTACTGGATAGCAATCTAGGCTCAGTCAGGTTTTGTATCCTATTAGCTAACTGCTGCCCTGACTTTTAAATGAAAATAGAACATCTTTCCAGTGACCACATGTACATATGTGACCTTAAAACAAGATGCAACAGCTGATAAAAGTAGCTGTTACAAAGATAATTAAAAACCTGTCAGCAACAGAAACAGAGGATGCAGGAAAGGCACTGCATCTGAGGCAAACTTTTGTCGTATTTTCCAGTACTAGAGTAACCTCTTAAGGTGGTCTCCAGACACATAATAGATTAGTCCTGCTAGTACCCTTCAGAGGAGCCAGCATCTACCTAGAAAGCCTCTAGTCTTACATGGTCAACCTTTTCCTCAGAGTCTTCATCCTAGAAGGATCAGCAGGGAAAAAGAGAGAAAGAAGTTAAAAGGAAGCACTATGGAAGCCTGCACAAAAGAGCTTGAAGAACAATACTTCTGGCTGTCTTGCAGCACATGCTTGCAACTTTGTTCACTTGAACAAAGCAGAAAATTGTAACATTTTATATCCAGTCATTTATGCATATACCAACTGTGATACATACAAAGCATGTGACTGCAATGGCAGGAAAGTCTGCCAGTAAACAGACCTTGAAAAGCACACTAAAGGAAAAAAAAAAAAACCAAACATGAGCAAGAAGAAAGCAGACTTAGTTAATTCTCCCTACAGCATGAAAAAACCCAAATTATTCATGTGCGTAGGATATTAGTAGGATTTGTATGGATAGTCACTGCAGCCACGACAGAGACCAGAAATTATGCTGGGCTAGGGGTTATATACTGTAGTAGGCTGCAGCCTTTTTCAGGAACTACTGTTTCTCAAGACAACCTCAGATCCTCCCCTGGGGGCAAGAGCTGTAGCAGTTAGCATGAGACATGCATAGCTGACAACAGTGTTAGTTTTAGAGATGATTTTTAGCTACCACTGTAGTAAAAGGCAGTAGCTTGGTTGTGAGGTAGATGAGTAACTCAAGGAAAGCAGCCTGTTAATCATAGTGAAAGTTGCAAACTGGTTGAGAACCTTTTAGAGGAGCAGACCATCAGCACCACCAGTGGCAACAAAGGCTGTTGTCAGACACCAAATGTAAGGAGGCAATTAAGAACTCGGTAATCTCTAAACTACTCTAGAAATCACAGTGTTCAGAATCACTCAGGGAGAGACCTAGGGTATCCTAGACTGACCTATGACCCTGCAGCAGAAGTATGCATAGGACAGCTGGTAACACTCCACTAACCCATCTGACTTCTCTTCTGGACTGCATCATCGCTCCTGTGGAACATGGAAGCCACGTGATTCATAAAATTGTATATACCTCTGATTAAAGTGGCTTGGTATCTGAGTTCACTTACTGTCTTTGCTGTCACCTCCTCTTATGGTCTTGCTAGGACAAGAGAAGACGGAGGCTATGTGCAGGTTAGGGCAGCTGGGGTACAAAAGTATCCACATCAATGAGCAGCACAAATGAAATCAGATTTGCCCAACTGGCAAAAATCTGTTGTGTGTATCTGTGAGCCAGGGGCCCACTTGTTCCAACACCCAAAAGCAGAAAGGCTTCTGTGGGGCCCAGCATGACCTAAACTTCTCTGAATGTACAGAGCCCGAGTGGCCTAAGACTTGCACTAGCACAGAAGAAAATCCAGCTGGGCAACATGTGTTGGAAAAGCATTTAAATATCCACTTCTTCGAGCAATCTTCCATGTGGATTTCAACTCAGCAATTCGTTTTTTTCCTGTTTACTCGTTCTGGTTAGATAACGGAGTCCTGTTTAAATGATGCCTGATTGTCAGCATAAAGAATCACTGCCAGGAGTGTTTCTAAGTTGGGTGGTGGAAGTCCAGACAACAGCTTTGCAAAATTCACCTGTGGGAACATCCATCCAACATGCAGTGGAGGTGGCCCAAGCTTTTGTCTGTCTATGTGAATGTATCCTGATTAAGGTATTTTCTATAGCACAGAGATGCTCACTTTCTAACTATCACCCAAGGATCACAACTACATATGTACGCTTACAAATACCAGGTAGGATAACAAGAGAAGAACATACTTTCAGAATTGAAAGCACAGAGCCTTTTCCCAGGCTATGGTGAAATGTGGGGAAGAGAACGAGCAGAGACCTTGATTTTTGGAAAAATCGTGATATAAAGTGATCTTGTCCTACCTGTCTGGAGATATTCTTGACATAATCTGGAAAACCCACATCCTGGAGGCTGACATATTGCCTATTAAAGCAGGCTCCACTCAGAGGATCTACAAAGTGCTGCCAGAGACACACTGGCAAAATCATACTGAGATTGTAAGAGGTAGAAACCAGGGAACTCCTGAACAAGATCCCAAGAGAATCCTGTCACTGGGATGAAGAGAAAACGGACTGTGAAAGCAAGATAACATTACAATATTTTTGCATACAGATTTCTTATGGAACAGCAGATAGTTCACTCTTGCTGAGGTAAGACACAGTAAAGAAAAAAATTTTGATTTTTTTTTAGTCTTTTTCACTCAGCTTTCCAAATCAATCTCATCAAGAGTTCCAAACCTGGCCAAACAACTTCTTCTGGTAGATGTCATCAAGCCAGCATTCAGGCTTTTTGGTGCAGTGATGTTAGAGCCAGGAAATAGGTTTGTCTTTTGTTCAACAGAAGTATCCAGAAGTCCTGTTAGGATGGGCTAGCAAAGAGCTTCAACAGATCTCATTATATGGTTTGTCCCTCCCATTATACAAAAAACACAACCAGCTTGAGTTTCTTCCATTTTGTCAGAGACTTAATAGCATCGGGATGAGTAAATGTAACACATCAAGCCAGAGGATGGGTAAGGCCTCCCAGCAGAAAAAGAGACCCCTCTGAAAACAAATATTTGAAATGTGGAGTTCTGGCATGCAGCTAGCAGATTTATCTCTAGGAATTCCCACTTACAGCATATTCCCCTGGGTGTCCAAGAAGTGATTGCCATATTGCCAGGGAGCTCCAAAGACCAGGAACATGCACAGCCTTTGCTGCAGGAGGATGCTGACTGCACCAATTAAAGCAAATAATCATGTTCCTTCTTGCCTCATGAAATAATACATAGCTGCAGTGTTGTTAGTACTTGTACTTCTGAAAAGGCAGGAATGCTCTGCATGTCAGATGGCAGACTGTGAGCTTTGTGACCTTTTGGTGAGCCCCTTGAGGAGACAGAGGTCTACATTTAAAGATATGCGGGTACTTCCACACAGGAATGAGAATTATCAAATGGAGACTCAGTGCAGAGGAATTACAGATTTGCTGCTGTAGTTAAGAATATTTTTGTGGGAGATATATACACATAACAAGCACTAAAAATAGACTAAAATATCATACTGTTTTCATAGATCTTGAGAGAAGTATTGTAGGCTACAAGGCACAAGACATCGCAGTTATGCCCTAGGGAAGGGAATTTTAACAACACATTTGTGAGCGCAGACACACAGTTTACAGTCTCTTTTGGAAGAGAGAGCCCAGGTCAAGGAGAGATCAGCAGTAACCTGATAAGATCTATGCTCCAAGTAAGATGATTTGCCTATTGACTTCAAAACAAAGATCTTTTTAATTACATTAATTGTTCACCCCTCTAAGTGAATTTCCTTGTAATAAGCTGAAATGCTGAAACATGGATAGACAGGTACTTTTTGCTTCCTTCAAGCAAGCTGCTCTGCCTGGAAAACACTTCCTGGATGTTTCTCAGTGTCATGAAAAGATCAGAACAACAGCACAAACGGTATGTTCATACCAGAAATTTGAGCTGGGTGGAAACCGGATGGATTGGCATGGAATTTAAAAAAAAAAAAAAAAAGAGAGAGTCAAGGTGAAGTAAACCAGTTTTAAAACTCTGAGGAACTTCTGAAGGTAGAATCACCATCCTGAATGTGAAACTGCATATGAAATTGTGAACATCGCAAAGGTTTAAGACAAACCTCATTGTCTTCAAAATCAGTAATAAAACCTCTTATGCTGAAATTAATTACGTGAGGCCTACTCCACTACTGCCAGTTCCAGGAAAAAAAAAAAGACTGTTTCTTTTTTTTCATTTTGCATTTCTTTTGGGAAGATTCCTTGAAAGGGTTTCAAGATGTCTGGATGGCTGAATGAGACGTCCATTGTAACAGCTGAACCCACCACTTAACAGAAAACCAAGGCCAAGCTTCCAGAAAAGTAAAAGGTGATTTCCAATCTAGGGTGAAGGAAAAAACAATATTAGTTCTACTAAATGCTCACTTTGATATCAAATACGGTCATGCATGAAAAGCCTCCAATTCCAGAGCAAAAGAAAAGGATGAGGATTATTTATAGTGGATTTTGTCTCTCTTCCAGTAGCTCCAAGGTTTTCAATTAACAGAAACCTTTAGCAACAAAGACCTGTCTGAAGGGAGACTATTGACACAAACGATTCTTCCTGGTGGTTAAGATCCAGTAATAACATATTTGACTGGTGGAAGGCGTGGAAGGCCTCACCCTTCTGCTGCTGAAAAGCTCACTGCTTTCAAGCAGAACACTGTAACTACTTCTTAGTGCTCTCCAGAGGTGCCCAAGGACTGGAGTCCCTATGATCTCTTCCCAGCTATTATAATGGCTGTAATACGAGACACACCAAGCACAACTGCAGTAACTTACAGTCAGTCAGCTGTACCCCTGCATAATACCCTGGTCTCTTTCGAACCAGGGAATCAGCCCATGAACTAGGAGGGTTCTGGTAAGAAAACAATCTAACAGTGAGCCACCCTAACCTGGAGGCCAACCAACGACTACAACCCCGTAAACTACCAGCAGGTTTCTTAAGACTTTCTTTACCTATAAGGCCCATGGTTATTTTGATTTCTTGTATTACACCTTCTGCATATTCCCTCACAGAATCCATCTTGAATGCCTACATCATACACGAGGAGGGGAGAATGTATAGGTGGGAGATGACCCTCCATTATGCCTATCAAAAGAAAAGAGCATACCTTCTCCAGAAAAAAAGCCTGCTCTATGAGGTGTTACTGTAAGCCAAGGCATAGCAGTGTACTTTCAACACCATCATAGGGTCTCCAAGGAAATATTACCCCCCCCCAAACCATTTCGGCACAGATGGCTGGGACACAGCTACTCAGTGTAACAGAAAAGTTTTGTCACAGCCCAGAGGATTGGGGAGTAGCCACTCCCCAAGACAGAAGGCTCCAGGGCTCCCAGCAGAGTAGCCTGAAGCACACTTGGTGCCAGGGTGGCCAGCAGCACAAAATGCATTTGAAATTTAAATCAGCCAAGAATATGGTATGCTGGAGACTATGACTGGCATTGCAAAAATTTAAACATCACCTAATTTAAACAAATATTACTGTCAGTAAGGTGGAACTCTGATGACACTTTTGTCCACCGGAAGATGTCAGGGAGCAAAATCTGTATGTCATTTCTTGAGAGGTACTCCTTCCAGCAGGAGAGGCCTGTGGAGGAGCCATGCTAACATCTGAGAGCAAACTTCCAGGTAGAATTTGAGCATTCTACAGCACTAAGCAAGAAAGTGAATCGAAACATTTTAGATCTCATATTTCTGGATACAAGAGGATGTTGCCTCACTCTCCTGAAAAAGAGAGGTTCCAGACTCCCTTCTACAATTTGAAGATGCACTGAGAGAACAGGCTCTGAACAAAGTTTTCCTCCAAAGAGAAGTGGGAACTGACTTGGCACATTATGTCTGACATAATGGCTCCTACCAAGATCTCTGTAGCCTGTGCATGGAGGAAAGGAAAAAGAGCATCACTACACAAACTTTACAAGTGATGATACCAGATACTGTACTCTGGCTCTAGCAAAAGCAAAGCACAAAAATAAGGCATCTCTTTACCTGTGCTATCTTGCTTCCAAAGATGGTGGCAAAACTGGCCACAAAATTATGTGCCTGCTCATGTTTTAATTCTGGGAATTAAAATATTGGGAAGATATGCATGCAGAGGAGGGAAAGACCCCAAGTCTTGTATAATACTACTCTCCATACTTAACATGTGAGAAACCGTAGCTCCTAGATATGACCCCGTGTGAAAACTACACATCATGCAAAGGGCAACACCAGGAAAGGGACAGCGCAGTCACGCAGGTCCCAGCTCTGTGGACAAACTTCAAAGGACAGAGTAGAACAGATGCAGAATCCTCCACTGGAGACACCGGCAAAACAAATGACAGGTTCTTCTGACAGGACACCCACCTCTCCAAGAGAAGCAGACGGGGAATTCTTCCTGATCAGATTTTCATCTGCCAAGAGGTCCTGGCGGGCTCGGCGGCCCATCTTTAGTACCTGGAGCACAGGGGGAGACACGAGGGAGCGGAGGGCGCACTGTGAGTGACAAGGGATGTTCCAGCGCGGGGGAAGGGCACGGCAGGGCTCTGCCGCCGGGACATGCCCCGCAGCGAGACGCGGAGCCCTCACAGCGCCGAGGCAGCACAGCCTGCAGGCGCTGACCCCGCAGCCGCCCCCGGCCTTTCGGACCCGCGGCGGACAGCCCGGCCCACCGGCCGCTCGGACCCACGGCGGACAGCCCGGCCGCCCGGCCGCCCCGCCCCGCGGCCGAAGGCCCCGGGGCCGCCGCTCGGCCAGGCCGGGCCCTCCCGGGCCCGCTCACCCCGGCGACGCCGCCCCGCCGCGGCGCCTCCGCCCGCTCTGCCTCAGCCCCGGCCCCGGCCCCGGCCCCGGCCTCCATCCGCCGCCGCCGGTGCTTCCGCCGCCCCGCCCGCCCCTCGCAGCCCGCCCCGCCCGCCCCCGCCGCGCCGGGAGCTCCGGTCAGACACAGCGACATCCATCCAGCCCCCCGGGGAGCCCTAAAGCCTCGGCCTGGCCGCCGGTGGCAGCAGCGCTGCAGTCCGTCGTGCAGGTACTCTGTTGCCCTGTTCTAAACCCACACACAGTGGGGCAGGTCAGGAGCAGTCTGCCGCTGTGCCTTCTCCAGCTTTTTTGTGCCGTAGACACTTTTGAAATTCCCACTAAGGCAAATAATCCCAGCCTTGCAGATTTGTCTCCTCATGGCTTCTGATGTGGTTCCCAGTTCTCTCTGGCTCTCTAACCCTGCTTTCCAGATGGGGCGGCCGGCCCTCAGAG
Source organism: Acropternis orthonyx (assembly GCA_035583155.1). NCBI lineage: Eukaryota > Metazoa > Chordata > Aves > Passeriformes > Rhinocryptidae > Acropternis > Acropternis orthonyx. The sequence continues at coordinate 41,643,597 of JAWWEU010000158.1, read as the reverse complement.
CACAAATGGAGGCAGTCCCAAGGATCAAATATAAGCACAACGATCATACACACACATGCCTCGCAAGCATGAGTTGTGCAGAGATTTCCAATGACCTGCATAAAATGACCCCAGTCTGCTTCTTGACTGGAGAGATGTATAGATTAATTGTAAATAGAGCTGGTTTTGGCTCCACATGTTAAATAGACATTCCGTTTTCCTGTCTTTTTCTGGTATCTCACATTCCTCACAATCTTCACCCATGCTTATTAGCCTAAATAATTGTCATCCATTTATTCTGCTGCTACAGTAAAGAACTGTACCACACCACAAGCCACACTGTTAACACTTTGCCATGATGAAAATTGACTGTGTAACACTAAACTTTTAAGCCTGCCAGGAATACCTGTTACTAAAGGCATTCGATCTCACTCCATACCTGCTTAGCTTTAGTAGAAGCTCATGGTTTGGCTGAGGAACTTTCAGAAGTCTAAAAAAAATTTATCAAATAATTCTCCTTTTTTCCATTCCTTACTGACATGTCCAAGTAGTTGTGCTGTGATGATCTAAGGATTAAGTGAAATAAGATTTGTGGGCAGAGGTAATAACTTTTTATTACACCAACTGATACAGCTGGAAAAAACATACAAGAAGTTTCTCTGTGACTGAAAGCTTGTGTGTTTTTTCCAGCTATATCAACTGGAGTAGTAAAAGATATTATCTCTCTTTACAAACCTTGACATGTTCAAGGAATTCAGTAAGTGAGACATGATTTTCCTTTTTTGAAGCCAGGCTCGTTGGGCTTTATGAAATTATGATCTTCCAGATACTTCGCTCTTCTCTTTTAATTACCAGTTCAAGCATTCATGAAGTATAGAGGGCAATTCTCACCTAGCCCCATGCTTTACCACCGGGGCCATGGGAATATGGCCCTGCATTTCCCAGTTCTAACCCACTCCTACAAAGCTGCTGCAGCAACTCAGCTACACAGATTCCAGGAGACAGAGGGTACTGGAGCTCTGGGGTTACAACAGCTGCTGTTGGATGTCTGAGTATGGGCATACACTCACAGCCTGATCAGCAAAATGGCATTCTAAGGAGACCATTATAGCATCCAGAGCAATGTCTGCTAAAGCTGGAGGGCATCCCTGGGGTAGGAATCCTTGGGTAGGACGGCATTGCCAGCACTGTGGCCCCAAACAGGTAGCTGCCAGGGTGTTTCTACCAGAGGCAGGGTAGAATCAGTACCAGGTGCCATTCTGGACAGACAGATCATGAAGCAGTAGGACCAGTGGATTCACTGGTTTGGAACTGGTCCCCCTCTCCAAGCTCCTCCTCATGATTCCCCTGGGTCCCTGTCCCAAACACCACCCCACTTCCACTTCCCAGCTCTCCTCAAGACACTCTGTACTGCTTGCTGCCCATCCCAGGGACAGAAGTCTCAGGCCAACAGAGGAAGGGTGAAGTCCATGTGCATGAAAGAAAACATTTCAGTACTTGGGGAATTGAGTCACCTCAGAACTTTGACTTCCGACTTCAGAGATTCTTGATGAGAGGGAAAAGCAGATGTGCAGAAAGAATGAAACCCAAAACCTTTCCTGCCTTGAGTCCTTCCAGACTCCACTTACCAGAATGGGGTTTATCACCCACCCTGACACAGTTTTGCCTGCTTGTGGAGGGCAACAGTGGGAAAAGTTTTCATCCATCATTGCATGTTGTGGCTAAAATGAATCTTGCTTGCTTTAAGCATTGGGGTCACCTATTCTGAATAGTTTAATTCTCCTCTGCCCTACTGGTGACACCACAGGCAGCATTTGACCCTGGGCTTAGAGCAGCTCTATTCCATCAAGTGAGAACGAGCCAGGTAACACGATAAGTGTCTGGTGCTGCTGTGGTTATCCAAAGCCATTTTCTCTGCTTGCTTCCTGTCCAGTTCAGGTCTGTGGTACCAGGGTTTCTCTTTCTCAGTGTACAGTTTCAGGTGTATTCTCAGCTCCCAGTCTGCCTTACTTGTTTGGTTTTGCCCTCGCTATAAATCACGTTGCTGCCACCCTCCCTCATCTGAACAACAAGTAAGAACTACGCAAGCATTCCTTTCACGGACAAGTTCTCACATCTAAACATGAACTCTCTTCATCTGGTTTCAACCCAAACCTGATCATGCAGAATAGGACTAACAGAGTCCCCCACTAGCACTGTTTACTGTTGATTACTCCTTGACTGGACAGACATATGAATAGAGCTAGTGTCTGGTACTCCTGCCTGTGAGAAAGCCGTGAGAGTCTGGGAAAGCAATCACACTTGAGCACTCCCATATGCTTTTGGTCCTAGACCACCTTTAGAGTGAGGGCACACGTGTAGTTAAAGCTACAGCTATGATGGAAAGCCAACATGGTAGCACAATGACCACCTTATTAAGAGTGGCCCAAGTTTTGTTAAGTAGCTCTCCGGCAGCAGTAAGATTTATGGGATGCAGGGCAATTCCAGTAGCAACAAGTGACACAGCGCTGTGCCTTTCTTCCTCACCCAATCCTCACATCAGGCAGCCAGCCAGATTCCCAATTTTGACATGGGCCAATTCATTAAAAACATTAAGCTTCCACTAGGACGCAAAGTGTTCAGCAAAGACTGCTGTTGTAGCTGGCCCCACACTAGCAGCACACTGGCAGCTCCAAGCACCTCAGTTTGATTTTTCTGCAGTTTTTTTCTCCATCCACCTCAAAGTATTTACCTCATCTCTACAGGGTTTTGCAGGAGGGAAACAATTGCAAATATTCTGTTATTTCTGTGGGTTCCAGAACAAAATCTCCTAACAATTGCAAAGCTTCGAACAAGAGATTCCTCCCTCTGGAAGGTGGAAGGGGCTTTGACAGGCAGCAAAAGCGCATGCATTTGCCTGTCTTGATCTCCATGAGAACAGAATGCTGTTCAGGTTACATCAACCCCAGCTCAGACTGTCAATCCCCAGCCAGAGTTGCCAAGTGTGAAATATTTCCTTATGACACTCACACATTCAGTAGCCCTGTCAGGCTGTCCCTCAGCCTAGCTGGATTGCAGCATGTCCAAGATGTGCAACCTGTTTAGTGACCACTACTTGCAACCACCAGCATTGGTTTCAGTGAACCTCAGACTATGGAGATTCCCCCACCTCTTTTCAACCCACAGAGCAACACCTGGAGGAGAAAGTGAGTGGCCCAATACTGGAACCAGCAGCACACCTACATCCTTCTTCTCCACTATTATTTCCAAGCAGTGAGTCTCCACTGTCAACTTGTAACAGAAAAATCTGATTGCAGCCATTAATAACATAACCTTACATTTTGTACTATTGCATTTCATTCAATTTCTACTGTATCAGCCTTCAAATTTGCTTACACCCAGTTCTTCCAGTCCTCCCCTGTATTGACAATGCCTTCCAGTTTTGGATAAGCAGCTAATTTCATTAGCACATCCATTTTGACAAGCCAAGATCATTAATAAAAACTGGGCCCAGGACCAGCCTCTGGGGAACTCTCTTAATTTCTTATAATTTCTGTACTTATCTCCATCTTAACTAATAACTCACCATGAGGCACTGTAGTAAATGGATTACTGAAGTCCAAAGCAATCAGTTCTACTGCATTTAGTGTGACCTCCAACCTAACGCAGGGTAGAGGAGGTCCCAGTGGGGAAGTGCATCCAAAATTCATTTCAGAAGTGCCTGGAGAACTCTAGAAACATCCATCCCAATCTACATAAAAATATTCCATGGACAGTGAATGTCAGCACTCAGAATTTGCACCTTACTCCAAATTATGATTTGCCTGACATCATCTTAGAGCCAGTAGATCTTATTACATCTTTGTTCCATCAAGGAACTCAAATTCCTCTTCCTCAAGCAAAGCTCACCCTTCCATCACATCAGAGGTGCAGGGAATGGGCTCAGTGGGCACCCAGCACCCCCAGCTGCCTGTCAACCTCTTCCATGCTCTGTCTTGGATGCACCACGGTCCTCTGAGCAGGCAGTGCTCTCCCAGCCCCAGGCCTCTGAACATGCAGGTGAGGGAAGGCTCCCTGCAGCTGTGCCTGATGTTTCCAGCTGTGCTGTTTGCTGGACACCCCTGCTCCAGGCACAGGGGCCACATGCCTCTGGGGCCAACCTCTTCCAGAGCATGAAGATCCAGGACTTGGTTCGGCAGAGAGTTCTGTCCAGCTCGCCTACAGCCCTGCACTTTTCCAACGCATCAGCAGCCCACTGGCACCTTCCGCAGCAGCGCAGCCAGTGCTGCGAGTGGCTACCATGGCTGGGAAGGCACAAAGCCTCCGCCTGGCCCCAGGCACCTCGAGGGCTCAAGGGCTGCCCCTCTGCTGGCCCAGGAGAAGCGCTGGTTACGAGGGCCGGGACTCCCTGCTCACCTGGGGCAGGGCTCAGGTGAGGGCAAGAGAAGGGCTCTCGATTGCTCCAGGGGCCGGGAACCCCTCTCTGGTCTTCAGGGAGGCGGGCAGGGGAGGAAGGAGGCCGGCGTGGCCGTGGCCGCGGTCGGGGCATGCCCCGGGGCAGGGGCCCGAACAGGCCCGGGTTATGGACCGTAAGCCCGGCTGGGGCCGGTGCTGTGTCTCCTGCGCGTGGCCCCGGCCCCCTCCGAGGGCAGCAGGTGCCCGAAGCGGCCCCTTCCCCTCGGCGAGGGCTGCCGTGACCGGGCCCCGCCGCGCTCTCCGGCCGCTTGCCCTCCGGGCACCGCCCCGCCCCTGCCCGCCGCCGGCCCCGCCGAGCCCCCCGCCCGCAGCGCGGCGCCCGGGCCCCGCCGCTCCCTGCCCCCCTCCCTGCCCCGGAAAGAAACCGCATCAGGAAAGTATTCGGGGTATTTTTAGCGGCTTTGAATGCGATTTCTCGGCTG
>JAWWEU010000158.1:41613988-41638076 GCA_035583155.1 Acropternis orthonyx | reverse complement strand
CGCGGCGGCGGGGCGGCGCGGGCCGCTGACACGTGCGGCGGCGCGGCGCGGCGGGGCGCCCCCGGCTCCGCGGGGCGCGGGGCGGCGCATGGGGAAGGAGCGCGGCGCGGCGGGGCACGGCGCCTGCCGCTTCTCCTTGCGGAGCGCTGCCAGCTCTTCCTGGAAGTCCTGAGTCGCGCACGGCGCAGTGAGTTCATGCACCTCCTCGCCAAGCCTCAGCCTGCGGGATTTGGGGAGGCTGCCGCCAGCACACTGTCCGGTCACCCGCGCCCGTTCGCCGCCGCCCGGGGGGCTCTGCCAGGGGTCCCGGCCGCCGCCCCCTCGCACATGAAGATGTACGTGCAAAGGGCTCTGGTGCTGCTCTCCCTGCTGAGCTTCGCCACCGTGAGCCTGTCGCTGTCCTCCTGCACCACCTTGGACCTGGACCACATCAAAAAGAAGAGGGTGGAGGCCATCCGAGGGCAGATCCTGAGCAAGCTGCGGCTCACCAGCCCCCCGGAGACCGTGGGGCCGGCCCATGTGCCCTACCAGATCCTTGCCCTCTATAACAGCACCCGGGAACTGCTGGAAGAGATGGAGGAGGAGAAGGAGGAGAGCTGCTCTCAGGACAACACCGAGTCCGAATACTATGCCAAAGAGATCCATAAATTTGACATGATCCAGGGCCTCCCCGAGCACAGTAAGTGCGGGGCTCCCCCCGTGCCGGCGGGGGTGCCGCGCCCGCGGGGCAGGCTGCCCGGGGTCCCGGGCGCGGAGGAGGGGCGGCCGGCCGGGGCGAGGGGCGGCGGGCCCCCGCGGAAGGGGCCGCTTTCCCGGCAGGGAGGAGGCGGGGGCCGGGGCTGGAGGATGGGGGCTCCGGGGATGGAGGATGGGGGCTCCGGGGATGGGGGATGAAAGCGGCGGGGATGGAGGATGCATGTAGGGGGCCGCTTGCCGGGCTGGGTGGGGGGGGGGGCGGGGGGGGGGGGGGGGGGGGGCGCTCGGAGCACCGGCGGGACCGCGCGGGACTCGAGGGGTGGCGGGGGCCGGGAGCAGCATCGGCCCAAACCCCGGCCGGCAGCGGCAAGCCGAGCCTGTGCCTAGAACCCTGACATCTGGCTGAGCCGGGGAGGGGAAGCCGTGAGGTGGGAAGGCAGCAGGGGAGAAGGCAGCGCGAGTGTCGGGGTGAATGCTGCGCACCGGGCTGGGAGGAAGCGCAGGTCTGGCGTTTGGGTGACGAGCAGGTAGACGGACTCCTCCCTGCTGAAGCTCCAGCGTCTGCCGCAGAGATACAGGCAACCTGTCCGGTCCGTGCAGCATCCGCGCCGGCAGTAGAGAAGGTGGAGAGGTACTCTGAAGATACTGCTGCTTGGAGGACACTGACGAGGGTGTTACTCGCTAGTGTGAACGTTCAGAGAGCAAGTAGAAGACAACAGGGATGCTGAGCAGGTGTAAAGCAGACAGTGATGTGAAAGGGACCCCCATGGGAATACAGGCATTGAGGAAACGCTGCAGATGTTGAGCAGGTGTGGAGCAGATGATGAGCAGGCCCAGATGTGGACACTAAACAGATTCAGGTGCAGAAACTGAGCAGATGCAGATGCAAAGACGGAGACTGAACAGACATGAACCCAAAGCAGATTGCAGATGCTGAGCATATGTAGGCACAAGCAGTCCTTTTGGTCTATGCTTGGGATTCCTTGGAATTGGAAGATGCAGTCATACTGCCATCCAGGGTGTTCTCTTGTGACGTAATGCAGTTTTGGGGACACGATTTGAACACCAGCAGTTCTGTGGAGGAGCTGTGACTTGGTGCAGGCAATCTCAGAATGCAGTTACTTTGCCAGGTTTATGTTAATCTTGACATATGATGAGCTGGAATAAGAGCTACAATGTGGTAATACAACAAATTTCGCTTAATCTCTAGCAGACTGCACTCCATGTGGTTTTATGATTAGCTCTTAGCTCAGGAGACACCAAGACTCAAGGAACAGAAAGCACACAGGGTATAGCAGCTTACCTCTGTTTCAACATTCTGGACCCACTGAAGTGTCGTTTTTGAAATTCTAAACATATGGGGAAACCAAGTGTCTGCAAAATAGTACAGCCATGCTACGCAGCAGTGTGTTTTGGGGAAGAAAACTGGGAAAGCACAACAGGGGCAAATGAAGTCAAAGAAGTGACTTTAGATAAGATTGAGGGAAAAGAGGAATGAAGAGGTGGTGCACAAGAAGGAACAGTGGGCCCCAGGTGTGGGTTGGGGAAAATTTCTATGTAAATGAATGATCCTGTCCGATGTCCCCATAGGACATTGGGGCAGGGGGTTCAGAATACTAAGTATTGCTGAGATTAAATTTCTGGGAGTGGGTAGAGTAGATGCCACCACCCAGAGGAAGAGGGAATTTTGGAATTTGGTCACACTGGTAGAGACTAGCTCCAGATATATCGTGGTGTCAAGAGAAGCACTCCTTTTGAAACCTGGGGAGTTTCGTTGCTTACACCATGGCTGAATTTGGCCCTGTGTCTTCAGGAGTGGCTGGTGTTCAACTTTCCCATGCCTCTGTCACTGTGCCAGGTGGTGATCTCAGAGCATGCTCTGAGCCAAAGCCAGTCTCCTCTGGGTGGGGGGAAGGGGAGGACTGCTCCATTGAAGGAACTGCAAGGATGATACAGACAAGTCTGAAATGAGTGCACGCTCACACGAACTGTTCTAGCTCCAGATTATTAGTCAAGCAGCTTATTGACTCAGAAAACCCATACTTCTCAAAGTCTGAAGGGTCAAAAGTGAGGAGAGCTGAGAAGAAAAATAGGAAGCATATCTTTCTAGGAAGGATGGATACTCAGGACCAGGTTCCCCATCCCTTCTCTGAACTGTTTGGTGACTCACGGAATGGTCTTCCTCCTGTGCCTTTCAGGCACGTTGCCTGAATTACAAGGGACTGTCTTTCAGAGAATAACTCACTTTTGACCAGCTGTTCACATTAGGGATCTAAAACTCAATAGGGATCAGACCCCCTTAACCACTGACTTGCTTGGAGTCCAGCTTGGAGAGCATCTGCAACAGTCCTGCAAATGGCTTTTTGCTTACCTTCCTGAGGAAAAACAGATGCCATTTTCCAAGGCAGCTTGAGAGACAAGGCAATTAAAGTCATGGGTCACTGGGGCCAAGCATCTTTTCCCTCCAAATCTGCCACCTGCAGAGTTCCAGATGGATCATTTTTTTTCTCCAAAGTTATGCAGCTTTGGCATGAAACACCTTGGTGATTCAGTGATGTAATACAGAGTGAGGCAATACCTTCTCACAGACAGCCTGCCTGCCCTTCTCATCAAACTCAAACTGCACAGCCATCAGCCTTCCTGGGTCTTGCCAGAAACAGCAGTTGTTTCTGCTGGATCAGCAGCGTGTGGTGAACCTGCACCTTGTTGAGAGCAGTGATAGGAAGATGGAAGCTCCCAAAAGGACCATTATTCACACTGGTCTCATCATCTGTGCAGTGAAAGCTCTGGACTGTCTGTAATAGCAGGGTCTGATTGTGAGTATCCATAATGTCATATCAGACATAGGCTGGCATGGGTGCATAGGGTGTCACAGATTCCCTGTCTCCCGGCTTGGTTACTGCTGAGTGTTGTGGACTGGAAGAGCTTGTGGAAGTACTGCCTCCAGGCTTTTTTTCTGTTCTGGTAGGTGAACATGTCTGAATTCCAGAATGATTAACACACCTCAGCTGGGACTGGACCAAGTTCCCTGAAAAATCCCCTGACTACCTTTGCCTGTGACCTCATGCAAAAAGGACTTTGCCCCAAAGCTGTCAGTTTCCTGGGAGTGAGACCTGTATCCTGAACACCTTGCTACAAGAAAGCAGGCTCCAGCCTCACAGTGGTTCAGAGTGAAACAAAGGGGACACCTCCAACTCCACATCATCGAGGGCTTGTTCCCAGGGTACAAAGGGAACGTGAAGCTTCATAGGGAAAGGAAGAGAGCTATTACTATTTTCACTGGGAAAGTCTCCCAAGACCAGCACCTTGAGGGTGAAGTAAATAGGTAGAAAGCAATATGGGGACAGTAGGCAAAATACAGTAGATACAGTTATGTCTTACCACCATGGCTGCCTAATTTAGCCAAAAATCTTGATATACCATAAATTATTTGTCTCTCATCTGCGCTGTGATGTAGGACCAGATTTGCAGTCTCTAAATAGATTGTGAGATAAAGCACTACTGTTGGAAACAGATACTGAACAAAACTGACTGCTGGTCTGGTATAGAAAGGCATTTCTGGTGATTATTGGGACATTCCTTACAGACAGGGAGTCACGTCTGAAATGGAAGGCCAGGCTGTTAACAGCACTGCTAATAGGGCTAGGAGTGCAAAACAGCTTCAGGAAGTATTAAAACACCATCTGGCTAGGTCTAGGACACAAAATGCTTATCAGTGTTAGACTTCAGCTAGGAAGATGTCTTTAGGCATTTAATGAGAGCTTGGGTTTTCTGCTGGGTTTTTCTGTGGCATCAAACCTAGAACTGCTCACGGGGATGGAGTCCTCACAGTTGGTGTCTGTGTATGGCTCAGTATACTCTTTGCACTGCAGGGATGTTGGGCTGAGCCTACCAGCTCATGACTGCAGTGGGCTCTGGTCTCCTGGGATTAGTGAACAGCCTTCTCTTCAACAACAGCCATAGACTTTCCCATGTGGGAAAGCTGTTCTGTTCAGTAGCACTAATGACAAAACCTCCTCCAATTAAAGTCCAATGTGAGCATGTGGTCATTAGCTTACTGAGCTTACTTTCAGCACCCTAAGAACACATCCTTGAAAACTGGCAGGCTCCTGCTTGCTGAATCTGAGTGTAGCACAAGAGGAGAACCTTCACCTCTGTGGATATGACTCTGGATGTGCATCAGTGTTGCTTAAATCAGAATTTGGCATGGGAGGCAAACCTTTACACTCTAGTGCTGTTTCACACTAGCCCATCTTCAGAAGCTGTTTCTCAGGGGAAATGGTGGTGGTGTGAAAAGAGCAGCCTGCAGAACTCCAGGAATGTAACTTGAAGGTTGCTCCAGCTAGGGCTTCTAGCCTGTTTGTCACCGGCTGGAACTGTGTCTTGGAACAGGTGGTAGTTTTCCTTTTTCTTTTTGTTTGTTTGTTTAGAAAGAAGTATCAGCTGATATGAGAACCCCACTTGCACTGCACAACAGTCAGAGGTCATATGAGAGGCTCTGTAGGGCTGCAAACAAACCTGCATGTGGGTGTAGAGCAGGAACAGCTGTGTCTTGTCTGCAGGAAGCCTTCATGATGTTAGAGCTTTGAAAGCTAACAAGGTCAGTAGGAGAGGAACAACAGCAAGAATGAAGATTTCCATGGGACCAGAGTGGTCCCATTGAAGAATCTTATTTTCTCTTGAGGAATCTGGACCTCACATCTTTTACCTACTCCTTCTTGGAGCATCTCTGAAATCGATTTTTCTGTTTAGCAGGCACACATGGAGGCAGAGAATTGCTATGTTATTTACTGCCCATGTGTCTGATGTTCATGGGCCTAGTACTATTCATTAATTCATTCTCGAGGTCAGGAGTGAGAGCTGATCTTAAAACCCAGTTCTTTCAGTACACATTGGATAGTTGCTGCCCTAAGGAGTGTTCATACCTCATTCTTTGTGGACATTGGCTGGCTTCTATTCTAGGAGACAGTGTCAAGGTTTGTATAACTAAGATTCAACAGCTGTCGAATCACCTATTGGCTTCATGTCTCAATCATGAGCAGAATCACACCATCCTCACTCCTGGCAATAGGCCCCATTAGCTGCAAGTGAGGTTGCCCCATTCTCTGGGCTGGGTTTTGTCATTTTTGATGGAGCTGACTCATGAGTAACATTTGATGAGTAGTTACAAGACAATAATAAACATACTGTGGTTGATCTCTGCTGATTCTCTGTCTTTTGGCATTGAAAAAAACAGTGACAGTAGTGGGAATATTTGCAAAATGTTGCAATGTAGAGGAAATGTGAGTGAACTCTCATCCTGTGTTATCTTCAGCTAGATAGCCATGCTTCACAGGTGGCAAGATGTTTGAATGACAGGTCTCTACTGGAAAGCTCTTTCTCAAACAATATTTATTTGAGATCCTGCCCCTTGGAGCTGTGGTTCTCAGTCTTTCTATATTTCTTTCTCCTAGATGAGTTGGGAATTTGTCCAAAAGGTGTCACCTCCAATGTGTTCCGCTTTAATGTGTCCTCGGCAGAGAAGAACAGCACCAACTTATTCCGGGCTGAGTTTCGTGTGCTGCGTGTGCCCAACCCAAGCTCCAAACGTAGTGAGCAACGCATTGAGCTCTTCCAGGTGAGTATTCTTATCACCTTCCCCACTGCCTGAGCCCAGAATAGGCTCCTTAATGGTTGCCTCAGTTGATATGTGCAGAGCCACAGAAGAGAGAGACTACACTGCGTGCTGTAATCCAGGCTTCTTCCAGCATATGCAGTGACAGTCACCTTCCTTCCCTCATGCAATGCGATGCTGTCCTTTTTCCACTCACACTGCTGTCTCTGTTGGGTATCTTGGCATGGTGCCCACTGTAGCTCTGCTGCACTGAGAAGGGTTTGGAAGGGGAGCCCCTCACCAGTGGAGTAGCCCTGACCCTTCTGTTACATCTGCATGTGTAGATCCCATGGCAGTTTTGTTTCTTTGACTATCACAGTACAGCTGGTCCTAATCCAATGGGTGGAGCTCTCTGTCTTGTCAGCGATTTACTAGAAAAATACTGCTTGCTTTCAATGTTCCCTTCAGCAGGAGCTCCCCGGGGCACAGTTTAGGTCACTGTTAATCCAGGTACTTATCTCGAGTTTGCTTTGAACCTGCAGACTCCTCTGGCAGAATAAGGTCTGGTTCAGGCCTGGAAGTGGTCTTAGGCCAGACTGGACCACCCAACTAATGATACAGTTTAGCATCCAGGCATCACATTGCCACAGGCTCATGTCTGTCCACGTGGCCATAACAGTGCCTCTGAAGTGGCCCTGTGGGTGGTAGCTCTTGAGGACTTCCTGGAATCCAGCTTCAAGGGTCAGAGCAATTCTCTACCAGATGACACAACTGACAAGGACACAATCTCAGAGCTTCTCTATAGGTTCAGTGCTCTGGGGATGAACAGGCTGTGGATTTTTGTCTGGAAATGGGAAGAGATGTCAGAGCAAAGGGAGAGGTCTCCAAACCTCATCAGCCCTGATGTGTTTTGATAGAAGTTGAAGAGTGTAGGACACCTGAAACATCACAGTGAGGACTCAAGTATTTAGGCTTACTGGGCAAGAGACCTGTGGCCAGATGTTCTATTGCCCATTGCTGGTTCTACTCTGAAATTCAGATCCACATCTCACAGGTGTATACTGAAACAAACCAACCCATTAGATCAGTTGTTCTGTGCTTCTGCCTCTGAATTTGTGCCCCGAAACAATGCTGAATTGAGATAGGCTACTTAGGACACAGAAATAAGGGTTGTGTAGATCTCTGGAGTTCAGATTGGTTGTGAAGCACATCCTTCTCACCTGTGCCAGAGTATCCCTGGTGTCTCCCTTGCCAGGACCAACCCTTCTGAATTAGTTTTTAGCAAGTGAAAGCAAAAAGTCTGAAGACTGTCCCTTCCTTATGTTTGGCACTGGCTGATTTTTATTACCACTCCTCCTGACACAGATCCTTCGGCCGGATGAACACATAGCGAAGCAGCGGTACCTCAGTGGCAGGAATGTGCAGACACGGGGCTCCCCTGAGTGGCTGTCCTTCGATGTCACCGACACTGTGCGTGAGTGGCTTCTGCACAGAGGTAGGGGTCTTAGCTGGACGGGGTGCCAAGGCATCCATAGAAATGTGGATCCATGTTGACAGGAGTATTTATCTGCTCCTGTTGTTGCAGGAGCTTGGTTCAAATAGAGGACAGCTTCTTTCAGTCTGAGAACAAGCCTTCCTCTGGAGAGAGCTTCCTCAGTGCGTGACATTTGCTAGATTCGTAGCCCCACTCTGTAGCTCTGTGGGCTGAGTCAGAACTGGAGGAGGAAACTGTTCTAACTGAGAGATGCTGGAACTTCTAGTTCAATTCTATGCCCAGAGGGGACCCCTCTGCTTGTCTAGACTATTATCTGTAATACACAGAACATGAGGAATGCTCTGCTTTAATTTTCATGTGGATTAGAGCAAATATTGTAGGGGAAAAAATAGCAAGGATCCTGGTTTATTTAGCTGTTCACAGCTTGTCAGGTATAAAGCTGAGGAAATACCAGAAACTGACATTACATAGATGGAGGCTTTAACACTTCAGAGAACATGCCTCTGCCACCACTGGGCAACCAAACAGATAGTTACGGGGCAGCTCCTAGCAAGAACACTGACCCTATTCACAGCTGGAGCATAAGGCATCACAACTCACAGCTGGATTGGCCTCACAGATAGAAGTTAGGTGCCACTGAAGACTGGAATGCAGGTACTGGCAAGCAGCCGCTCCCTGGAAGGGTAAGGTGTGGGATTGTAGGCTCTTCCTATTTCAGGCAATCTTAAATTGTGTCCTGATGGCTTGAGTTCAGGGCTGGAACTGCAGTGAGCTCTGGGCAGGCAGACTAGCTGACAAGACATCACAGAGTATATATAGTGCAGAGGAAAAAGGGTGCTAGGCACCTTGTCAATGCCCTGGGGAGCCAGATGTTTTAATTCATGGCACAACATGAAAAAGGAGCTTTCACAAGAGTCTTATGTTCCTTTAGTCAGGCCCACACAGCATGACTGGTCCAGGAAGTTATTATGAAAATAGACTTGCCTCTGGAAAGTCTGTGTGACTTAGACCGCTAGCAGTTGAACAAAACAGGAGGTTGCAGCTGCTGAGAAAAATGCTTCCAATGAAATTACTTGTCCATATCCAACTTGCTTATTTTCAGATCTCTCCTTCAGACACTAGCCAGAAGCCAGACAATAGGTACTGAGCATGACAAAACTCATTTAACGGACACCACAAGCCAGCTCTTCAAAACAGTTTTTTCCCAGTGTAGCTCCTTGAACCTCACAAAACCTTTTGTATGCTGAATAGCCTAAAAAATGTAATGAGGAGCACCCTTCTTACCTGGCCAGAAAGTTCCCTTTAGCAAAGCAAGGTTTTTGGCACATGTGAAATTGGAGGATTTTGCTTCCTATTCTTCTTTCCAAGGCATCTTCCATTCCTCAACTCTGATAGAATCTCTGATTTTGAGACCAGCCCACTGCCTAGGAGTTAGGACAGTACATGTCCTCTGTGAAACTTTCTTATGCCAGGAGCTGTTGCAGTTGAGAAGGAGTGTTTCTCACAGAGTCGTCTTCTTTGCAGAGTCCAACCTTGGCCTGGAAATTAGCATACACTGTCCTTGCCATACTTTTCAGCCCAACGGGGACATCTTGGAGAGTTTGCATGAGGTCCTGGAGATCAAGTTCAAAGGTGATAAAGACCGGGGTTAGGGGAAGCTATTGGGAAAGGGAAAGCCTGGAGCATCTACAGCAAAAATGAGGTCTTGCTTTGCATATATGAGCATTTTACATTGTGTAGTACTTGTCTTAAAGCATACACATCTGGGTTTGCATGTTCATTATGTGGCGTATCCACTACACATATAGGTTACAAAAGAAAGAAAGAGCAGACTGGGTGGGCTTGCATGAGTGTCTGCAGAAAGGAATAACTTTGTATTTCAGTGTCTCTCTGGGAAGTTCAGCTTGATGCCTTCTCAGGTTTCCACAGAGGCTCTGCTTTCCAGTGAGGGTGACTGAAACACACGGAAGTTAGGCATCCTGTGTGAGGTGGCTCAGAGAGTCAGTGGCTTGGCTGGCCTAAGAACTAGGAACCTCCTGGCTTGCAGCCCTGGGCAGCAGCCACTGGCCCCCACAGGCTCCATTTCTGAGGCTGTTCTGCAGAGTGCCAATTATCTGACATCTTCTTTAAACCATTCATCTTTCTGCCTGTCCTGGGACTGAAGCCAGGAGTGAGTGGGATGGATTAATGGCCCCACCAGCAGTTTGCAAATGGTAAAACAGGTGGCCCATAAGCCTCTATTCAGGCCTGCAGCAGTCAGATTCACCAGAAATAAAGAGGTCCCTGTGAGGGAAGAAGTCCCAGAGTAAGTGGACGTGATGTCTGAATCCCTTTCACTTGGTTAAAGACAGTGTTAAATGCATTGAAAAGTCTTGTTGCATCCTCCACTTCCATGCTGAGTCTTCTTTGTGGATCCTCTTTTTCTCTGAAGGCATTGACAGTGAGGATGACTATGGCCGTGGGGACTTGGGGCGCCTGAAGAAGCAGAAAGACTTACATAATCCCCACCTCATCTTGATGATGTTACCCCCACATCGACTGGATAGCCCAGTGTTGGGAGGCCAGAGAAAGAAACGGGCCCTGGATACCAACTACTGTTTTCGGTAAGTGAGAATCATGCCTGGATCCTGGGCCTGAGGTGGGCAAGCCTTCTGAGACTCCATGCCTCCAGGAAAGGCAGAGCCTTCCAAGGGGTCACTGTGGTGCCAGAAGGGCCACATAAGGGGCACAGCTCAGCCAGCTGTTCTTGTGGTGTCCAAGAAGTGGATACTGGCCCATTCAGCAGAGTTGCTGCGTGCTTCTGGCCGAGCTGCTGGCTCGAAGAGACTTCCAAGCTGGAATGCAGCGTGGGCAGGGACCTGCAGCAGCCCCTTGCTAGTTGCTAGAGCAGCTGGGTGCTGCCTCCCTGGAGCGGCGGGCAAGCTGCCTGCCACCAGGCATGAGCCATGCCAGGCTGCTGAGCTGCCCACCACCACTTGCCTGTGCCGCTCCTCTGCACTTGGTGCGCACAAACACCACATCTCACCAGGCACTGCTGGTACTTGTCCTTCTGCTCAGGAAGCTGCATCTCACAGATGGATATAAGGCCCCCCCTTTGGATTCACTGTGTTTCAATGCTGTGTTTCAGGAACCTGGAGGAGAACTGCTGCGTGCGTCCTCTGTACATTGACTTCCGACAGGACCTTGGCTGGAAATGGGTTCACGAGCCTAAGGGCTACTTTGCTAACTTCTGTTCAGGCCCTTGTCCATACCTCCGCAGCGCAGACACCACTCACAGCACGGTACCTCCAGTGTATTATCTTGTCAGGGCTTGTGGCTGTGATTCCTCCTTCCTCCCTAAGTCTGATCAATATCTAGTCTCTTCAAAGAAGCAAAAACAGTTCAGATCAATGTTTGTAAAACACATTCCAAGGAAACTGCAGAAAACAGTCTAGGTGATTCAGCAGGAAAAATGTGCTTCCTTTGGAGTAAATACTGAGTCCATGCTTTCAGGCAAATGTTGAGGAGAGGAATGCTGCTGTCTCTTGGATAAGATGTGAAACAGCGGGACTGATGGTTTTAGGGTACTTATTTGGCAATGGCATAGTATTAACTGAATTGTTCACTTCAAACATCAATTCTGGTAATTATCTTCTGCCTAAATGTCTCATGCAGTTTGCACTGGAAAGAGGATTTTTCTATGCTCTGTGCCAGGTTGTCATGCAAAATTGTTGTGCAATGGCACGTGCCTGCCATCCGCTACCACAGGGGCAGCAGTAGCCTGAAAGTGAAGGAAAATCCAGGTCCCTGTCCAGAAGTGAATACAGCCATTCAGTAAGATCTCCCTTCTGCATAGGTATCCGTTCTAGCTCTATAAATCCCACCTCACCTACAGCAGGGAGGAACCTACTAGGCAGTGAGATTTGTGAGTAAACTGGCAGAAAGCAAATGCCTTTAGGTAACTTATGCATAATCTCTGTTTAACATGAGTAGACTGGTCAGTCTTTGGGAACAATACAATCTGGACCTGGCTAGAGTGGAAGAAAATAAAAGCAACAGAAAAGCACAGCCATGGGAAAAGTATCAAGAAGAGCAGACAGTCTGCTGCTGAAGCAGGAAAAGCTAGAGGAAAATCCTGTGCTGCTGCTGCTCACAAAAGAGAAAAGGCAGCAATCCAGATAATGCAACAGCTCACTGGCAACTTAGCTTCAGATTTCACTTAAAAAGTTGCTGTAAAAAGCAGATTTGGCTGAAGAATGAATGACTAGGAAAAGGTGATGCTGCAGATAAGATGCTAACATTTTTTTGACAGCTTGAGAGTCTGCATAGCAGTAAGGTTCATTGAAGCTCAAGGACTAATATCAGTGGGAACAGCTGAGCTGTGGGAATGAAGGACTAAACAGATGCTGGGCATTAAGCACAAAACAAAGCAAGGGAATGAACAGCTTGGAAAGGGTAATGGGCATGTAGCTTTACCATCTGGTTGTCCTGAGAAGCTCTCTAGTAGGTAACTGGACTGAATCAGTGTGAGAGGAAGGAGGTTTTAGAATGGTTCCTAATGTTCTGTTCTTGAGCAAGAAAGGAAACAATCAAGCATTAAGGTCAGTGAAGCAATCGAAGAAACCTTTAGAACAATATAGCTGCAGACAGCTTGCCAGCACCACCTAGGAAGAACATGGTGAAAAGAAGACTTTTCACTAGTCTGTTCAACCTACTGTTCAGTAGAGTGGCTTCAGAGCATGTGATACCCTGTGGTACAGCGAGGGGTACTTGGCCCAGTATCTCAGAGAGTTTCTACCACAACAACTGCGATTACATGGATCTGGGTGATAGAACAGGATGCATCCTTAGCATTTCCCCTCCCGAAAGACAGTAAAGTAGCTAAAATACGTGTCAGACCCTGTCATTTATACCAGATAAGCACTAAAGAGACCACAGTAGTGCAGGTGAGATCATGTTTTGGCCTCCCAACTCAGCAGGCAGCTTACTGCTGAGAAGTGGTCACCTCTGGCAAGAAATGTGGCAACTGTTCTGTAGTGGTTACATGGCTGCAGTGTACAGTCATCTGTGGGCTGGGGCCAGCAGGGAGGAAGAATCCAGTGGGGTCCCACAGGACACTCTCCTGGCTCCAGCATTATAGTGTAACAACTTGGAGGATGGAGTGGAGGGGGAAGGCATCAGGCAGTTCAAAGCTGGGAGGGAACTGTGGATACTTGAGAGGACTGGCATCCATCCAGTGCTATCTGGAGATGTTGGTTGAAATAAGCAGTACTGATACTCTTTCATCTGGTTTCTTCATAGAATCCAAGACAATATGGCCCCAGGCTGGTTACACCCAGCCTTATTAAAAGCAAAAATTGTGACATTCTGCTGTACCAAATTAGAGATGAAAGAAGACAACTACTTGCACTCCTTCAACCCTTAGGCATCAGCCACAGAGAGCAAGGATATTAGAGTTTTTTAAAAAGTCTTAAAAGTCAGGTTAGGGCAGAGGTGAGATGCCTTTAGAAGCAGGCCATGATCAGGAAGTGACAGGGGAGTATTACCCAATTCAGGGAAATACCCTCTGATAAACATAGTCCAAACACCTAGAGACCTGTTGACTTTGCAGCCCCTTCGTGTCCTGACTTTTTCACTTTGTTTCTACAGGTGCTGGGTTTATACAACACGCTGAACCCTGAGGCATCTGCTTCGCCCTGCTGTGTGCCCCAGGACCTGGAGCCACTCACTATCTTGTACTATGTTGGGAGGACCCCCAAAGTGGAGCAGCTCTCCAACATGGTGGTGAAATCCTGCAAGTGCAGCTGAAAGGTCCTCTGGCCCACCCAAAGCCAAGAGAAAAACTGTCAGCACCCACTCTCCTGCTCCCAGGCTAACACAAAGAACAGGGGGTCAGAGACTACGCATGCTGAGGGCCAAGTGCCAAACCCTGTGGCTTTGAGTCTGGCAGGCCTTGGGGATCTCTTTTGGAACACTTCTTGGTTGTCTTGGGAGTGCAGCATTCCTTCTAGGAGTTAATTTGGTGACACAAAGGCCACACTCTCCAAAATGACTGGACAGTTGCTGTGGAAGAAAAGGATAAGGTGGAGGAACTTCTGTGTATTTGAATGCTGGGTGGTTGAGCTGGGAAAGCAGGATAGTGAGAAAGCAGGTGAAAGGGGGAATGGAAATGGGGAGATGTTTTCTATTCTAGCTTTAGCTATCTTACGACCTCAGCCCTCCCCACTGGCCTGAAGTATTAAAGATTTTCCCTATAGGAGGAAACGTTGAAAGTTTCTTTAGAGAAGGAAAATGCACCAAGATGAGAAGTTGCTGAGAGAAATACTGAGATACACTTAAGACTTTTGTTCCTCAGAGCTGTGATCCAGAGGTCCTGCAACTGAAACTGTGGCTGCCAAATCTCTAAGTTCAGCTGACAGATCCTGCCTATTGGTGGGAAAATATAAGGAAAGAGGGTGCTGAGTCCATTTTCAAAGGGACTGATGTCTCCATTCAGCTCTTTTACCTTCCTGGAGTTTCTCAGAGATGATTTTTCGGGGTTGGGGCAGGAGCAATATCTGTGGGTACCAGAATATTGGGCCCATTCATTCATGATCTGATAACACCCCGAGGACCTCTTGTCTGTTGTGGTTTGTGAGGCACTTTCGGGTGTTCTGCACAATGACCTGAACATGACCCAAGTCTCACCTGCCAAGACTTAAAAAAAATAGTAATCTCAAAAACTTTGCAAAAAATAAATATTTGGGGGGGAGATGCTAATATTTTTCACAAGCAATTTGTTTATTGGAGGGTTAGATGGTTTGCTGTTTTTAAACTGCTACTGCTGTGACATACTCAGTGTAAAGTTTTTACCCTTTCCAAAACTTCTCTTCAAAGGAACAGATAGAATTTAGGTCAGTAAGAGAATCCCAAAATGGAAATTCCTTGTTACCCTCAAACTGTGCCTGGTATATATGTGCCCTGTCCCACCCTAGTCCTTCAGATGTGTATATCACCTCTGACATCTGCTTTTGATAGATTCATATAAAGCTCCCTTCAAATGTAAAACACTTCCAACAATACTGTTTAAATATCCAGAGTGGTGCAGCTGACAAATGTCTTATGCCCATTTGAATATATATGGTCTGCCAGTACAGACTTGTAAGTACAGGTAAATAACACACCCTTCCTCTTCATTTACCACGAATATTACAGATGCTACAGATGTTGCCCAGGCAAGAAATCAATGTATTCTTTTAAATAGTTTTTTTTAGCTATAGATACTCCCAGGGGTAAAATCCCTGGTGCTTGCATGCCACATGAGACTCAGAGGCTGTCTCATGTCTAGAGTCATGGTCTAGAGTCATGTTCTAGAGTCCACAGAGGTTCCTCCCTGTCTCCTCCCAATTCCTGGTCCCCAGAAACCAAGTGTAAAATGACACCTGGCTGGTTAATTGCTTGTGGCCAGGGCTCTCCAGGGTCAGCCCAGAATTCAGCTCTTCCATCAAGCCCTTCACAACAGTGGCTGCTTCCTAATACCTCATGTGAGGCTGCCGTAACATGTAAACTTAAGCATCTTAATGTAAACAACACTTCCTGCACTATCACCAGCTGGCTAGAGGTTAGCAAGGGTAGGTCAGTGGGGGGAGCCTGCCAACCTGTGTGATGTTTTGGCTGGGGCACACATGCTCTGATAGAGGTGCCCCCAACACTTAGCTTTAGCCCTTTCATCTTTCTGGGGCTCCCTGACCCATGTCATCGGTGTGATGACAAAAGGTGCAGCTCTGAGCAGTCCTGCAGCACTGTGGTATTGCTGTGCCCCACACAGCTCTCCATGCCTGTGCTTCCCTGCTGCCTGCCCGAGGAGGAAGCAAATAAACGTATTACAACTACACTGCTATGCTGGATGGCCAAAAATTTAGTGGCTGCAGCGGGGGCTGGGAAAATCCAGATGCCTATTGGCATAGGAATTCTCTCTGATCTTTTAGTAGCAGCCCCTGGGGAGGTTTTGGTTTACAAGCTGCAGTCTATTCTTTGGTCATTGTTCCTCCTGAGCCCTGGGCTGGCTCTGCTCCCCATCCACTTCAAGGGCTTCCTTGCTAGTAAAGCGGGGAAAATATCCCAAAAGACAAGGAGGGGATGCTGCAAAGGGTTGGGCTAGAACACTTGCACAGCTCTAAGTGCTGTGGCACTTGTGACACTTGGAGCTCATCGGAATCACCCATGGATTAATCCTGGCAGCCCTTTGGGGTTGGTCTGTCTTACTAGCCATTGTTCACTGCTGCTACTCAGTGGCAGGAAGGGGTAGCAGAAGGACCAAGCCTTTTGCCTCTTGGCAAAGGAGGCAAAATGGCAATGGGAAATCAGGGGAGAAGAGTCTTGGTGTGTCCAAACAGTATGGACAAAAGTATGCTCATGGGTACAGTAATCTGAAATCACACATTTCAGTTAGTGCTTCTCTGTCTAGCCTTCTGTTTCCCTAGCAACATTTGTGAATGAGATTTGTGAGACAGGCTCCAAATTAATTTTCTTAAAATTAGAATGGTGTTTCTAGGGGTGTTCTGGCTATAATTTGGCAACAAACTATACTAGCTACATGGGGTTTAGTCTGTATACTCTAACTGGGCACAGGCATAGCAAAATATTTCAGGACAACTGTTTGAGAAGGCAGAGGGCAGTTTTCTATACGCTGTTACTAGCTAGCAAATTGAAGAAGACAATAGGAAACAAGAAGTGTGATCTTCATTGCCAACACTGAATACAGCTCTCAACAGTTCCCTTTTTGTTGTTTGCAGAAACAAACAAAAGCTGATGAAAACAATCCCAGCACACTTTGTCTCTTTAACAAAGATCAATGGTTAGAAAGGGTGGAAAAAAACTATTCTGCAGTGCCATAAAGCAGATCCTACACAGATGATCAGACAACCATCTGTGTAGTCCCCATTTCTCTGTGACAAACTCTATTATAGCATGTAAAAGGCTTAGACCTGAACTCCAACACCTCGTTTTTCAGGCTGTAGTGCATTGTAGAACTCTGAGAAGAACACTGCTTCAGTGAGTACAGGAATGTACACTTCAGCAAAGAATAGTCTTTGCAGACTAAATGTGTCTTTGTTCCCTAGTCTTTGGGTTGGACAGTCTCTAGCTATCTCACTGTATTTACATAAAGCACATCCCTGTTACCACTGTCTGAAATGGGATATGCTGCTTTGTTTTTCACCTTTCCATAACCAACAGACATCAATACATCAGTCAAAAAGATTGGACTGTGCCTAAAAGTAGCAAGAGATACAAAAGACAAACATACCTGTCCGCTCCTGGCAACACCATAGCCCTGTTCTGCTCGGTCTTGTCTCACATCTCTATTGTAGCTACCAAATTTTCATTTTCTCAGTTCACAGATACTTATCTTTCTGTGCTGCTCTGAAGCTTTCCTTACCTGTGACTGGAGTGTCCTCATCAGACCAATATACAAGTCTCCTGGCTCAAGACTGCTGTGTAAATGAAATCACTACAGCCATCCCATGACAGAAGAAGATCTTCAGTATGGTCTCTGGTCAAATGCAAGGCAGGTTCAATATCACAGAGTGACCAGGATGCAGCTTGAAGACCAGCTCCATTGTGCAGAAAAGGCTTCTTCCCCGCTCCCCAGTGTTTCTAGTGGCGTACAAAATGTCATCTCAGTACTGGCTTGTCTTCTCTAACAGGTGATTCAACCACAGCTGATTTCAACCATGACATCAACCAAGAAAATACAGTTTTCAATGGAGAGGGAGTCAGCAGCGTAGTATCTACACACTTGCAAAACTATACTAATTTGTGGTCTTACGGGCTGCCTATAACGTACATTAATTGTGGGTTAGAGTACCAGCAGCAATTTGGATGTAGCACAAGGAGGAAAATATGCCTTCTAATTCTTTAAAATCTATTAAATTACTACTTTAATGCTCAAAATCACTAGAAAACATTGGTCAAAAGCTGTATAAAATTATTATGTATAGTAAAAGAACACCTGGACTTTCAGATCTCTGCTTTACCAACATTTTCTTTTGTATACAGGCAAGTTGTTTAAACCCTGGTTCAATTTTGATGCAGCTCCAGATGTGGCAGATGGAAACAACTAAATCTCTTGTTCTTTCTTGAAGAGAGGCTTCAGATGCCCTGTACAAATGCAAGATTCTTTATCATGCAAGAAGTCAACACAGAAGAGATGACTCAGTTTACTCACTGGGAAATAGACTGTCTTAGAAATGAATTCTGGTGCATCCGCAAGAAATAAAGCAAATGCAAATTGCTGATTAATGGTTGCCATTATCTAAATTATAGTAGTGCATTTGAGATGTCACTTATGCCCATAATTTCAGAAGGAATATGGTACAGGACTTTAGATGTCAGGATGTTTCCAGGAAAGATCAGTTTCCAAGATCAGGACCTCAGTTACTTGGCTCCTTTTAGAATATCCTTATCTAGGGTTAGGTTACTTAGAAAAGATGCAGAGGTGGTGGTCTGAAGACATTCAACCAAGCAGCTGGGCCCTTTCCAGTACTGGGTTAAGATTTCAAGGAAAATACACTTAGGGATAAGGACCTTTCTATCTAGTACAGAATAATGGCTTATTTACAGCTGTGGTTTGTGGCAAAAAAACCTTCTATGATTGGTTTTCCATATAGTGGAGACCTAGCGAACAGCTTTCAGACAGAAACTCTTCTCAGACAGAGAAACTCTGTCCCCTGTGGTTGAATTATACCAAGGAATACCAGCCTTTCAAGCGGTACCTTCTGAAGACAAATATTTATTTCTTCTCTGTTCAGGGGGGTAGTGCAGGGTGATATTTGTGTCTCATTCCACTTAGTTGACTAGGCGAGATCATAGAATCACAGACTGGTTTGGGTTGGAAGAGACCTTAAAGATCATCCAGGTCCAACCCCCTGCCATCATGGGGGTCACAAGACCAGGTTGCTGAGAGCTCTATCCAGCTAGGCCTTGAAGACCTCCAGGTATGGGGCATCCACAGCTTCTCTGCATAACCTGCTCCAGTGCATCACCACCCTCACACTAAAGAATTTTTTCCTAATATCTAATCTAAACTTACTCTCTTTGAATCCATTACCCCCCTTGTCCTGTCATTACATGCTCTTGTAAAAAGTCCCTCTCAATCTTTCTTGTAGTCTTCCTGCAGGTACTGGAAGGCTGCAATTTAGTCATCTCTAAGCTGTCTCTTTTCCAGGCTGACCAAATCCAATTCTCTCAGACTTTCCTCATAGGTAAGGTACTCCATCCCTCTATCATCTTGGTGGCACTCTGGACTCACTTTCAACAGCTTGATGTCCTTCCTGTGCTTGGAGACCCGAGCTGTACGCTGCACTCCAGGTGGGGTCTCACCAGAGCGGAGCAGAGGGCCAAGTCACCTCCCTCAGCCTCCTGGCCATAGTTCTTTTGGTGCAGCCCAGGATACAATTGGCTTTGTGGGCTGCAAGTGCACATTGCTGGGTCATGTCCAGCCTCTCACCCACCAGGACCTCCAAGTCCTTTTCAGCAGGGCTGCTCTCGATCTGTTCATCCTCCAGCCTGTATTGATACTGGGGGTTGCCCTGACCAAGTGCACCTTGTACTTGGTCTTCTTAAACCTCATGAGATCCACTTCTCAGACTTGTCTAGGTCCCTCTGGATGGCATCCTGTCCTTCAGGTGCGAGGGAAGAAAAGGAAGAGGATACTTCATTGCTGTCCACAAAGGCCAATGCAAGAAATAATTAACAAGTAGGCATTCGGCATGTTGCAGAAAGCAAAGGTGACTTTCTTTTCTTGGTCTGCCAACACTCAGCCATTTCTCACTACCTGTTTAGATACTCATTCAACAGATACAGAAATCAGCATGAGGCATTATAATAATATATCATGGCCACTGGGTGTACATCACTTGATGAAAGGAGCCAGCTGGGTGCTATCAAACCAGAGATTTCCTAACATTTTTCAGGTAGGATTTCTTTTTTCTCCTGAAATTATTATCCTCTTCAGGAAGCAGACAAAGATTTGCTGTGCAGCCAGGGGCAAATCTTACAGGATTTGTGCAATGCACATCGTGTAATGACTGGGGAATATCTTGGTAACTATGTTCTGGTCCTTTCTTGAGAGAAAAAATTTGGTCTTTTGATGTGCTGAAACCCTCTTGCAGGTAGACTAGCTTGGGAGAAATCCATTCTTTTCAAGGACTTGTAAGAAACTCCACTTGTGGGGACAAGCAGTAGCAGACAGTCTGACTCACAACAAGAGTCTCTGGAAGACACCCAGTTTGCAACAAGCTGCCTTGGCATGACACAATTTGACATCTGCCCCCTCAACGGAGACTTGCTACAGAAGTCTCTTCAGTATGCTTCAGGATCTGCAGATCTCATTTGGACACTACTATACTAAGTACTCTTATCATGCTAATCTGAAGAACTGGAAACAAATGAACAGAACAACAAAGAGAAACAAAATAAAGGAAACGGCAATAAAATCTAAGAGAAGTAGAGCGTGGCAGCAGTTACAATGTACTAACTATGGATTTTAAACTGTCCTAATTTTTATCCATTTCACAGGCCTTCAGCCAAGTCATCATTCAAAAGACCTAAGAAACTTGCTGGGCCACATTTTCACAGGAAGAGTCCCCAGTCTTTATTCTGACATATTTTTTCAAAAGAAATTTTTAGTAGGCATATAGAGACCTGAGTTTTGAAGGTCTGTGGATAAGAAAGAAGATTCCTAGCTGATATCATAGACAAAACGTATTCCGCACTGAATTTCTGGAATTAGAAATAGTGGAGAAAACACACTTTCAGGAGAGAACACAACACCAATTTGAATCAGGGAAGCAACTGGAAGTGTAAGTAATGTAACTAGTGGCACCAACGGGATGCCTACAACTTCATTTACCTTCCCAGAAAATTCAGAGATGTCCATCTGCGCCATGAAGAATGGCACAGACATCCAAGATGTATTAAATATATCATATTAAATGTATCTGGCACAGCATGACCTTCTCAGAAGATCATATAAATATGACAAAACCACTTGAAATCCATGAGGTGAATCCTATGCAGTAATTACTGGAAACTGTGGGAAAATCTATTGTCATTTTCTTCCCCAATCTCAGAATAAAACAATTTTATAGTAAAATGAGGGAGTGATGACGGTTTGGACTTGGCAGTATAGGAACTTTTCAAAGATTCTGTCCTGACTTTTGACATGATAGTACTCAAGACATAAGGATTTACTCAACCCTAAAACATTTTTTGGAGAGATTTTATGACTTTTCATCGCAACTACACTGAGTACAGTAATTTATCTCCTCTTAGTGTGCAGGAGACTACATATAGCTATAGCAAAATAAGATTTTCTAGAATATTCTTGCAGGGGCACCAGATTGAACTAATGTTCTGGGGTTGTCGTCTGTTGTACATCCCAAAACAGAAGCACACAAAAGGCTAAATAAAATGCTGAAATTGCTTTCAGAGATAACAGCACCTCTTTCAGCTACCTCAAACAAATTATAAAAATTTTGTTAATAAAAGATGTATTTTTAACAGCCTATAAATTTTTAATGATTGCATCAAATTTGGTTTTTTTAAGGCCAACTTGATTTGTTTGTCTGATAGGTCAGATAAAGAAGCCACTTGTTTTCAAAGAATATAAGATTTAAGCTCATTGTGTGTGCTGTAGGCATGAACTCGTAGAGAGGAGGCCCTGTTAAGTATACTTTTTTCCCTGGGGAACCACTATGATTCACTGAATACCACTGGCAAAGGCTTCACACCAGGGTCTCCACAGTGATCAGTGATTCTTTCCTTTAAATTGGAAACAGCACTAAAAACTCCTTTCTTCAATGAGGCGCAGTAAAATTCTTTTTGGTAAGGTAATAGAGCAGACTCTTCAGGGCAGACTTGGTGTCTTGTTTGTCACCTTAGTTCAGGTTCATTAAGATGTGTTGTGGTTGTGCAAATTCACCTTGAAGGTGCTCTGCACTCAAGCTCTTTGGAAGACAAAGATGGCAAGAAGTGAAATGTAAACAAATAAGATAACTTAAGAGCTTTGTTAGTGGAAAGTATTTTCCATATTTATGTGACTAACCATTTACAATCGTATTATGGATGACTTCCATATAGCAACCTACTTTCCCCCAAAATCACAAGCTGTCTTAGAGGTGGATCTTCATGTCCTTTATGCTCTTTTAAAAGCTTCATCATTCTGAAATCCCCAGCAATATAGTGCCCACCTAGGTGAAAGTGTAGACAAGCTGCATATGACAACTTGGCAGATGTCAGCAACAGAGACTTCTGTTAGAGAACTCGACACCACAGAGTGAATTCTGGTGGAACACGCCACTGTCATTGAAGGTAGCTTTGTCTTGGCTGTTCTAGAATCTGTACTGCAACTGTCAAAATAAAATATCCATACAAAGTCAGACTACAAGACCACCTAGTCTAGCTCTCGTCAGACAGTGGACAACAGCCCATGTCTGATGGACAAGCTAAAAACTGGAAAAGCCTGTTATGAGACTTCCCCAGAATAGTCACTTGAAAAGTGTTAGAAACTTCCTGCTTTTTTTTCAGTTTTAATATGCTGTAACAGATTTCTTTTTCATGGATTTTGTACATGTCTTTTCAAACCACATACACTTTTTAGTATTCATATCTTGTAAAAAGGAGTGCCATAGGTCAAGCACACACTGTGAACAAAAGTTGCCACTCTCCCCCACCTTTCTTTTCTTTTCTTTGAAGCTCATCTCTTAGTTTCATTTGATGCTCCTACTGCTAGTGTTATGATTGTAAGCAATTCCTCCTTTTCAGCTTCTCTCTTACATGCCTCCTTGTCCATCTCTTTTCTAATTAATCACCTTCTGCATGAAGAAAGCTATGAATGTTAAGGTCTTGGTATAAGCAATCTGAATCCTGTAAAGCTAAGTAAGGGCTTCCTGATGTTTGGTGTAAACAAGGATGTCTCAGCTTTAGAAACCTGAGGTTATAGAAAGAAGAAAAGGAAGTCAAGTCCCATATTTAGGTAAAGTTCAGAAGCTTATTTTGTAAGAAGCATATAACGGATCCACAGGAATAACGTGTTCAGAAAGGAAATAGCATGAAGAGGATCAATCAGCCATTTACAACAACCAAAAATCCAACTATTTAAACATCAGCAAATAACCTATCCAGATTCAAAGAGTGAGCCCAGGATTATTATGAGCAGCAAATGTAGGACTGACTGAGGAAACAAGTCCTTGGCAGTTTTATCAAGTACACCTTAAAAAAAATAAGTCAGGAGCCAGACTACTTTTGTTTCCAGCAAATAATCCAAAATTACTGGAACTGTTGTATTAGTACAACATACGAGCCTGAAAGAATGCAAGCTGAGAATCCAAGTCCATTGTGTGAAGTTCTCTCTGAGTCAATGATCTCCTTCATAGGTAAAGGATGCTCTAGCACTGCCAGGCATTCAACTCCATGCACATGGAGACTATCCATATTCTGGTATGAGAAAGAGGCACAGCACTGACATTCCTACTAGTAAACAAAGGTCTGGATACCAAAAACTCCTTCCACAGTTTGGAAACAGGATCAGAGATATGTCAACCTTCTACGCATCATGAGAAGCATTTTCAACAAACCACGATTGTCCAAAACCATTCTATTCTCAATTCTAGATAATTTCAGTGTCTTGCTGATATCCAAGACTAAGTAATCTATCTAGGGTCACAACACAATATCCCACTGATGGCACTCACACAACTTGTAAGGCTGTTTTAAAGGCCAAAATGAAACACGTGAAAGGGAATTCATGTATTGAGTACATGTCAGCTCTTCTGGTGAGGAGAGAATCTAAAATACCTGTCCCTTCATTTTTATGTTGTTGTATGCTCATCAGCTAAACACAGGACAAAATGCTGTATGAACTCTGCTTTACCTCAGCCTCCAGGACTCTGATGTGCAGATTACTCCTTTCAAGACTAACAAGCCTGATTCTCTGTCATTAGAACAGGCTCCGTAATTTAGAAATGATGCAAACACCACAGAAGAGGAGGATCCCTTGATTACATTATTCAGTGTCAGCACTGAAGTAGATGCTGAATCACTGTTGGGGCTTTCTATTGCTAATTTTCTTTTCGCACAGTGAAGAAAGGCACTTTTCATGAAACTCATTGATGAATACGGGGAAATAAATGTCATAAAAGCAGAGAAAAAATAATCTGCACTTGAGGAACACATATGTAATTGCACTCCCCTTGTAAGTAAGTAAAGTAATGGCCAGACTTCGTGAACGAAGATCTGGGGAAGGGCTCTCCCCACGTGGGTGTGCCCTTCCAGCCTGCACAGTG
>JAWWEU010000158.1:41589523-41613888 GCA_035583155.1 Acropternis orthonyx | reverse complement strand
TTTGCCACAGCCGAGCGAGCTTGGACAGTGACAGTGAAATCCTCGGGACTGTCTACAGCACCCGGTACTAACCGGGGGGCTGACCCTGCTGAGCATCCGAGATCTGATGGGATCAGATGGCCGGGAGGCATTTAACTGCCATGGGGACGGTCCCTACTGAGACTTGAACTTGAGCCCGTGGGATTCAGAGTCCAGAGTGCTAATCATTACGCCACGGGACCGCCCCACTCCCCTTGTGCAACTATTATAAATCCAAAATGGTTGGCTATTCTACTTTCCTCCCTTGTTCTAGAAAACACTTACTGTAAAATGCCTCCTCTCCTAAGATGTGTGGAAAACAGTTCTATGCCTTCCCATTGACTCTTTTAACTGAAGCACACTCTGAGAGGTTTTTGAAAAGAGACAGACAAGGAGGTAGCAGAGCTGTTAAGAGACAAAATGTATATGTTATCATATGCATATTACACAGTTCCCACCACGCACAGAGACATACAGGGACTCCAGGTTGAGGAGTACAGAGACATGGGAAAAATAAGAGGCTGGAATCACAAGATTTTTCCTGATTCTCTGCAGCACATGCTCCCAATGTAACAGCATTTATGCTCAGAACTGGGATCAGCAGATGCCCAAGGCAAAGCAATACTGCTATGTCCTTTGATGCTCTGGCTGCCCTAACATATCCTGAGAATGAACAGGAGTTCAAGGTCTAGGTGTTTGGCTTCAGGTAAAGGACCAGTCTTGATACCCCTGGGTTTTTTTGCATTTGTTGGAAAGAGAATAAAACTTTTCCAGTGCCACAGAATGCAAGACTTCACTGCTTCCGGTGCTGAAAAAATTCATCCCTTCAAAACGAGGATCTTAGACTGCATGGTGCATGTTTCTGAATATTTAAAAAATCTTAGAGACTGGATGTTTGATATGCTGCTACTAAGTCATCCTAGTTACAGATGTGGGGTGGGTTACATCTAACATACAATGCAAAGAAGTTCAGAAAGCATGGCTATGGCCAAGTACAAATCATTATCCCAAAATGAGGGGGTGGCAGATTGGCAAAGCTGCAAAACAATTAACCTGTGTTCATAATAAGTCAGCATTAACTGGTAATTTTCTTGACAAAAATGTATCAGTGCTGTTTCTGCCAACAATTCTCATAAGACAATCACCTTTGCTGGGCTAACTGTACACTTAAATCTCTATCCTTCAAACATCTCTGTAGTTTTCAGTGGTGGATCTCATAACCCAAACAAACAAACAAACTAGAGAACAAAACAGACATGAGAGTTCCACAAGGATGTATATCCTATAGCTACTCAATTCTGCACATGAAACCCAGTGGAATAAGGATAATCCAGATCCTTCAGGAGGAAGAAAGGAATAAAATAATTATTTACTGAAGCTTAATCTTACAGAGAAGTAGCCCCTCCAAATTTCCAGAACAGAGCTGGAAGCTATAAGCCAATACTACACGTAGCAGAGCAGGCTGTGAGAAGACAGACCCAAGCTCTTGAAGTCCACAGCTGCTGTGGATGTGCAGAAGTCTGAAGAAATAACCTCTGCAACTGAACTTCCACTAATCATGAGCTAACAATTTGATGTACCAGTAGAAACACCTATGCTGGAGATCCATGGGTGGAATTCAATGCTTACAGACAGAAGAGACAGGATCTGAAAGTAACTTCACAAGGTTTTACAAATCTCTTGCTCACTGATGATATGTGATGGCAGCACAGGCAGCAGACAAACACTGCAGAGATTCATGAAGAACACAGCTGAAAAATGCAAAGAAAGTAAACAGGATCATGACTGTCCAAAGGAAATGAAAGATAAGCCAATGAAGGGAACCACTATATCAGAGAGCTGCATTTTGGACAAGTGAAGCATTCAATGTGTGTCGTATGTGTGAGTGGAACAAAAATAGAAAAATATAAGTTCTGTCCTACTAATTCATGCCTTAAGCAAGTGATGGTGAAACTAGTAATATTTATACTACTAATTATTTAATCTCACAATTTATCTGGTCTTGAGTGACAAAAACGTGCAGAATCCAAGAGTGGATATGAACACAATCATTTCAAGAGCAAACACTTTATCCCTCTGACATGGTTTCTTCTGTCAGCCCTTTGGGTTGCTCATTAGCTACTTGCTAACATTAGAGTGATCTCTTAACACTGGCTATACAGGCTAGAAAGGACAGGAGAGCTGTGGAATAGGAAAAGGGATCAAACGGGATGTTGAATCTAATCTCTGAGGACTCTGATACAAGCAACAGGAGATTTTATACCCTTTGAGAATTAAAATCATACTCCCTTGCTGTTGGACAAGGCAGAAGTTGCAAAATAATGAGTTTTCCTTTTTCTGGGCATCAACAAATAGCCAGAGCTGAACCTGCTTCCTGTTCGTTTTAAGGATGGATCTTCTCTCCAACACATTTTCCAGCTGTTGATGTTGTTTTCTAACACAAGCAAATTAATTTTCATAATGTTAGGCAAATTTTAACTGGAGTGCTTCATCAAGCCACTACTGCAACTAATATGAGCCATCTGGGTGTTAGGGTTCAAGCTTGGGTCTGAAAATATCTGTCAATTAAAAATGTTGATAAATCCTAAACAAACAGAAATCAGAACACAAAAATAAGCCTACAGAACATAAGCACCCAACAGTGAAACATAAAGACAGATTTAAAATCCTGTCCAATACAATGACAGCAAATATCTTAGGGGTGTGAATTAATAACTGAAATTATAACCAAAACAAACAAATGAAATTACTTTATTGAAACCGATCATTTCTATGGCTCTGTGCCAAAATTCAAGATGGCAACAAACACAGATGTCTCCGGTCCTATGTTCTAATATTTTTCTCTGCTGATGGTTGCCATGTGATGAAAGCACAGAATCTTGGCTGTTACCAAACTAGGACAGACTGAAATGGCTGAGCAAACAAGACTTTATGTTCAAACCTGAACTTTAGGAAGAACAGCTGCAGGAAAGATCTCTTGTTTTATACAGAAAGATCTCACAGTTAGGGATCAGGAAGAGGTGGGAGGAAGGGACCCAAAGATTCGGCAGCAGAAGCTCTCAGAGGCAATCATTCACCTCAGCTTGCAGGTCTATCACCACAATCTGCTTCCACAGATGTTCAGATACTCTCTTCAGTGGGTTGTCCCCTCACCAAGGCCTCCTCTTCTCTCTTTTCTTGCTGTTATGGGAGTGTGGTGGTATGAAGTCACTGCTGCTTTTTCCTTTGCCCCATACTTGAAGCAATACCCTGGATTTCTCACCTGTTGTTCTGTGTTAATCCTTCTCTGCGAGCAGAGGCTGGAAAAAAACGAAGATTTTTTTTTTTTAATCAAAGATTTTAAGTAATCATGCAGGACTGTTATGTGTGAAAAACTGCTGTACTGCTCTGCACATCTCAGCCATCACCAGAAATCTGTGTCTCCTTATCACACAACCTCTCTCTACCCTAATACATGAGATCACAGATCAGTATGAAAAAACTTGGTAAGCTACTTTGTGAAAAAGTAGTCTTGGTATTCCTCTCAAGCACCAGAATACCTTCTTCACTCTTTGCTTCTGACTCACATGACTCATCTCTTCACTTGCATTCTCCTCCAAATTATTCTCCCCTATTAGTATGCCCTGTCTCTTTCTTTGGGTTTTTTTACTCATTTGCTTGCATGGGAATCTACTTCCCTGCTCCAACACATGCTGAGGACCTTGGTGTGAGAGAGATGAGGGTGTGAAAAGGTTGATCTTTAAAAGAAATAAAATGGGGATAAGGAAAACATTTTTTCTTCCCATTATTGTAAATATATATTTTTGACTTTTACAAACTGCAACATTTTCCTGTGTAGGCACGTTATGGGGAAAAAGTCAGTATCTTCATGTCTTTTACTTAAACATCCTTAGACAGTCCTTTAAAAAGAAAAATCCAAAATATTTAGAAATGTACCAAGTTTATTTTGAACAGTTTGCATTTACAGGTAATCTGGTAGGTAAAGCTTGTCCTGTGTATTTGGCACATGGGCTTGCTCCTAAACATGAGTGACATTTGTTGAGAGCTGTTTATTAAAAATATTGCTGTATTTTAAAAAATGCACTCTCCTTGAAAGTCTAGCACAGAGCCAAACATCACAGGGCACACAGGTTCTGGAAAGATGTTTAGAAAGCAGGATTGCCGGCAATGTTACTGCACAGAAAGTTTGGAAACTGAATTAGGAACCAAACTCTCAACCATGTGTACTAAGATAGGATAGTCCAGAAACCTATCCCTTGGCAGTATGCTGAAATTAAGGAAATAAAGGCAGATGAGAGAGGCAGCCAACTTCAACCTCATCTCCCTGTTTTGAAGAGACTTTTGAGCCTTCCTATTCCCACAGGAATGCACAGTTAAGT
Source organism: Acropternis orthonyx (assembly GCA_035583155.1). Classification (NCBI taxonomy): domain Eukaryota; kingdom Metazoa; phylum Chordata; class Aves; order Passeriformes; family Rhinocryptidae; genus Acropternis; species Acropternis orthonyx. The sequence goes on along the minus strand of JAWWEU010000158.1, from coordinate 41,609,491 downwards.
TTGTCTTTTATCACAAACTGAATTAAAATCACTTTGCTTGAGTTTTTGTATGACTACCTTGAGGACTCAGCACAGAGAGGAGCATTCTTTTGTCTACAAGCAAATATAACATGAGTGCAGCTGATGGCCAATTCAGTAATTTCATAAATATTAACATAGATAAACTTGTGGAGTTTTATAGTTTCAAAACTACTGGTGAGCATTCTACCTCCTGGTTGAGTACAGGCAACAGAAAAAAAAGCTCATTTAGGACAGGAGCCAACATTAAGGGTTGACTCTCTTCAGGGATAAGAGTCATTGCAGTGAATCACCACATACAATGGAATGAATTTCCTTTATTCTCTGCCTGCCAGGAGCTGTTAAAAGTATCTGCCCCTATGTCTGTCCACGTGTTTACACATCATTATGTCATTCATGACTGCACCTCAAAACTCAGAACAGTCGCACAGTGGGAAGAAAAGGATTACCTCAATTGTATGGATATGACTGAATCACAAGGAAATCACAGGACTTGTGTCCAGTCATTTAAGAGATACCTGCACACTAAACTTGAGTGCCACATAGACTTTCCAAGCACAGATGTTCACAGCCTTGGTCACACAGCACTTAATCTACTGTACTGCCAAGCTGCAGGAATGAGACAGAGCAAAGCACTAGGCTAGATGACAGTACTGGGTCAGGGCCCCATGCTGACATTTTTTAGAGCTTGTTTGGGCCGTGTCATCACACCCGCAGAAAGTTTGTGGGAGTACTGAGAAGCATGTTGAAGTCTCCTGGATCTGGTATTGAAAACAGGAGCTAACTTTCTCCCTGAAAAGCTAGCATTATCCTAGAAGTTCAGATTTTTTTAATCCCAGAGCAAAGGGAATTCTAATCTGAGTGATGCCCAACAATTCTCTTGATAATATACAGTGCAACTAAGAAAGGCAATAAATAAATGGGGTTTATTTATATCCACGGGTGACTGACACTAGCAAGCCAGGACAGCTGACAACAGAAAGTCACCCTTCCCTCCCCCATGTTTTGGGCACAATTTCAGTGTGACTTGCTAGACCAGGCAGGCAAGAGAAAGCAGCAGGTTCAGGTAATGACAATTTTCTTGAGGTGGTAGGGGTTGGGGAGGGTGTGGGGGTGTGGGGGGGGGGGGTGGGGGGGGGGGGGGGGGGGGTGGGGGGGGGGGAGCGTGATGTGTGTAACACAAACAGTACACACAGCTGTATTCCAGTGAAGTCTTTCTGCATGAAAAGAGCAGTGAGCAGACTCACTGACAAGCAGAGAAATAGCATTGTAAATCAGCATGAGCCTTCCTGCTCCCCATGTTAAGGAGACTGTGTCTTTAACACATGCTCACCTTTACTACCAATGCCCTTCAGTACTTGACAGACTTCATTCTGATTTCTCTTATTCACCTTACTACTCCCTGGTTCTTTGTAGCTCTCTCTTCTTTGGCTCTTCCCCATGTTTCATTTCATAACTACTCACACACATTTTGGCTTCTATTTTTAGTCTCAGTAAAATAATGCCAGATTAAAACAAAATCCAATCTGAATGGGCAAAATCATCCTCTCTATAGGTAGCTTAATGCCAGAGGGCCAGATGTGAGACAGAGATATTATATAACCTCTCCCCAGTCTTTGCACACCTGATCTTGAATGACATTTTCAACACAGCAAGGAAATACAGGCACTTTGCCATCACCTCACTACTGAGAACAAGCAATGATCTGCCTCCAGTCAGGCAAAAATGCCAACTGCCTGAAGTCATTACTTATCCTGCTTCAGAGTTTTCTTTGAGTCTGTCAGAAGTGAAGGCTCCTAAAAAAGCTGGGTTCTAGTTCTTAAACAGGGAAGCCACTTTCTACAGACTGTCCTTTCCTGCTTCTCCTGCTTTCCCAGGAGAAGTCCTGACATTTGGAATGTCCTTTCAGTGTCATGAGATCAGTAGCAACAGGAAGATGCTCCTTCCTTTCATAAAAGAAAGGCAAAAGATTAAGTAAAGGTGTGAGAGGCAGGCTGCTCTCATAGGTTAAGGAATAAATGTAATTTCTGATCTTTAGAAGTGAACACTAACCCTGAGCTCTAGCTGAGAGATGATGGCTGAGTTGGACATTACCGTAACATCACCTGAGAAGGGCCTGGAATGCTTCTGGCAGCACTTTATGCTCTGCTGAGATTTAATGAGACTTACATACAGTTTTCTCATAACTGGATAAACTCATAGTCATGTCCTGTTGATGACTTGGATCTATTTTAAAGGTACTCATTAGAAACATCAATATTTGCTCATTGCTAGTCATAAGGTAATGGTTCCCTGTCCCTTCAAAGAGTACTAAGAAATGGGGTAAGGAGAAGGTCTTTCTTTACCCTTCTCCTTTACCTTCTGGTCCATCTGGTACTAAAGGCTTGTGTGTCAATATCTGACCTGGGACCCATACAAAAACTAAAGCAGGGAGAGAAAGACTTTTTTCCCCTTCCTGTTTGCTCCCTTTATAAAACTGTGGAAGTCAGTAGAGGTAAGAGAGAGAAGATCCAGGATGCTTCTGTTATGCATGAAAGAACAATGGCTTTAGGAAGCTAATTTTAAGAATAAATGTAAAACTAAATATCCTCCATTGTAACTGATTCTTTGCCTCCCCCAAAAGGGAGTCACAACAGTAGAATTCAACTAAAGCTCCACTGCTTTCTGAAATATGATAAAATGGACCAATTCTGTTTCTCAATAGTCCTTTCTCTGCATGGAGACAGCACTATGGAGAAATGCTGACAGAATGTTAACAAAAGGCTGCAGGGTGAGAGGCTCCACCAGAAAAATCTCATGCAAAGTGCTGGATATCATACTGGTGTTCCCTCCTCAGTGACCCACCCAGAGTTTCTCAGCCAAAGAGGTGGTCCTGCAAGGATTTCTGTGGAAGAGCTCACCATTACTCCATTCCTGGCCTAGGGTAAGTAATGAGGTGACAGCAAAAATTGCTCTTTTGTGTCATAAGGTATCTTGTGCCTGAGATGCCAAAGTAGTCTGAGGTAGAGGTTACTCGAGGTGGCCATTTGAAGGTCACCTTTCAAAGTGAAGACCACTTGTGCAGTCAGTCACAGCAACAACAGAGAGAACCAGGAGGTTGGCAAATGAAGACTGGAATTAACAGGATTAGTGAGAGGGAGGAGGCGGACCAGCAATGTGCTGTGCAGAAACCTGAGTGATTTCTTTTCCCAGCTGCTTCTGATGAAGGATTTGGACAGTGTGGTGAGACCAGCTGAAATCATAGCCAAGGTTTCTCTTGGGAATGTGGAAACAACGTAAAAATAAATACATTGGTGTTCAACAATCTACTGCCTTCTGAGGCTGCATGGAACCTGGCAGAAGCTGAGGAAGCCTAGACAAGGCTGGGCAGCTGGGAATTCCACCCCAGTGTAACAAATGGCTGGGAGTCTGAAACAGGCCATGCACAGTGGTAACAGTACATATTCCATCCCATCCCTACCCTTTATGATCCAAAAGAGTTGAGAGACACTGGCTGATAAAACAATCTCCAAATTCCATGCATTTTTTTTCTGTTTAGATCTGGAAAACAATATGAAGTGATTGTATGTGTCTTGTTTAAATGCCTGCTGTGTGTTTACTTGCCTTTTTTTTTTTCCCTGGTGCAGGACAATTTTGAAGCTTGTACTTTTGCATACCCACTTAAAGAATCTCTTATTTTTTTTCTCCTTAGTCTCACAAAAAAGAGGCTGTGTTTAAGAAATAATGGTAATTCAAGTAGTGGGTAGACAACAGCTAGTCGAGGCATATCACCACCAACGTTTACTCTAAATTCAGATCTCCAATAACTAGACACCCAGAAACATAACCTTCTTTTGAAGGACCATACAATAATCTTGGATATAAAAAACTTTAGAAATACATAGTCTACCTGTAGGTTTTCTGTAAAATGAAATCTTGAGCATGGTAGATGGTGAGAGGTACAAAAGTGCTTCTTACTGTGACTAGTTTGCAAACAGGCTCCATTCACTGCTCTGTACTAGGCCACACTACTTGTACATTCATCCCATTCAGATGGCATTCAGACACCGCTCTCCACCTTAGCCTAAAGAAGGAAATCACTAGAAAACAAAGAACAGCAGCCTGCCTTCTGCATGGATTAGATCCAAACCAGCTTATTAATACCCATATTCTTCAGCTAGTCTCTTGGCAGTTCAGGATCCAGTTTTAAGCCCTTACAGATGATGATGATATACTTGATTTCAAAGAGTTGCATACTTTCAGGACTTGGTATTCATGCAGATATGGGGGTCAGGTGAATGTCCAAAATAAACAGACAACTGTACATCGCCCTGCAGCTAAGCTCAGATACAGACCTGGGAATCATGGGGAATAAAATCAAGTCTATGCCGGCTAGCTCCAGAAATTTCCTCCCTCCTTTCAGATTGAGTTTCGACATTCACTTGTATGACGTATTCTCAAGAAAACTAAAAGACAAATAAATCAGTTTTGGACTCATGTTTTAAGCCAGAATAGGTAGAGATCCAAGACGTTGCATGAATTAGCAGTTTTCACTGCTGTCAGACTCAAAATGCATATTATCAATTTTTACCTCCCCTAATCAGTAATTCTAATTTTTTTTCTCCTCCCAGCATGCACAGTGGAGAAGTTATGTGGTCATTAGTAATATAAATGTTAGCACAATAAAACTGCATCACTGTTAATGAGTCTGAAAATGAAAAGGTGAAAGGCCTGTCAAGTTTGGAGCCAGGCATGAGTCTTGCCTAGTTTTAATCATGATTCATATTCGTTATGTAAGCTTTCCATGCGTTATGTTTTTGCCATACCAAAACAGAACCCCAGAAGCATTCTGTGTTCTGAAGTTTTAAAATAAAAATTTCACAAACCCTCAAGAAGCTGGCAGGAAATGAAGGAGAAAAGCCTAAAGACAGAACACACATTTCCCTCATACAGCAACTCAACATTTGCTGCTACCTTTGCAACTGAGAATGAGAATCACATTCTGAGTTGGAAGGGAACTACATGGGTCATCGAGTCCCGCTCTTAAGTAAATGGCCCATACAGGGATCAAAGCCTCAAAACAAACCAAATAAATTCAACTTGTGCATCTACTCCACAACTACACTGAGGGGTTAATTATACTTTCAGATTGTTCCTGTCTCCAAGCTCCTGCAGACTAGAGTACAGCTCAGGAACAGAGAAGCTACCTGGAACTATGCTGTAGATTTTCATAAAGTGCTCTTCATCCTCTGTTCTCCCTAAAACCTCATTTGTGTTAATATTTTCAAAAAGAAAGATAATAAATATAATTAATTTCTAACTATGAGGTCCTACACAGCCACAGAACTTCCTTGATGTTACTTTCCAGTTGTTCAAAAGCTAAATTCTGGTGGGAAAATGATATCTTTTTCACCTGGACCTTCACTTTCTTGCGAAAACAAATTCACACACTATTCACCCAATGCCACTAGAGAGAAACAGAAAATAAAGCAGCAAAATGTAACAAAATGTCTACACACACCTTACATTGTTAATATATACCGTAAATGGAAAATGTCAAGCCTGACCATCATCTAACTCACCATATCAAACACAGCCTCCTAAAGATAACCTGGAACTGGACAACCCACCACAGTACTTAGCGGTTACTCAGCAAGCTATATTCTGAAGAAGATTTAGAGAAGAGAACTAATTTTTTTAGTTCACAGTCACGCTATTTCAATAATATTAATTGAATTGCTAAATTCTATGAAGCAGGAAACAATCAGGGTAATGCCAGGTCAGATACATTTTGAATGCTCCCTAGAGGTAGTAATTCCTAGTATTTCTTTAACAGGATAAATCCTGCTGAACTTCCATGAATTTTCATAAGAAACTGTCTGTTCAGACACTGCAAATAACCCCCAAATGCTATCTTGCAGATTTAGCTTCCTGTCTGTAGATAGTCATGAGGATCTCTGCCTTCTCTCTCATTACACCAGTGGTACATAGCTCACACAACTTCTGCCTCTCCATGAAATGTGGATGAGGCCATAGGAATCAGAGGCTGCCACACCTTCTTCTAGTGGTGGCTTGTTTCAGAATCCTGATCTGCTTTGCAGAAATGCTGACTTTTGTTCTCCATTTTATGTCGAAGGATCTGTCCTCAAGAGCCTGAGCCCACTGCACAACAGTGTCTGCAACTGCTATTGTACAGTTGTAGCACTAACCACCAGTGAACTGTTTTCTAGACAATCTGGTGAGAAGTTTCCATATTGGTTGATTCTCTCTTCCACGGAGCATCATCCTGACTTTTGGTCAGATCACTCATGACACCTTAATGCTGCTACTCCACAGAGGCCCATACCTATTCTCAGACAGGCTGCTAAAGAAGGCCTATTCAAGCTCCACAGGCATTTTTGAACATTTGTGTGTGTGTTTATGCAGAGGTTCTGCCTGGTTCCTCTTTTATCTCTGCAACTTTTCACAGCCTTCTATCTTCAAATGCTTGCAGTTTATTCTTTATGACTTGTGCGTCCAACCGCTCTAGTTGGTATCTACGATACTAAATACGTGTGAAACAGTAACCCCAAATAAGCTGCTGCTGAGGGGAAATTGGGGCCCTAGTGTAAGCAATCAATGGAGAGAGTGAAGAAGAAAAACAGCTGTTCCTGCAGCAAGGACCAGAGTAGTTTCTAAGACACACAAACTGAGTACAGCAGCCTCTGACCCATACCAGTGGTGTGGTGCAAAGATGAAGAAAGTATCATTCCCCAGTTTCCAAAAACAAACATTTTGCTCTAGTTAGTTTAATCATCAAAATACTTAGCACTGTTCTTGGAGCTATAGACCTCTTCTAGCAACAATGAAGCTTTGAGTGACCCACTCACCATGGTTGTGCTACCCTACCCCTAGCCAAACTAGGGCTTTCTCTAAGCCCTGACACTTAGCTAAGTGGCAGGCTAAATCCTTGCTTTCAGCTTCAGAGAAGATAAGTTTAGTACAGTGCAGCTAGCCTAGTCCTGCAGGAGGAAACATGAGCTGAAGTTCTCAGTTCTCGCTGAATTACAAGTATGCACAGAGAAGGTAACTACTCTGAACTTTGTAGTTGTTATCTAGCCTATATTCTTCCCCCAGCTCTGGCTGTTGCCTTCCATTCTTAATATGATCAACAATCCTCATGCATGTGCTGCACAAATATTCACAGAAATGGGGAAGGACAGCAAAATGCTACCTACAGTTATCACAGACACACATAACAACAGTACCCCGAGGAAATGCAAAGATTCTCTTGCAAAGGTTAAAATTACAGCATAAGAACTGTGACAGTGCTCTTCAAAGTGTGAAAAAGGAGGCAGAATTCAGCACATGAACACCTTCCTGTAAGTTCACTCAAAAAGCTGTTTGGTCAATATATTGAGAACTCCATTTGTACATTTACTTGTACATTTGTCTATAACCTTACTTAATATACTGTATTAAAAACTTAACTCAAACTATATAGTAGACCGTAACTTTTGCCTCAGCTATACATATACTATAAGATTGACATAATTTTATTTATTTTGATAATCCCATTGTATGCCAGAACACATTGTCATGTTCCAGTGTGCTGTAGGGCCTTTTTTACTGACTATGGCTATTCACCCTATAAAATTTCTGGTAAGAGTTTTTGGCAGGTGGTAAAGTGTGTAAGGCAGTTTGTAACCACATGTTGAGTACATTAGCTGAATGTTTGTGCTAAAGGATCAGCAATAAAATTACTGACATTAATAATGAAAACGTCATCTTTAAATTTCAGAGATAAATATCCCAGAGATTAACTGGGTAGTTCACCCCTACACAAACTTTTCTTTCAGCCTATGAAAATACAGGGACCACTGCATTGGTGATACTCAAGTCATGTTTTCAGGGTTTCACAGCAAAACAAAAGGTCAGAGACATAATTTTTCAAAGCATTCTAGAACATAATTTGTCCATATATTCCATTACAGCACTATCACAAATTACCGTGGGCCATGGATAATACGGGTTCATCAAGACTACACTCTTATACCTGCCAACAGGTCTGCATCAATGAAAAATGGATTTGGGTCCTCATTTGCTGAGAATTTAACAGCATATAAACCTGCTCGAATTAATTAGCCATTAAGGAAAAATGAACATCTGACTCTCTTAAGTCTCAGTAATTTTCCTTTGGAAACTTTCACTTCTACTGATTCACTTCACTATGCAGCTGATTCACAAGTCTCAGCTATGTCTTTCTGAACGAAGGGGCTTTTCTGCAAGACAGAAGAAAAATGTAAAGAATGTCCCAGCCCCATACTGCAGGCCAAGCTTAAACAACAGAGCATCTTGAGCCAAAGCCTATAGCAAAGAGGAGCCACTTTAGCCAAGTTGCTTTTTTATTTCCCCCAGCCACATTTTAAGGAATCATCCTCTTCCAACTCTATTAAACTGAGCCTTTGCTCCCTTCTGTTTAGTCTTTTTTAATCCCAGGGGAAAAAATTTCCTGCACAGCTGAACCCAGACTGTTACCTAGAAACCCCTGAATGCAGAGGAGGCAGCTGTGCTTCTTCTTGCTGAGAAAGTTTTTTCCCTGCCAGTTCTTGAAAAAGATGAAAGCATCCTAGCATGCCCACTCCCACTTTCCTGGTCTTTGGCACTGGCACTTACCTGTGGAATTTGTCCCTGGCTCACAGGATGCAGCGCTCTGAAGGCTGTTCTGGAATCCATTCAGTTGCTTTTCAACGGAGGTCACCCTAAGAGGTGCGTCAAATTAGACAAATAAATCAGATTAGACAGAAGTGACATACCAAGGAAGAATGAAAGTCTCAAACAAGAAATTGAGAATTCTCCTAGTTTACATAATCCGAATGGGATTGTAACTATGAAGCTGTGCCTGAACATGGAATGAAAAGGGCAGTGACAGCAACTGACACCAAAAAGGCAGAGCAAGACAGATGAACACTCAAGCCACCAGCAAGACTAAAATACTTAATTGTCTCACGTGCCTTGGAAGCTGATTCTGGAGAATAAAGAAGACAGGAAATGGTATTGGACCACCAAGGTACAACTTGTAATTACAACACATAATGCTATGGTCATCTTATTCCAGTGATTTGAATTAAAGTGATTAAGCCACCTTTGAACAGAAATGCATATGCTGTCAAAAACATGCTACATTCAAAAGTCTTTGCATCTTGCCTCAGCGTAGAGAGATCATCCCGGCAAGATTTCTCACTTCTCTTGGAATCTGAGACCTGTGGGATGCATTCAAATTCCAGTAGTCCAGTGCCATTCCTCAAGCAGATGCTTTCTGCAAATCCTGCTGCACTGATCTCAGCATTTGAGTTACAGTGAAACTATTCTGTGGACTACAATTGCACTACTTAACTTAAAAAGACTCATTACCAAACCAGACCATGTTTTGCTACATAAAAATTGGGCTGACTCACACAAGAAGGGTGAGCTATATAGCTGCAAGGATCTATTCTGTCCTTAAAAATTATACAATTATCCATCTATCCTTGGTTTGTCCTCTCCTCCCTTATTCCTCCTTGCCTTTCTTCTTTTCTACCCAACTCAACTTTTAATGTCTGTGTTGTTTGTGCTTCCACTTCTCCAATGCAATCCATTGTTATCTTCTCCATTCGTCCTTCTTTCAGTGTTAACAAAAATATTGTCTCCAATGTCCTCTCCATTTAAATATCTATAATTTCCCTTTTCTGTCTCTTACACAGCTAACCCCTCCTTGATAGTCATAAATTTACTTCATTTAGGCACTAGATCAGCCCTAAGCTGCTCAGCCTTGGACTGCAAATTTGTTCCACAGGTGACAGAGAAATACTTTCTTGACTAAATTTTGAACACCTTTGTTTTTAACAACCTATTCCTGGGGTGCTCTGATGCATCTAAAGGTCCAGTGAAACCAGACAGGACTGACACTAACATATTCACATCACAAAAAGCTCAGGTTTAACAAGAGAACAGCAACAGATGTAAAGACCTAGCGCCAGGGAGGCTTGCTTTGTTGTTCTTGGACAGGGTATCCTTGCAGGTGTATCTGTGTGTATGATCTGAGGCTAGCCAAGGGCTACGAGCTACAGGTCTAGTAAGCCCAGCTGTGTCAGGGTGTTAAATCAAGGCACGTCTCTCAGATGCACTGCTTTTGCTGCCAAAAATGTCTAAGGGTCAGGCAGCCTGATTAACCCAGATATTCAGGAGCTGAAAAAACAAGCATGCTGCAGCACAGCAGTAGCAAAAAGGTGAAAGGGGTTCCCACTAACAGTTGCATGCTTGTTCTGCTGCTGCCTGTCCTTTTTCAGTGGGCACTCAGTTTGTATGTGTGATGTACCCAGCTCACTTAAGACACTTCATGCATGCCTGTGAATGAGCACACACGGACAAGACAGGATATAAACCAGAACTATAGTGTTTTACAGGCCTCACTCTGTGACCATCATCTACTTTTGGCACATTTGCTAGGTTTGGCCAGCCTGTCCTAGAAAAGCTGGCCACTGCTGTGTCCAACTGCAGTCAGGACTCCACCCTGCCCTGGGATGGATTTCCTGAACCCTGGAGAAATGCATCCCCTCTACCCTATTTTTGTACTAGTTACAATAGAGAACTTTGGCTCTTCTGCTGCTGGCACTGTGCAACATAATTATACAAGAAAGAACAAGGTAGAAACATTTTTGTGCTATGCTGCTGGAACTTGAAGGGAACATTTGTTTCAAAAGGCTTCCTGAATAGAGTTGTTATGAATGACATTTGGAGAGATATTCAGCACAGGAATTTATGCCATGCTGATTGATATCCCCAACAGTTTGTGATGTTTCAGTCTACTGCTGGTAAACTTGATGACTTCCTTGGTCTCTCTCTTTCCCTGATAACATCTTGAACTATATGCTCCATTTCTCTACCTAGCATTTGCTCTCTTTATATACAGTGGTCTAACATTGACAGATGATTTTTTCTGAGATTGTTTCTTTGACTGATAGTTCTGTTCACAGGTTGTTCAAAACCTTGCTCTACTTCATGCTGTCACAGTTAGAGAGCAGGTTTCTGAAAAGTCACTATTGGAATGATAGTGCAGAAATTTGTATTTACTATGACTTAATCGTTCCTAAAAGCAGAAAGATTTTTTTTGTCTACCACCTGTACCAGTTCACTCTGGGGTTCTGACAGTTGAGCTAATATATTTTTCTATTTTGCATGCTGTCATTTGTAATGTGAAGATTCCTATAGACAAAATGCTGCTTCCAGGGATGCCTGCTTCATTCCATGGCTTATGAATACTTTATCTGTGATCTGTTCCAAAATGTTGCTCTCAGCCATCAGCAGGTCTCTTCATGGTTCACAGACCTGCCAATAGTAGTGGCAACACGAGCAGTGGGGAAAGGACCCAGTCCGAGTCTTAGAAAGAAAGAAGAGCTTGTTGTGCTAGCTATCCAAAAACTATCTTTCTACTTGTGATATGAGGACATTTAATCAAAACTATGGCACCCCATGAGACCATTTTATGGGACTACATTTCAGCACAGAGCTGCATATTAAACCATTTCTCCCAGTTAAGTCCTTTTTCTGCACCTGAATATGGGCCCCAGTTTTCCACTCTGTTAGTTTAAGCAAGGAGTCTGCTTTGGACACAATCCATTATAAAGTCAACCTACCACCTTTTACAAGTTGAGAGACTAAGAAAACCAGAGAGGCCAGGAACTGAAAAGACAAGTCTGAATTGTCTAGCTGTTTCATTACTTTTTTTCCTTTATGTTTCAACCAGGGAAGTGTCCAAGTTACTAGATAGTTTTTGAATTAGTCAGTAATGTTCATCTTCAGCATCTCATTCTGTTTGTAGTTGATTTTTCTGCTTCTTATTTCTTCCTCTTCTGGAAGCCATGTGTGCTGGCTGGGAGAGAATTGATAGTGCATGCAAGGAGGAGATAGGTCAAAGGGACAAAGTTGATTTTAGTTTGTCTTTAGAGTTCAGCCTCTGGAGAAATTCTACAAACAACTTTAAAAAGATGATCTTTATTAAGATGTTAAACAAAAGCCAGGCAGTGCAGGAGCAGACACAAATAAGGTCTGGCTTACTGAAATATACAGGGGGAAAAGAAGAGACACAAGAGCTTTAACAACAGAATGGTAGTTGTTTCAGTGAGTCCTGTGGAAATAACACATAACACTGATATCCTCTTTCAGGAAAGAGATCAGGAAAACAGCCAAGAAGTATCAGAGGGTGAGAGAGGGCAGCAAATCAAAAGTGACCTGACAGACAAATGAAGGAGCCCAAAAAGATGGTATATTTGCCATGTCACAACCTAAGGGTATGGTAGGCCCATCCTGGGAAAGTACAGTTCTGGGGGCCACAATGCAATCACTCTGATGAACTGAAGAGAACTAAGGACTTGGCAGATGGAAATACTATCTGAGATTAACAAAGTCTAAGGAACATTAGGTTACTCCAAGAAGGAGGATATTCAAAAGATGGAAAGTATTTACAAGGGAAGGTGTTTAGGGTGGTTTAGGAAGGAGGAAAAAGGTACAACAGGATGAAACAAAGAAAAAATTCAGATAGCACATCAGGAGAAACTAGCTGATAATAAGGTTGTCTAGATTCTTAAATATACTGTAACACCACACAGTGGAGTTTCTACCAATGAACTTTTTTTAAAGCAGACTACACATGTGTCCGAGAATACTTTGTACAAAATAATCAGGGACTGAATAATCAGGGACTGTAGAAAACAGGCTGAAGCATGCAAGACATATTTTACTTCGCTAATCTATACTCCTTTGACACAGAGGCTTCTCTCCATTTACTCCCCTCTGCTGATGCATATCTGTTCTTTTCCTGACAACAATGAATGGATTAAATTAGACTGAGACGTAGCAGCTTTTAAACGATCAGCTGGAAATATATGCTGGAAATATAGATGGGCACTGCTGTTTTCCATGTAAGTGAAAAAATGTTACTGCAAGATCCCATGAATGGCAAGAATGGGTTTGGAGCCTTATGCTGGAGACTGAAAGGCAACTTGGAAAGCATTTCCGGAGTGGCTCCTTGCAGCCTTCAATACTTGGATTAGTTTTCTGAAATTCTGAAGGAATCTTTTGCTTTTTTTCTCCCTTCTGTGCATTTTTGGTGCTGAACTTTTTCCGGTTTTCCCACACTCCTGCCTGTCACAAAGCAGAAACCACAAAAATGCAGCAAAGTAAAGTCTGTCCAAGGAGCTGCAATTCCATCTCACAAGGATAAACATTTCCTCTGCCAAGAAGTGAGCACAGCACACCGGCATCTTCAAATACAGATCCCTGCTGCCCAGCAGAGAAACCCACTGACACAGGCCTGTCACCTGTACTGCCATGAACTACCCAACATAAAAGAAATCAGAGAGCAAACCTACTGGCACATACCTGACAGACCTGATGATCACATCTGTATTTGCTGAGTTTTCTTTTTAAATAGATTCAGTGTGCTATCTCTTAAGATACCAAGAGTACAAGTTCAAGTTCCTTAAATATGCCTTGCAGTTCCAAATTTGATCCACACACACTGAATGTTCCCTAGCACCTTCATAAGGTGTCCTTCATTAGTAATCTTCTACTAAAACCTCTCTCTTTAAACAGGAAGTCAACAGAGATTCAGGAAACCTCACAGGAACTTGCTCTGAAAGCTTTAAAACTCTTCTGGCTGTAGAGTAAGTACAAGGGAGGAAGTTGTGAACGCAATTTTTCAGGATGAAAGAAGTCTGAGGATACGTGAGGAAATACCTAATGGAGGATTTAGCCTAAAGTAGTTCTGTCATTTAAGAGGACATAAACAAAGAGTTGAGGAAGCTGAAAACCCAGAAGTCTTGCTTACATTTTCTCATAATGCACAAAAGAGAAGACACATCAAGAAATGGAAAGGAAGGAAACTTACAATCAGTAAGCAACATTTCATGGTGAGTATTTTTGTTTGTTTTTAAAGATAACACATGCAAAATCCATCCATCTACCTTAGCATACCAAGCACTATATAACTAAAAGCTTATTAAAAGCTAAAAGAAGGATTTCTACATATAATGAGGAAAGCTATCATTACATCAGGCACAATAGAAACACTTTAAATGAAATAAACCCTTGTGCTTAATGACTTAAATCAAACATTGTGTGCTAAATTTATGGGGAAACTTGGCTCAAGGGCAGATCAGTTTGTTAAAGATACTGTATTGCTTTGTTTAGTTTGTTTTGGGGCTTTTTTCTCTACCCACCAGATTCTAGCCCCCATCAAAGATTAAACACAGGAGTGACTCCAGTGCCTAAACATACATATCCCGTACCATACTTGGTACTGTGAAGTTATTTGAGACATCTGCATGGGGCTGGCAGATACAGCACAAGATCTACAAAAGACCTGAACTCATCTGGAATGGCAGCTGGAGGTCAGGTGGAATAGCCCTGGGCATCTAGAATGTCACTAGCAACCTGTATTTAGGTTACTGAATCCCATCCTGGAATCAGTGTGGCAGTTCCTATGTCCTTATGTTTTGTGTGATGTTACAGTTTTCCCTTCCTTACCATTGTGAAACACAGAACTGTAACATAGTGCACACAGATTTCAGTACACACACCTCAAGTTACTCTGAGATTTATCTTGGACAGCACAGTGGACATCAGTCAAAGTCAGATGCAGACAGGCTCTTCTCTGATACTTATTTTCAAGGGAACCAGTGCCAGCTCCCTGTTGTGGATGGAAGAGATAAAACTTACTTGGAAATCCTCTGGGCTGCAGCCTTTCTGACAACTGCCTGTCTGTGGTTTGTTGGAGGCTTTGGAACCAGCTGAGGAGGTGCACTCTGGGATGGCAGCACTTTCTGCAAACTGGCTGACTTCTGGACACTAGAAGTGGCACTTGATGTCTTGCGGGCATCAGAGCCAGCTGGCATAGATATATGGCTGGTGCTGGATTGTGAGTAGTTGGCAAAGACGGCCTGGGTAAAAAACAAAACACAACAAAATAGAGTAATTGGTGATTACCTTTGTGAACATTGTTGAGAATGCTGACGGAGGTTGGTGACGTTTTTGTGAGGGATAACATCTGTCTCGTGAAGGCAACCCCAGGGATTTAGGGAGATAAAAAGAAGAGTTAAGTGGTCAAGTTAAGTGAAGTAGTTTTTAGAGCTGAACTTTATGCCCTTGAAAGCTGGAACTAGCTTCTACAAAGGCAGACAACCTCGCTACTGCCACAGAATTATACCATTCTGGATTAAAAAAAAAGAGGTTCAATCCTTAATCTAACCTTGAAGTGGATTTCCATCCACAAAGAAGTAAAGCTTTTATTGCACTGACAGACTTTCTGCATTTATCTTGCTAAATTACTCTTTATGTGGGACGTGGGATTGAGACACAATCCTAGGAAAGAAAAAGGTTATAGGAAAGATGTTACAATGCCACTTATTTGGTTTAACCCTGGGCTTGGAACAACAGAAAGGCTGTAGAGTACTTTCTTCTGAAAAAGGGACTCTGGGTCCGCCTCTGACACAAAAGAAATCCCCAGTAGTACCAGAACAGAAAATATTTCTATTCTATAGCATGTGGAAGAGTATGTTGGAGATCTGACAAACAGAACAACAGAACCTGCATGTTATGACACACTGGAGAACTGAGCAGTGGACTGACAAATCAGGGAGTGGAGAATGTTTCCTTACAGGAGCTCTGCAGACTGCTAAACTCTCTTCAGAAAGGAGCAACCTGCAAGGAGTTCTGTCTTGTGTTTCCTCGAAGTGAGTAAGATTCTCAGTGCAGAGGCAGTACCGTAACCTTGTAGTTTGGCAGCTAGAGGTCAGTGATAGGAGATGAGGGGAATAGCTGAGCCCTCGCCAGTTACCTCAGCGTGACCCTGGGAGCAGTGCCCTTCACTGAATTTGTCCTCAGTTTCTTCTCTGGTGGAAAATACACAAAGCCACAGTGAGTGGGCTCCAGGCTCCAGAGAAAACCACAGTCTGAGAGCTGGATGAGTCTCAGCAAACAGACAGGAAAAGCCCCTCTCCCCCACAATTCTCTGACAAATGGCAGGGCAGTGGTGTGTGGGAAGGTGTTTCTGACAGGCAGAGCTCTAGGGAGAAAAGGAAGTGCAGAAGCCAAAACAGGCCTGTTTCCTAACTAGAGCTCACTGACAAGATGCCCTTGAGCTCCCAACCCTCCTTAACCTCTCCCTTCCCTGAAGCTCTACCTTGATTGCAGCTTTCAGACCTTGAATTAAGTAGCTAATACAGTGTAGAAGTCTGGAAAATAGCAGTCACACCCCATCTCTCACCAGCAAAACAAACTGAAATGGAACTTGGTTTAGTCTCTTGCACTTTAGAACCTGACACATTGTGGGGTTGGGATGGAGCCCCTCAAGTTACTGCACCCACTTCTTATTCAGGGGTGACATCTCACTGTGCTGTTTGATATTATGCATCTTTCCTGTAAGTTCTTTTTCTTCTTCTTAAAATCACTAAGACCCTGGAGTCAAAAAAAGTGTACAGTCATAGCCCCTTCCCTGTGATAATAGGCAGTGGCAAAGAGATCCATGACTGAAGAAACAGCAAGCATGGATACTCTAAAAAAGTCTGATCAGCAAAAGCAGGGCTGAAACCTGCCTTAAGAAAGGTCATGGATGCTTTTCTTGGGGTAACAGACTTCCAAAAAGCCCTTTGTGTCTACACTGTGCTTAGATTCTGGCTGTCTTTCAGGCAAGGATGGGGAGACTGGAAGCTGACACGGACCACCACTTCTGGATTCAGCTACAAAGTATACTGCCCTGCCGTGAACTCCATGGGGACAGGACAGGAAATCAGGAGAAGCTACTGTGCAAATAAAGAGGGCAGCTGGGAAGAGCAGAGCCTGGCCACACAAAGGAGGCGTTGGGAAGAGATTTCAGCAGATCCAAAAAATAGGAGACAAACCTCATCACTCAGGATTCTGAAGGCTAAGAGTCTAGGGAGAGCAGAAGCCTAGACAAAACCTGACAGACGCAGTCCTGAAGTAGGCAGCACCCTACAACTATTGCTGCTGCAAGTAAAAAAACTTTCAACCACACTTCCCAGGCTGGCAGATTTAACTCAATGTTCAGGACACATTTGCTACCCTAACAAGTTCTTAGGGCTACAGATCTGAAAAATACTATGAAAGCTATGAGAATTTTTAGCTAAAAATCATTTAAAGCATTAGTAAGTTAATTCTCTTGCACAATTCTTTGGGGAGGTAGGATAGCATTAACCCAGTCTTGCCCCTCAAGAATGTTAGACACTGACACACAAAGTGCTTTTCCCTAAGGCACAGACTGAAGCAGTATGAAAAGCTAGGTGGAAATGCCTGAAAAGCTCTGAAAAGATCCTAACTTCTAATTCCATCTTTGCCTCATTAGACCACACCTCTCCTTGCTTCCACATCTACACGTGAATACCATGCACAAAATGTTAGCTGTACAAAATAGAGTAGTTTCTAATTAGAAAAATCTCAACATGTAAGAGCTTGTCAGTATGGATGATGCACATCTAAGAGTGTTAGCCAGTAGCAGCTAACCTTGGGCTGTTAGTGGTTAAATGCAGAAAGGTACTGTATTACTTTGAAGAAAAGAAGATATATTAATGATCTTCAAAAACAGGAAGAATGTTCCTGGCACTTACCATCCCTGTATCTAACACCCATCCCTAGCACAGTAATGGAACAAATGTTGCAAGCAAAAACATGTTCATTGTGTGACCAGAGGAGGTAATGAAGCTCATTTCCTGTGAATCTGTCTTACAGTATCTAATATAAAGCATACCCCAAATTATGCCTCCCTTCATGGATCTGGGGCATTCTTGTGTTGATTTTATGCTGTCTAATTAGGAGTGGTCTCATGCTGCAGCCTTTGCTTTAATGGCAAGAGTAGCTGAATCCCTTTCCCAGATCTTTAGTTTAATGAAATTTATATGAAACATAGCTTTGAGATTTCTATCCCACAGTCATTCACTTTCAATTGGATCAGCAACTCTGAAAAAGATGAGAGACTCAGCAGTGTATAAGAACTGTCAGACAGATGCACAGACACATGTACTGCATAAAGATCCGTGCAACTAGTTCCAAATCACTGGCACTGGAAACTGAGATGTTTGTAAGTAATAAACTATAATGAGGATTTAAGTTTAAAAAAAAAAAAAAAAGAAAGGAAAAAGAAAGAAAACTCAACAAAAGAAGACCCACCACTTTTAGAAAAACAATTTGTTTCAGATAACATTGCAAAAATACAGAGAATTAATAGGCTTGGAAAACCTTTCCAGTCATAAATTGCTTAGTGGAAATTCTTTTGAACACATATTAATGCATTCAGTTAAATCAGTTTGGATGCAATAATCAGTTGAGTAGAAAATTCAGAAAGTGGCAACAAAGAACAGGCTCAAAACCTACTGTTAACTACCACTGGGTTAAACTGCAGTAAGAGGAACATCTTGGGGTCATTAGAAAATTTAAAGAAGAGCAAACTCATGGTAGATGCATAGACTGTCCTGAGGCATGCCTCCTTAGTAAATTCTTCAGAGCAAGAAAAAAATACACTAAAATCAGTTCACTTGGTACATTCTCCTTTATCTCTCTCTTGGTACCAGTAGATCTCTTGGGCAAGGAAGGGGTTTATCATTGTATTGGAAAGACAGTTAATACATCTGGGCATTACCATAATTCTAATAATAGTGACAGGATCAGAAACATGGGGACAAAATTTCAGCTGGTATAAATCAGCACAGGCTACTGCTTTCAGGATGCTTGCTCTGTTTAACTTAAGACTGAGACTTTGACTCATCAGTATCACAAGACTCAAATAGAAAAAAATAGCAGTGAGCACATTTAGTGGGAAAACAATCAGAGGGAGAAAGCTGCAAAACAAGAATGAATAAGAAACTGACAGGAAAGAGACACTGCAAATCTGACAGTTCAATATATAACAGTTTAGAAAACAGTTTAATGATGTTAAAGGCTGCATGCAAGGAGGTCCTGTGTCCTCAGACAGGAATAATGGAGTTCTAGGAATATTATTCTGAGTACTCGACATACCCCGTCAGATCTAAATAAACTGTAAGGATTTCAGAAGAGAGTCACAAACATTGAAAGAAAAAAATTTGCTGAACTTCATAAAATGAGGACTATTTCAGAGAACATACTACTTTTAAGTGACTGAGAGGAGAATTATCTTAAGATTAACTTAGCCCAATGTTCTACAGCATGAAATTTACTTAAAATGAAAATGTGATCACATAACTGCCCACACAACTCATTAACATGATTCATGTCTTGTTTAACATAAGCCTTTTTGATGTAAGTGGGACTGATGGGGATCATTCCACCATATGATTGTACTTTTCTTGTTTTAATTTAGCTTTTTCCCATGTGAAATGTTTGGCATAAAATTCTAAACCCAGTAGATGCTAGGCTAAGCAGGCAGAACATAGCCACACAGAGAAAAAGGAACCTCCCTCACAGCTAATGGCATCTTTCCAGTACAGGAAACAATTAGAGAGTAAACAATGAGGATATATTAACTGTCTTGCCAACTGCAGCAGTGATACTAACATCTAGGTCATAACGTGTCACATAAAGTCTCCTTTAAACATTAAAAATACTGCTATAAGCCTGCTTTCTTGTCTTTTGGTTTTATTCTGTAATTCCTGCTCCTTGATTTTATTGATGTCCAATTTAAGCTTCTTGTCTCCACTTTCAAACTCTTCCCCTGTTTATTTTCTTCTGTTTTCTCAGAGTCTGTACTGTTTCTATCCTGGTCCATATCACTCCACCTATTTGTTAGTCAGATTCTCATCTGGTCAGTTTGGTGTTTTTCTTTTTGTCCAGTGAATGAAGTATCTCTTCTGGCATAAAAGGTCTATTTCTACCATACTACACTGTGTGACTTCTCCACGGGCACCCCCTTGTCGTGGGGGAGAAGCTTGCGTGCCCTTATGAGGTTGTGAGCTATGCTGGCGGTGG